>JBBBDQ010001309.1:1370000-1555000 GCA_037127315.1 Ascarosepion bandense
TTCTGAAGGGCCTTATCGTAAATTTCTTTGTTTGCGTTGAAAATTTTTATATTGGAAGATAATTGGTTAACCCTATTATTTACTATCTTGGGTATTTGTCTTATAATATTCTTGGGGTGGTTGGATAAACTATTTATATAGGTGGGAGAACTATTTTCTTTAAGAAAGGGTTGGTAGGAACCATCATTTAAGTTAAGGGTGATGTCTAGATAGTTTACAATTTTGAGATTGGAAGTAACCTCAACCTTAAAACCAAGAAAATTAAGGGCTCTGATAATTTTCTTATGTATTCTATTAGTGTAAGGCCCATTGGAATTGGGAATACATATCAGTCCATCATCCCGATATAGGCCTATTAGTTTAGGGTCTAAAAATCTACCTAAAATATCTAAAATATAAATGCCTATTAGATCTGCTACCTGGGCAGAATCATAGGCTCCCATAGGGACATCAAAACTATCTTCAGGCCCTTTAGTCCAAGTAGAACTATCAAAGGCGAGAATAGATTTTCTAGCACCCAGTATAATTCTATAGTCACAATCCAAAATATTAACATAACCCCTTGGCACTATCACGTAGGTTCTGGGAAATGAAGGAGGAAGGGCAGGACCCTATAATCAGCTGGAAATTAATAGGCTCAGCTTGTACCCCTAAGGGTTTTCGTGATAGGTGTCGTCTGTGTTTATTGGAGAAGATTCTGATTTTGAAGTATCCTCATCAGGACTTACTTTTGAACTTTAGGAGGGAATTTATAAACAAGTGCCGCCATAGGGCGGATTTTAACTTCTAATTTCAAATTTTAATTTTTAAATTCTAAATTTTTTCTATAATTTTTTTAATATTTAAAAAATTTTTTTAATTCTAATTTTAAATTTAATTTTTTTTAAATTTTTTTATTTTTTTATGTATATGTGTATGTTTGTGTGTGGATGTACTTTTTTATATATATGTATGTATATGTATATATTTATTTATGTATGTGGGCTACATGTAATTTTGAAAAAAAAAAAATTTTTAGCTATTTAAATGCTCCTTTTCATAATATTCATTAATATGTATGTGTGTGAGTGCATATGGAATATGTGTATGTATGTGTATATATATATATGTATATATATGTGTGTGTGTGCATGTGTGTGTACACATGTATATTATGTGTATATGAATTTTTTGTATATAGGTGTGTACACACATATATATGTGTGTATGCGCATGTATATGTATATAAGTGTGTAATATATATATGTGTGTATATATTTATATATATATGTATATAAGTGTGTAATAAATTGAATGTATGTGTGTGTTTGTGTATATATGTATTCTTATTCGTAGAATTGTGGGTGTATATATATGTATGTATGTGTGTACTTCTATAGGTATGTATATAATAATTGTAATTTTTTTTTTTTTTTACCTAGTGTTGTCTTTATTTAGTCTAATTTCAAATGACCTAATTTTTTAAAAATAATTTTATTTGAAATCCTATATCTTTTTATTCCCTTTTATTAATAATTATGCCTTTTTAAGTAAAGGCCTTTTTCTAATACTTCAACGTTTTGGGGAAATTAGGTTTTTGAATTTGTCCAGCGTCTGTAATATTTAAAAAAATTTTTTTTTCTTTAGTTTCTTTCTTTTACCCTCCCTTCCTTCTTTTATCTCTCTTACCACCTTTCTTCCGTGTTGCCTAAACGGACGTCGATTTAACGCGTCTATCTGTTAATTTTTAGTTACATTCTCCCTTTTTTTTGCGAACCCAGACGATGTCAATTTTTTTTCTTTTCTTATTTATTTGATTTTATTCTACCTTTTTCTTTTTCTTTTTCGTTTTCTTTTTCTTTTTCTTTCCTTTTATTTTTGTTTTTATTTTATTTTATTTTATTTTATTATTTATTTTTTAATTTCTTTGCAATCTATTTAAAAAGGAAAAGTAGACTAATTTTTCTCCAGTTTCTGAAAGGTTTTTTCTGTTGCTGAGGTGATGTGTCGTCCCCCGTGGGGATCTTCATATCGAAATGGCTATTCAACATCTTTGAATTAATCCTTTTTTAATATATATATTTGCTCTGTAATATTTTATTACATGGAGCTCTCTTCCTGTATCATTTTTTAATATTAAAATAAATTTTTAATATTAATTAGGATCGGGTTTTTTGGAATTTACCTTCCTGCTTTTTTCCCTTGGATTGAAGTATCTGAATTAAAATATATATACATATATATATATATATATATATATATATATATATATATAATAATATATATATATATATATATATATATATATATGTATATATATATATATATTATTATTATTATTTATTCATAAATTATAACATGGATATGTTACAATATCACTACAAAAGTAGCCATTTTGTTTCAACACTTTTGTGTCTTTTCAAGTGATGTGATGGTTCTTAAATGAATGGTTTAAAGTCTGAAAACGAGCGTGGCCCCTTTAATCAGGGATGTATTATTGTATATGTAATGTAGACCACTCAGAGTGGAACAACTTCTCATTTGGAAAATATATATATATGTTGTAGTGAAATATCCTGTCCTACCCAGGAATGGGTATGGCCCGGGTTATAAAAGACCGGAACGAGAACCAACTACAGAGTAATCAAGAGTGTTCGTGATTATACGGGAGTCTTCGTCTTTATACGAGAGTGATGGTAATTATACGAGAGTCATCGACTTTAGTCGAGATCCATCGGCCTTAGACGAGAGTTATACGTCACTAGACGGAAGCCTTCTTCTCAAGACGGACGCATACGTCCTATACAGAGACATTGCCTTAACTGTTCGTTGGTGTACGTGTATTTGGTTTATTGTACTGAGGTATAATAAATCTCTACTCATATATCCTCATATATCCCAATTTATATATATATATATATATATATATATATATATATATATATATATATATATATTTGTTTTTTAATTAAAAATATATTGCGACACGGAAATATCTATGTTTCGAGATTTCTACCTCGTTGTCAGGCAATGTTTTGTTACTGTTGTGAAAATGATTTTCATTTAAATATAAGAAACAATATGTTTGATATTTATAGATATGGGAAGACATAAAAATTTATATGTGTGTTCAATTTAACTAATCAGAAAAGAGATTCACTTTAAATTTGAAAAAAAAGTTTATATTTTTGGTGAATACATAATTTCTTCTTTCAGTCTTAACGGCCAAAGTGTCAACTTATTTTAACCTCTGTCCAGACCCTATTTCCGTTGATGTATCCGTTATTGTTACAAAATCTTTATTTATTTCTATTTTTTTTTTTAGCTTTCTCTATATCTCAACGTTTTCTAAAATAAAACGAAAAATGAAAAGAGTCACCTCTTTTCATTTTTCGTTTTGTTTTAGAAAGATAACATTATATATTTAGAATTTTATTTAGAAAGATAACATTATATATTTTGGATCTAACTTAAAGGGACCTTTGAGTATAACATGCTATTTTTAATTCGATTCAGAATACATTTTATTCTAATTTTCAAAACTTTTAATTTATGAACAACATTTTTAATATCTATTCATTTATTAAAATCTTTTAAAAATTCAAATATAAAATCTATTATTATTATCTTCTAATACAATTCTGAATATCATAATACAATCTTTTAAATATCTATTTAATTATTAAAATTTAAATATCCATTTAATGATTTTAATATCTATTTAATTATTATTTTTCTGAAGCAAATTATTAGATATATGCAAGTTAATAAAGATTGTTTTATCCATATTCTAAGGTGAACATTTTGCAATGTTTACATATGACATTTATTTCATTACGCTTATTTAACAGATTTTTATTCTTAAGAAATTTAATAATATATAATTTATCATATAGACACAAAGGGTATGGGTCGTTTAAAGATTTACATATTATAGCTTTTTTAATTTATCGATAATATTTCGAAAGCGATGTTTTATTTCTGTACTTATAATTATTAAATGAAGACATGTGTTGATAAAATCGTTTTTTCAGAGTGTTTTCAGTACTACCCACAGATTTTTACATTAAAAAGGAAAAACATGTAGGCAAAATACGCAAAACCAGATCCTATTAATATTAATTTTCTTAATATTCAAAATAATCCCGATGGAGGGTTCGATGTAAATAGTATTATCTATTTACAGAGCCAAATATTATTTTTATGTAAACTTCCTCTGGATATGTTTTTGAGTTCCTACCGGCATGTGAATTTTTGTACCATATTTAAAATATATATTTTTTTTATCGTTGCTGAAGAAGCAAGATTTTTTTATTGCTAAAATAACTATACAACGTTTGTAGAATTCGAAATTTTATTTGATATGATATATATATATAAAATAAAGACAAGAGGAAAACTGTATTTTAGAAAAAAATTAATAAAAAATTATCCAAATTTTGGAGAATTTTTGTCTTTAATTTCAACTGAAATTAAAGCATAAATACGACGTTTAGAACGGCTCATGATTAAACATAATAGACATTCATTGTCTCTTATATTTAACAGTATATGTTTAGAAATATATATATATATATATATATATATATATATATATATATATATATTTTACATTGTGTGTATTTAGGCACTATGTTGGTCACACTACAAACTCTCACTCACGACCTTTGACACTACATTTAAACGACAATTCCAAAATCTTTCGACATCTAAAACAAAATACCAGGACACATACACAATTCCGCAAAATCCTCGTCGAAAACACAACCATATTTAAACATGAAAAAATTAAACATGAAAAAATTAACAAAAACTAAAAATACTCGAAGCCATATTCATAAAACAGTTGAAACCTGACCTGAACAAAATTAACTATGAAATCCTCACACATATTCTCAAATGCTTATAACAGATAACAGAAGCGATTGGTTATCCCAATGGCTTTCCATACTTAATACTTCTCGCCTCCACTCTCGCGAGGTCATGTGAGACGCCACAAACTGTAGTGCGATATTCTCTTCCAGCATTGACGCACGGGTTCACCAATCTTCCATACAAACAAAATAGACGACAACTAATATCGTTCGTCCGCGAACTGCTCATTAAAACCAACACAATTGTCATCTTTGATAATGGCTGATGTAAGCCGAAAGCTCATAAGGGATTAAATGAAAAAAACATGCATCAATATTGTAATTTTCTTTCCTCTTTCAACAATAAGGCTATTAAGCTTATCAGACGATATCGAAAAAACGTTACATGAATTAAATCGACAAAACTTGTCTATGTTATTTAATGTAACATGCATCAATATATATATATATATATATATATATATATATATATATATATATATAAGTGTTAAGTTTTGGTGATGCTTAGTGCCAAGATTGTTGTTTTTTCAGTGGTGTACTGTAAGAAATACATTTCTGGCAAGCAAATTTTATGTCATTAAGTGCTTGATATTGAGACACAGAATTAATGTCGAAGATTTGTCACTTAACTGAGCAGAGTCATGTCGACTTCAAAGTTTTGTGAGTTTCGTGAAGTGGTGGTTTCACTCTTTAGGGGTCTTGAACAAAAGTCCCGAAACGTGAAGTCATCAATTGTTATATATATATATATATATATATATGTATATAAACAGATCTGTCTGCGGATGACTATTTACGCTTTCACACCCCGATTGAGCACTATGGGGGAATGGTATACTTTGAAAAAACAGTAGCTACTCACGCATCTACGCATCTTTCAATCACTATTGAATTTGAACACTCTTGGCTACTGGCGTGTGTTTACATTGTAAATAACACGCTAAAGTCTGCCTTCGTCTACCGACCCTCCACCCTAGCTCAGAGATAGAATCGCTGACTGGTGTCAATTAGGTCGGGTTTCAATCCTGGTTAGAAGCAATCGGATGTCTAACCGTACTGATGAACTGTGATACAGCGAAACATATCTGCCTGCGAATGACTATATATAAGATTAGCAGTATAGCCCGGCGTTGCTCGGGTGTAATGAAAGCTTTAAAACTAATCCATGGTCCTGGAGCTCAGACTCTTTGGATGTTGGCACGAAAGACTAAAAAGCAATAGTTGGTTCCAGTAAAAGCGAAACCGTAGACTGAAAGAAAAATGAATGGATGTAAGTCAAATTTTGATTTCCTGGTATCGATATCAAATAAGTTTTTTTTTCGTCGTAAACTGAATTTTGAAGGCTAAATAAGTTCTCTGAGTAAATGGTATCATGGCTGAAACTAAGAACTACAATTATACTTAGAGCCAAACCCGAAGCAAAAACTAAAATAAAAGGGCTGAAAAAATAAAAACATACAGGCAGATAGACACACAAACATCTTGCCTTTTATTTTATTTTATTTTTTTTTTAATCATTTCACCCCGAGCAAGGCGGAAACGCCACTGATGTGCAGGGGGTTACATAAATGTAAAAAGATTAATTAGAAAAGAGTGAGGAGTACAAGCTAGTTAGAAAGGAACAATAGAAAGCTGAGAAAGAAGGTGCGATGACAAATACATAGGTGGAGAGAAAGGGAAGGTTATACAGGGGAGGGGAGAGAGCTAGAGGCCAGTGGTTAGTAGATGAGTATTAACTTTGCATTTACATTTCTGGAGGTTGTAGCCGTCAGGAAAGCAAGAATAAGGGAGCGAGTTCCACAGGCGGGAAGTGCGAGAGAGGAAGCTGCAGGAGTAGAATTGTCGTCTGCATTTGGCTAACCTGACTGTGAATGGGTGGGACCCAGTTGCCAGTCTGGTTGCACGGGTAAACACCTGTTGAGGAGGCATCAGTGACTTAAGCTCATCCGAGCAGAAGCCATGAAAATATTTATAGAAGAGACAGAGGGAGGCCACATTTCGACGATGGGAAAGTGGCTGCAGTCGAGTCGCCAGATCAGTACCTATCACATTACAGACTCTCCTTTGGAGCTTGTCAAGAACACTGAGGAGAACGGCAGGGGCACCTGACCATAAATGGCAGCAGTACTCCATGCACGGACGGATGGTTGACTTGTATATATGCAGGATGGATTCAGGTGGAAAAAACATCCTGGATCGACATAGTGAACCAACCTTCTTAGCAGTAGATTTTGCTATGGATTCAATATAGTGGTTCCATTTGAGGTCTGAGGACAGGGTAAGTCCGAGGAGGCGTAGTGTATTACTCTCCGGGAGAATCACCTGGTCCATGCTTATGGGAGGCAGAAGAGGTTGTAATGGTTGACAGACAAGAGCTTGGTCTTAGAGGAATTGAAGTTGACAAGCCACTTCTTGCCCCAGTTCACCACAGAGTGTAGATCCCGCTCAAGGTCAGCAGCGAGATTATGTCTGTCCGCCACGACAGGTTTCTTACTGGAGCGGGAGTATATTGTAGTGTCATCTGCGTAGATGCCTACTTGGGACTTGATCTCATCTGGGAGGTCGTTGATGAAAATAAGGAAGAGCGTCGGGCCCAGGATAGAGCCCTGTGGGACACCAGCATTCGTGCTGTAGGACAAAGAGGCACGCCCATTCAGAACGACCTTCATTTTGCGGTTATTTAAGAAAGATTGGATTAGGTCAAGCAGGCGACCGGTAATACCATAACCGCGTAGTTTGCATAGGAGGCCAGGGTGCCAAACCCTGTCGAAAGCCTTGGAGATGTCCAGAGCAACCGCGCGAGCCTCGTCAGACTCATCAAGGGCCTGTAGCATGTACTCCGTTACAGTTGTTAGCAGGTCGGCCGTGGACCTGTCGAAGCGGAATCCATATTGCCTGTCGGAGAACAGTTTGTGGGCGGTGAGATTTATATGTATATATAATCGGTTTTCTGCACTATTGTAAGAACTGCAACCTTGAAAGTTTTGAATATCGTTTATGATGTCTTTGTCTATGAGTGCATCAAATTTCATTAAAATCGGACCACTCCTTCTATAACTCGATTTTTTCGATTATCGATTTTCGATATTTATCGGGGTACCTCGACACAAAACCTAGCTAAGAACACTCGCAGACTCTCATAGTACAACTGTGTAAATTTTCAAGAAAATTGGTTCAGCCGTTTCGGAGTCTATAGGTAACACACACACACACACACACACACACACACACAAAGTTCCATTTATAAATAAGTTTAGATCTCTTTGCTATCTACCCCAAACTTTGTTCCACCATCCATTCAAGCCCGCTAGGTAGGATATGCGTTGTTTTCTGCCGCCCATCTTGTCCTCGATCTGTCTTAGAATCTATATTGATTCGAGTTTGCGTCAATTTACTGTCAAAGTTTGCGAAACTTGGTAAAATAAGTTAAAAAATTAAAAAAAAAAAGAACATAACAATCTTTACTTATTTTTGTTTTTTAAAAAGTAAAAAAATGTAAAAATGTAAAAAAAACAAAAACAAAAAAAATACCGAAATTTATTCAAACGCTTGCACATGCGCACAGGTCACAAACAAGTCCTCGCACGAACGTCTACAAAATGGTTCATGTCAGCCTTTTATTATATCAACAGTGGATAGTCCCAACTGCTGTAACTTCAGTGCAACATTTAATCAATGTTTACTTTCCAAAAGGCAATAATAGATACACCAATCCTCCGCCATTTTAGACTAAAATTAAAACGAAATGTTTTGCAACACTTTATCTATCTCCTTCGAGTTTTCTTAAGGCGATGCAAGAAAAAAGTATCACGCAAGGCAAGGGCGGTATATCAATTGTTTGGGTTTCTTTTTTGATAGTTCTTCCCTGATTAAACAATCGTACCGCACCCATCCGTTTTCTGTTCGCAATTTTTTAATGAACACTGTTTATCCATTCGTTATTATTATAACGCTTATTGTAATATCCTTTCATGTCTCCTGGCCTCTGTTGAGCACTGAGATGTAATTAAATCTCTAAACAGCGTGGCAAAGTAAAAATTGGTCGTAGAATGAATGTTAAAAGGTTGGTGGACAAGCAAGCGTATGAAGTCTTAGTTTTGAATTTGTTTTTCTCAGTCTTTGACTCTTCAATATTTGTCGGTTTTTATTCTTTATTCACGCGCCATTTTCTTTTCCTTTTCGTTCTGCCATTGTGTGTTTTTAAAGCCTTTTTTGCTTCTCGATCTTCTAATGTCCGTGACAAGTTTATTTCTTCTGATCTTATTCTTTTCTGTGTCTTTGTCTCTTTCGTGTTGCTTCCTAGTTTATTGTTTTCTTTCTTTTATTCTTTGCACGGTTTTCTTTTTTCATTCATTCATCAATCAATATTTCTTTTTTTCTTTGTTTCTTTCTCGTCATGTTCTTTCTTTCTTTCTTTCTTTCTTTCTTTCTTTCTTCATGTTTCTCTGCTTCTTTCTTGTCCAGTGTTTTCCTTTCTTTGCTTCTCGCATCTATTCTTCTTTCTTTCTTTCTTTCTTTCTTTCTTTCTTTCTTTCTTAATTTTCTTTTTTCTTTGTTTGCCCTGTCTATTCTCCTTCTTTTTCTTTCTTTCTTTCTTTCTTTCTTTCTTTCTTTCTTTCTTTCTTGTCCAATTTTTTTTCTTTGTTTCTTTCTCGTCATGTTCTTTCTTTTTTTCTCGTCATGTTCTTTCTTTCTTTCTTTCTTTCTTCATGTTTCTCTGCTTCTTTCTTGTCCAGTGTTTTCCTTTCTTTGCTTCTCGCATCTATTCTTCTTTCTTTCTTTCTTTCTTTCTTTCTTTCTTTCTTAATTTTCTTTTTTCTTTGTTTGCCCTGTCTATTCTCCTTCTTTTTCTTTCTTTCTTTCTTTCTTTCTTTCTTTCTTTCTTTCTTTCTTTCTAATGATTGTTTTTGCGTTTTCTTTTTTCAAACCTATGTTGTAAGCCAAACGAAGAGTAATGGTTAACAAGCTTCGTTTCGTTAGGGCCTATTACAACTGGGTAGTGGTTTCGGCCCTCACATAAGCTTTTGGCCTTACGCCACACTTAAGCGGCGCTTGGAAAATCAACTATCTGGTGTGTCAAATTTGTAAATTTGTTTCTTTCTTTACGTTTTTGTCGAGTCGTCTTTTCTTCACCGCACCCTTCTCGCCTCCCTTTTCACCTTTTCCTTTATTCCTTTTCCCACCCGCCCGGTTAATTTTGCACGCAGCACCCGCTATCATCCACGCAATATATCGGTTCCTTTTTGTCTCCGAGGAAAAATAAAGAAATAAGCGAGAACGAACAGTAAAGAGTTGAAAGCGATAACTTCCGACGCGAAGATTACAGATTAAATGGACTTTCGGATCAGCCTTGAAGCATCTATAAGAGACAAACAATCACCAAGTGATACATTAAAAGAAAAGTTTAAATTCGGAAAAAAAAAACCTTCTGTAAGAATAAAAAAAAAAAACAAGCAATAGAAATAGTTTTAGACCCATTGATTTCGTAGACTACAGTTTTTAGATCTTTACATCTGGGGAAGTTGCTATACGCTTGGGGCAAATAAGAAAACAAAACTCAGAAGGTAATTACGAATCGTGTACCGAGTAAATGATTTCGTGTCTTGATCAGAATCTTTTTTTTTATCAGGGTCCTAAAACTCATATGCTTCTAGAAGAATCCATTTCTAAACCTATAGTCAGTGGCGGGACTACATTTTTGGAGGCCCTGAAGATTGAGGAGATGTGGTGCTCCTTCGCAACCGGCAACAATAGATTCCAGGTTACAACAACCAAAATTTAGGCTACAAAACACTGAAAAAAGATAATAAATTTTTATTAAAAATTCACTCTTTAAAAAGTTGTTTCAGGGTTGTCTTTGTGATTAGGTACTCAGAAGCTTAATCTCCACTAGCGGAACCCGTGGAATTTCCACGGAAGGAAAATTATGATTTCCCTGGAAAAATGTTACTTTGTCATATTACAAATGATAGTAGCGTCTTCAAACATAAAGGTATTGGATAATAAAATAACAACAACACAGAGTGTAATTTTATTAAAATATCTATAAAAGTAATGTCCATAGAAGCTACTTTACTGTAATCTTATATTATATTAAACGGCGTATGCACAGACCATAACCAAAATACTGTACGCTATTTTGTGAGAGATTTTGAAAAAGAAACTGTTTTTTTATTACTGAAAATCAAGGCTCTTATGTCCATTGTAAACATTTTTATCAAGGTTTAAAAAAGTAATAATTTCAAAAATAATTTCCTTTATTTGTGAATGAGTACTGATAGTTTCATTAAAATCCGATAATTATTTGATTTTTGCGAGAATTTCCAAATTAATGTGTTTGTCAACGAAAAAAGTGTGTGATGCAATCATTACGTTTCCATTGTAAAACAGTCGTAACGTTTCTTTAGCCGCTAACTCAAATCAAAACAAAACTTTCTGACAAAATTTCGAAAATGTTAGAAGGGAATTAAAAAAATGTTAAAAATTAATTAAAGTTATTTTAAAGGCTCCTGTGTCCAGAAAAGACCAACTGAGTAATGGCCAAGGGTGTAAAAGAGGCCAGAAATTTCGTTATTAGGTCGTGGGATACGACAACAAACCTACCTATTTTTATTATATTATGCAATACATACACATATACGTACACACAATTACTCTACAACCACCAGCTTAATCTGCAACTGCTAAGGTAATGCTATAGGCTCACTCCTCCTACTCTCTCACTTTTTACTACTCTTCCGTTTGGCAAAGGTGAGAGAAAAGCTGAGGAGATTAAAAAGATAGAGGGGAAGGAAAAGCTCGTATAGAGAGTGTGGTGTAACGGACGGAAGAAATAAGGAGCAAGCAGAATAATAATTTAGATTGATATTGTCATGCCCATAAATAAATACATAAATATAGAATTAATCATACTGCCATTTTGTTTTGTCTATAAAAAAGAAAATTAATTATAGCCTCAAAAATAATTATAACAGTTATTAGTCTATCAGTTAAGGGCCATACGTGATACACGCTTTGGGCGATCATGTCTCGAAAGAGACATGACTGACTGGGCAGAAGATCTTCCCGCAGTAGTTGCCATTACTTTCTGCGGTAGACTGATTTCCAGCCAAGGCTATAGAACCCAATCTGTTCTGTTATTTAACTCATAGCTAAAGGGAGAAGAGATATATTATTAAGATGAAATTAGTGGGGGATCAGTTTATTACTTCATAACAATAAAAACTTATCCCCCACTTTATGCCTAGTAGAAGCCTTAGTCATGTTTTCAACTATTATATTCAATCAGTCAGTTAAATGCTATACGTGATACACTCTTGGGCGATCATATCTCGAAAGAGACATGACTAACTGGGCAGAAGATTATCCTGCCGTAGTTTGCCATTGCTTTCTGCGGTGGAGTGATTTCCAGCCAAGGCTGTAGAACCCAATCTGTCCTGTTCTTTAACCCATAACTGGAGGGAAAAGATGGATTAATATCCTTCCCAAGGTTATTTGCGCGTAAATAAATGCAAAGGATTCAATTGGAATTCAGAGGACAAAACTGGAAGCGGCCGAAATGTGGTTCTACAGAAGGATGCTACGGATATCGTGGACTGAGCATACAAGCAACGACGAAGTGTTAGAAAGAATGGCAACAAAAAGGAAATTGATGCTGAGCATCAGGAAGAGACAATTGAAGTTCCTGGGACATGCAATGAGGAAGGAGAGCCTGGAGAACCTGATACTGACTGGACAGATAGAAGGAAGGAGAGACAGAGGAAGGCAGCGGATAACATATTTGCAGGGTCTGATCAGGTGGATGACGGAACGGGGGTTGCCAGGAGCAACAGGAACAAACATACTAAGAGCCACAAGGGATAGGGAGACGTGGAGATCCATGATCGCCTACGTCCTGAAGGGACAGGGCACATAGAAGAAGAAGAATTCAATCATTTGTAACCTATGAGAATAGGCCCCAATTTTTCTCCTCTACACCCACAAACACGTGACAGTCTCACTATTGAACTGGTCATCAACACGTGCGTCAACGAAATTTTCGGCTTCTTTTTTTTTCAAGCTATAATAGTAACATTTCTTAGTACGCTATGAAAAATCAAGATAAGGAAACTCTGGATACTTCTTGCATTTTCCAACTAAATCATCTTGACATAAACATCTTTAAAACTTACGAAAACGGCTGTACACGTCTCACATATTCGTAATCTTATCATTCTCTTCGATTGCAATCCATATGCGATCTATATTTGACCCCAAGATCAGAATATTACAGTCTCAACACCACATAACAACAAGACAGTAAGTAATCCTCGTTTGGTTGTTTCCACGTCTTGTTGTTTCTCAGTTTTACAAGTATATATATATATATATATATATATATATATATATATATATATATATATATATAATTTTTTTTAATCGTATCACCCCGAGCAAGGCGGTAACACCACAGATGTGCAGGGGGCTACATAAGAGTAAAAAGATTAAGTAGAAGAGAGTGAAGAAGAAGACGAACCAGTTAGAAAGGAGCAAGAGAAGGATGGGAATACAGGTGTGATGACACTACATAAGAGTAAAAAGATTAAGTAGAAGAGAGTGAAGAAGAAGACGAACCAGTTAGAAAGGAGCAAGAGAAGGATGGAAGTACAGGTGTGATGACAATTACAAAGGTGGAGAGAAAGGAAAGGATATACGGGGTGGTGAAAGAACTAGAGTCAAGTGGTTTTCTATTTCATAATTCTGTTTTTTCTCACGTTGCGTAAATTAAAAGTAAGTCTCGTTCGATCGAGATACGTTTCTTATTTGTAACTTTTCGAATTATATATATATAGTGTTTGCATGTTAAAAACAATACGGTTTTCTTCGGATGATACGGGGTGATTTTTCAACATTTATTTTAACATATAACCTGAAGAACACTATTGTGTAGTGATATAATTAATTCATAAACCATTGTAATAACAAAATTGCAATATTAAGCTCTACTCTGTATCGGGCACTCTTTATAAAAGTAAATGTCTGAACAGTGGTTTTTAATCTACGTACTCTTTCACTACTCTATAAGATAGATAGATAGATAGATAGATAGATAGATAGATAGATAGATAGATATGAAAAAACTTGAAGACAGAGGAAACTTGCTTTCTTTATAGATTTAGATGTTCTTGATGGTTTAAGGATTCTAAATATAGATAGATAGATAGATAGATAGATACATATAAAAAGACTTATATATATATATATATATATATATACTGATAGGTAGATGGATATATATTTAAAACGGAGATTTTACATGTATTTTCCTTAGTATTACAGTCTCAACACCACATAACAACAAGACAGTAAGTAATCCTCGTTTACTTGTTTCCACGTCTTGTTGTTTCTCACTTTTACGAATATATATATATATATATATATAATCTTTTTTAATCGTATCACCCCGAGCAAGGCGGTAACGCCACAGATGTGCAGGGGGCTACATAAGAGTAAAACATAGATAGGGAGAGAATAAAGAAAAAGACGAACAAGTTAAGAATGGAGCCGTTGGAGCCTGTCAAGAACACTGAGATGAACAGCGGGTGTGCCTGACCAAATGTGACAGCAATATTCCAGCAACGAACGGATGGTTGATTTGTATATATGCAGGATGGATTAATGCGGAAAAAACATCCTGGCCCGACACAGTGACCCAACAACCTTCCTAGCAGTAGATTTAGCTATTGACTCAATATATATATATATATATATATATATATATATATATATATATATATATATAAGGAACTAAGAAAATAATTGTAATCGCAACGTCATGTTCAAAACATTAATTTAAAACTGTGCTCAGTATAAAGATAGAGCCCTGAATATTTATTATAAATTATACTTTAGAACATGTACAAACCACAAGCTATTACAAATTTGTACATTTTGTTTCTACATTGAAAAAACAATGTCTCATCAGGTAGTTAATAATGACGGTAACAAACATTTAATTGAAAAACTTTTAGAAAAAAATCCAAAAATTAAAGGAAGCGACGCATTAAAATTTTTTTTTCAATAAAAGGTTTATTACCATCATTATTAACTACCTCATGAGACATTGTTCTTTCAATGTCGAAAAAATGTACAATTTTGTAGTAGTTTGTACATGTTCTAAAGTATAATTAATATATATGTATATTTTAATTAATATATATATATATATATATATATATATATATATATATATATATATATATATATATTATCCTAACATATACTGTTAAATATAAGAGACAATGAATGTCTATTATGTTTAATCATGAGCCGTTCTAAACATCGTAATTTGGCTTTAATTTTTAGATGAGAATAAAGACAAAAATTCTCCAACATTTGGACATTGTTTTATTATATTGGTTCTAAGTATTCGGCTCACATAAGCCATCTTCAGAGAGGTTACAGGGACGTTAACATAAAAACATCCACCATCAAAGATGCTTTTTTATTTTGTGTTGACATAAAACTTTGCTAAGCAAAAGTTACCAAATAGCAGACGCAGTTCGTAAATTTGCAATGCGGTTCTATGACGTCACACTGCGTGAGATCTCAAAATGTGAACAGAACCTTAATATTTAAATGCAATGTAATGTGTTACAAGCAGATTTAAATATAATTTTATTAAGTGTGGGTTGTTTTGATTCAATGTAGAGTATTATTGAATTGTTGACAAAAAAATCTCTCTAATATTACCTACATGGCTATGTTTTTGCCAGATTTTATTCAACTATTTTTTATAGTTTTCAGACGGGTCATTAACTTTTTTTTTCAGATATAACTCTTCTTCTTATTCTTCTTCTATCTACCCTGACCTTTGAGGACATAGGCGATCATGGCTTTCTACGGCTCCCTATCCCTGGTGGCTCTTAGCACGCTTTCCCCTGTTACACCACGCAACCCTCGTTCCATCATCCACCTGCTCAGGCCCTTCAAATATGTTATCCGTTGCTTTCCTTTGTCTCATTTTCCCTCTAAGTATCAGGTTCTTCAAGCCCTCCTTCCTCACAGCATGTCCCAGGAACTTCAGCTGTCTCTTCCTGATGCTCAGTATTAATTTCCTTTTCGTTTCTATCATTTCCAAAACCTCATCATTGCTCACATGCTTGATCCGATATTCGCAGCATCCTTCTGTAGAACAATATTTCAGTTGCTTCAAGTTTTTCCTTCATCTTCGATGATATTGTCCAGCATTCACTGCCCTATTGAAGAACTGACATCACATAGCAATCCAGCACTCTTTTTTGTTTCTAGCGAAATTTTCCTGTTTCTTAATACTTTTCTCACCTGCTGGGATGCATCCTTGTGCTTTTGGATCTCAAGAATATAAATGTATAGAAACTGCTGTGACCATAAAGTGAGGGGTCAGTTTATATATTGATTGTAATATGGAAATGATCCCCCACTTTATATCCAGTTTGTTCCTGTATTACCACATTTCAATTGCTTCATGTTTTGCCTTCATCTTTGATGATATTGTCCAGCATTCACTGCCATATTGAAGAACTGACATCACATAGCAATCCAATACTCTCTTCTTTGTTTCTAGCAAAATTGTCCTGTTTCTTAATACTTTATCCAACTTCTGGAATGCTTCCTTCGCCATGCCAATTCGCCTTCGGATCTCTAGATAATGAAAAACGAAGAACAAACAAAATATTCGATGAATGTTTATTGGTTGCTAATAGTATATATTCTTTTTACGTTTTTAAATAATGAAAAAAAAAAACAATTTAATTTTTATCGATACTGTGACTAAAAAACTAAATTATATATAGTTTTTAATGTTCAAGGTGGCTTTAATTTTTTTCTTCAATATGGTAGCAGCAGCAGCAGCTATCGTTTTAATTAATTTTACTTTCACCTTAAGGAGGAGGCATTATGTTTAGTCGCGTCTGTCTGTTGTTTGTTTGTTTGTCTGTCTGTCTGTCTGGAGGGATTCGGATTAGACTTTCAGGGCTGATTTGTCTCATGACATAATTAGATTTTGGGTTCGATCCAGCACGGGATAAAGTTTCTGGATTACTTTTCCAGTTTTATTAATAAAATTTAATTTTTGTCTTTTAAATGCCAAATACCGAATTACCACCCGTGTTTCATTTCAAGTGTGTGTTTAATTTTGAGAGCGGTCGTATTTTTTTGTATTCGCACTCTTGAGAGCCGTCACATTTATTGCAGTTATTTTATTTTTATTTTAATAATCATCTCTCGATACTCGTTGAGATGATGACGGAGGTTTGTGATCTTTGACTGCTCTTTCTAGTATTTGTTCCTTCTGTTTGGTATCTTTACTACATGATACTTTTGTATATTTATTAACAGTTGAGCGATGGAAAACGTTTCCATGTCAAAGTGGACTACACTCCACCCACGTCTATTGAACAGGTGAAGAGGCTCATCCCTTGTTTCCTGTTTAGGATGCGGTTCCCGGTTTTCTCTTTTCCAATCTTTTCACTCCTATGTAGCCCCCTGCACATCAGTGGCGTTATCGCCTTGCTCGGGGTGATATGATTAAAAAAAACAAAAACAAAAAAACAAAAAAAACAAAGGATTCCGAATATGGTGGTTTTCGGGTTAGGGATTACAGTGATTAAGTATTACAGAGATTAGGAATTACAGTTGATTTACTCGTGCCAAGAAGATTAAGGAAGGGTTTATGATGCAGTGGATATCGACCCGGAACAACAAATCGGGGAGCCGAGTTCGAATTCCAGTTGAATTCATCAAATCCAGTAACGCACAAATACCAATGTAAAAGTATTAATCTTCCCTCTAGTTATGGGTTAAATAATAGGACAGATTGAGTTCTATAGCCTTGGCTGGCAACCAGTCTGCCGCAGAAAGCAATGGCAACCTACTGCGGGATAATCTTCTGCCCAATCAGTCATGTCTCTTTTGAGACATGATCACCCAAAGCTTGTATCACGTATGGCACTTAACTAACTAACTGAATATAATAGTTGAAAATATGATTAGGGCTTCTACCGGGCATAAAGTGGGGGATCCATTTTATATTGTTATGAAGTAATGAACTGAGCCCTCACTAATTACTACTTAACAATATAATACATCTCTTCTTCCTTTAGCTACGGGTCAAATAATAAGACAGACTGGGTTCTATAGCCTTTGCTGGAAACCAGTCTACCGCAGAAAGCAATGGCAACCTACTGCGGGATAATCTTCTGCCCAGTCAGTCATGCTCTTTCGAGACATGATCACCCAAAGCGTGTATCACGTATGACACTTAACTGACAGACTGACTGATAATAATGAGCAAAAACACGTTAAAAATATTCTTTTATGAACTTACACGCTTGAAGTTGTGTCAGTAACACGTTTCAGGGAAATCAATCAGAAATTTTTAAGTTCCGTTTTTTAACAAATTGCCATGAAGAGGAAATGTTCATACAACAGATTAGATGGTCTCATAAAAATAATATTTAAAAATGTTTATGACAAAGGTAAGAAATCCGTTGCTCACCGAAGGGATAAACGGTTTGCATACATTCAGAAGTAGACGCCGAGAGATATTTTGAAATACTTAATTTTCCTAGATTGTTGAAAGTAGGTTATTTGAAGTATTACATATTTGGTGAAGGCCAATATAATTGGCGAGTATTTTGAAATGAAGAACATTTTAACACAGGACGAGTGAACAGAAACGAAACTTTTCACAAGACTTCAGACAATTTTTATTTATTTATTTATTTTTCTCCTCATTTATATAAAAAAATTGCAAGGTCTCGCTACTTTTAATTGCTTTCCTCTGACAAGCAACGGTTAATTTATGCAAAGACAAGGTTTTCATTGGTCAAAAAACAATATCACATAGGCTCGCGAATTTATTAGGCAATGTTTTCATTGGTTCAAAGGTAATTTCACAAAAGCCGGCGAATTTATCTCTGTGAAGGCAATGTTTTTATTTGTCCAAAATCGATTTCACATAGGCTCGCGAAGTTATTTCCGCTTTTTTTCCTCGGCTCGTGGGTCAATGTCTGTGAAGGCAACCTTTTCATTGACCCAAAGAAATTTTCACATAGTCTGGCGAATTCCGTTCCGTATTTTTCGTCAGTCCTCAGAGTCTTAAGAGCGTGGGTGAAGGGCGTCGTTATTTGTTTCATGAACATACATACATGACATACTAAAATGACTTTGGACCACCCTGCATTTATTTATGACAGACCTTTTCTCTTTGTAAGAAGAATTGATGTTTATTTGTGAATATGTACTGTAGTTTTGATGTCATTTTAGTAAATATATAAGATACATTGTTTTTTTCCGTTTTAAATGCCTGGATGCGGCGTTACCGCATCCTTGACGCCAGATTCAACGTTTTTTTTTCCCTGCCTATGGACAGGGAATTTCATATCATTTTGTTAACCATTGCGTGCGTTTCTGGATCGGAGTCGTTCGTACTTTTAGGACCAGATCACGTCAAGTTTTTCCATACGCAATCCACGATTTCTCAAGCCTAAATTGGCATATTCTTTTTTAGATTACTCTCACCATGAAAGGATATTTTCTCTTTTATTCTTTTTATCTTTTATGCATTTGGGTATCTCGGAGTGGTGTCATGGTTGGCAAGTTTGCCTTGCTAGAACTATTACAACTGAGTAGTGAGTTCGATCCTCACTGGGTATCCCATTCTTTCGGCCTTGTGCTACATTTAAGCAACGCTTAAAAAATCGTCTATTATAAAGTACTAGCAGTATAGCCCGGTGTTGCTCGGGTGTAATGAAAACTTTAAAACTAATCCATGGTTCTAGAGCTCAGACACTTTACAATGCTAAGCCACATCTTGCAAAACGAGTGAAAACTTACTTGGAAATACTTAATTGGTAAATCCTACTCCGTCATGTTCACCAAACATTGTAACTTTAGTTTATTACTTGTCCCGATCAATGGCTGAGCAGAACATTCATTCTTATAAAAATGCCAGAAAAATGGGTCGACTCATAGTTAGCCTCATAAGACGTGTCGTTTTTAAGACGTAGTATAAAAATACTCTCAGATAGATGGAAAAAGTATTGGCTAGTGATGGGAAACCTGGCTGAGCGGAACTTTCATTCTTATGAAGATTAAAAAAAAAAATGGGTCGACTCATGGTTAGCCTCAAAAGACGTGTCGTTATTGCGACGTAGAATAAAAATGCTACTAGAAAGATGGAAAAGGTGAATTGTAAAATTAAATCCAAGATTCGTCTACTTGAGCTAGTAACCACAAACTTATTTTGTTAAATTAAAAAATGCTGATCAATTGTATGTAAGCAACATAGCCTTTTGTCAGACTTGACTGGTGTACTAAAAAGTAGCCATAATATGGTATAGATATAAATCAATGAATGTGATGCCGCGCACTTACGCAATAAGTACGCGTCTTGTTCACGTTCCGTTTTAGTTCTGAGCGGAAAAGGGGTGTGCAGGTTCAAATTTCCCGTTACTTTGCAGCAATTCTCTTAATCACAATTTTGCTTAAATGTTCTCGATTTGTTCGTCTTTTTTTTTCTCCCGTCGGGCATCCAAGTTTCTCTCGTGACTGAGAAAAGCACAATTTTTTCTACTGTTGTTTCTTTCGTTCGTCTTATTCAGTTAAATCTTCTCCCTCTTTTTAATCCATTCATTCATTTTCCTTCATTTACTATCAGATTTTTATGTCGTTCGAAAGACTTAACGATCGATATTCGTTCTTTCTTTTTTCATTCTATTTTTCCAGATTTTTGTTCACTTTCTCTTTCTCCTTGAAATCTCATTAATTTCTTCATTCTTTCCTTGGAATATTTTATATTTTATATTTATTTATTTATTTATTTCGAATATATCTTCTTATTCTTTCTGATAGAAACATTTATCTTCTTTCCCACCCACGCTTTTTTTTATTTTTTTTTTTTCTTTTTTTTTTTACAAATTTTCCGTTTTCCTTCCTTATAATAAATATACACTACCGGCCATAATTATTAGGCCACCCCAGTTTAAAAGAAATTATGTATTTCATATTATTTTTAGTATTTATTGTCAAGTGCATAATTCTAAATGAAAATAGAATGATTCTTTTTTTATTATTACGTTGCAAAATTTTACAGGGCAAATGGCGACAATTTATCCATCGCACGTTGTAGATTTGCTATATATATATATATATATATATATATATATACACTATCGGCCATAATTATTAGGCCACTCCAGTTTAAAAATATGGCGAACTTCTTACTAATTTTAGTATTTATTGCCAAGAGGATAATTCTAAATGAAAATAGAATGTTTTATTATTATTATTATTATTATTACTTTTCAAAATTTTACAAGGTAGCCAAGAAGCCTTTGCTTAGGCCAGCCAATAAGAAGAGACTAACATGGGGAAGAGAGCACAAAAACCGGACGCCAGAAGAATTCATTTGATGCACATTTTATTGTGCAGTATTAACAAAAGAACCATTCTATTTTCATTTAGAATTATCCACTTGGCAATAAATACTAAAAATAGTATGAAATACATCATTTTTTTAAATCTGGGGTCAACCAATAATTACGGGAAGTAGTGTATATATTTCTACATCGTTATCTAATTTTCTTTCATTGTGATCTTTCTTTAAATAGATTTCACTTCTTTCTCCAAGATTTTCTTTTCTTTCCTTTGTATTTCTATTAATTTTTCCCTTCCGATTTTAGGGATCTCGATTATGTTTATGAAATTGGCTCTGTGCCATCATATAAACGAACTTTCCACAATTTATACATCAGAAGGGGGCAGAGTATTTAAAAGACATCAAAGAATAAAAAAAGACCTCTTTCGTTTATAAGAAAAAAGATTTATTAATCATCAAAATTTGTTATTTATAAAAATTATAATTCATTGTAAAACGTTTGCCGGGGAGTTTTTTTTTTTTTTGCAATAATATTTTTTTTAAAGATATGTTTTCTTGAACTTCGGAGGAAATATGTTTGAAGAAAGTCTTGTTTGCACGAATATTACGTTGATTTCTTGCTTCTCTATTTTTTTTTGTTTCTGACCAGTTGTAAGGGAGAAGACATGTTAAAGTGAAAGACAGAATGATTGCATGAGAAGTTTTGTCGTCTGCTTTTTGAGAGCCAGCGCAGACGACTCTTGTTCTTACTTTCGTTGCTTGAGGAAAAGGTGAGAGAGTAAAAAAAAAAAATGTGTGTTAGACGTCCAATCAAGACTCGCGACTCTTTAATTTAGTAAAACAAAAAAAATAATATATATTTATGTTTTGAAAAACCTAGAAAAAACAATTTTGAATTTTCTGGGGGTTTCCTTCTATTGAGCAATTAAATAAGATACTGTATGTTTTTTTGTCTTTCACTACGTCTGGAAATGGTAAAATATGTGAGCCAAGTTATTTAATAATAATGGATTTCTGATTGGCTAATTTAGAAATGTAAGTGATCTTTTGATTGGCCCCGGAAAGGTTGTGTAAAGTTGGATTTATTAAGCAATCAAAATATGAAAGAATTCGACATGATTTTTTTTTCTTTTCTTTCATTTTGAAATTTTCTTTACACTCCTATTTTTTTCTTCAAATTTTGTAGATTTTCCTTCTTTAATTTTGATGTTTTGTTTTTTCCTTGATAGCTTCATTATTGACAATTTTCTTTCTTCCTCTTAATGTTTTATATTTTTCTTTGTTCCGTTCTGATTTTTTCAATTGTTTTTTATTCTTTTTATCGTTTTTGTATATTTTTCTTCTTCCTTTTTGTATTTGACATTTTTCCTTTTATTGATTCTACATAATTCAATTTATAATTTAATCATTCTTCCATGCATTGAATATTGCTACCACATCGGGTCTGGTGCATTTGCTATATATTCAGAAATCCTCAATAAAATCCAAAAAATAATCTGCAAAGCTATCAGTCTCGACATGGCATCTCGCCGTCTGTCATTTGTCATTTCTCACCACCGTAAAGGAAATTCCTTTATATATTTTTATGATAATTGTTGTGGTGAGCTTTTCTCTTAAGAATTTTACTTTATGAATTTAAATTTAGTCTTGCACACATTCTGGACAAGGTCTTATCATTTTAAAATTGAAATAGTTAAGTGCAACCGAAAGTTCTATGCTTACAGTGTCTTCGCTCGGACTTCTAGCTTGTGGACCTCTTTTCCGGCTTCTTGCCTATAGTCTATAGATCTTCAAAAATTTAAATACAATGTCAATCGTTATTTACTGTTTTCTTGATTCCTCTTCTTTTATTGTTCTCTCTCCTTAATTATGTTTTCTTCTTCTCAAATTATTATAAGTCCTAGGCTAACAGTTTCTTCTCTCACTTGAAGAAGTCTCTTCCGGAATCTTGCTTTCCAGTCAACTTTGACCTTCAAAAATTTAAATGCAATGTCAATCGTTATTTACTGTCTTCTTGATTCCTCTTCTTTTATTGTTCTCTCTCCTTAATTATGTTTTCTTCTTCTCATATTATTATAAGTCCTATGTTAACAGTTTCTTCTCTCCCTTGTAGAACACTCTTCCGGCTTCTTGCTTTCCAATGAACTTTGATATTCAGTAATTTAAATGCAATGTCAATGGTTATTTACTGTCTTCTTGATTCCTGTCCTCTTATTGTTCTCTCTCCTTAATTATGTTTTCTTATATTATTATAAGTCTTATGCTAACACTTTTTTCTCTCGCTTGTGGGACTCTCTTCTGGCTTCTTGCGTCTCGGTCATGTTTGACCTTCAAAAAATCAAAATGCAATGTAAGTCTTTATTAAATGTCATCTTGATTCCTCTTCTTTTATTGTCCGTTTTCCATAATTATGTTTTATCTTATCATATCCTTTCACAATTAGTAACTCATTGAGTCATATTGGTTTTATTGCGTTGGTTTTGGTGAAATGTTTAAAAATTCAGTCTATCTTATTTTATTTTTTATTTTTGAAAGTTATTGCTTTTTATTTTCTCCACTTATGTTCTCTTCAACTTGAAAAAAAAATTTGCGGTTTTGATTTTTAATTCCAGAATTTGATTAAAAATACACAAAAAAAAAACGGTAAAAAAATTATCATTTTAAAGATAGACGACCATATTTGTTCTATTGTACGTCTGTTAACCCTGAGGGTTGTCTGTCCAGCAGTTTTCTTTTTCTTTTCTTTCTTTTTTTAGTTATGTCTGTTAATCATATACAAACAATTAAGCCATTACTTTCTGCTTCATCAACTGTGAACGAATCTCAGTATTTTTAATGCTTTAATAAGAAGGGAAGCTGAAAAGTTCTGAAACAAAACCGTTTGCCAAAATTTTGATTAATATTATTTTTTTTTCTAATGGGATGGTCTCTAAATTAAGCCTAAAAATGTCTCCTCTATACTTATTGACAGGAGATCAAGATAGATTCATAAACTATACAATCTTCTTTTTCTATGTGCCTTGTACTTTCATGGCGTAGGCGATCATGGCTTTTCACGTCTCCTTATTCCTGTGGCTCTTAGCACACTTTCTATTAAACCACGCAACTCCGATTCTGTCATCCACCTGATCAGGTCCTTCAAATATGTTATCCGCTGCTTTCCCCTGTCTCTTTCCCCCTCTATTTGGCTTGTTAGTATCAGGTTCTCCAAGCCAGTCTTTCTTACTGCACGTCCCAGGAATATAGCTGTCTTTTCCTGATTTCCATCATTTCCAAGACCTCATCATTGCTCGATCCATGATATCCGCAGCATCCTTCTGTAGAACCACATTTCAGTTGTTTCAATTTTTCCTTCATCTCTGATGATATTGTCCAGCACTCACGACCATATTGAAGAACTGACAACACATAGCAAACTAATACTCTTTTTTTGTTTCCTGCGAAATTTTCCTGTCTCTTAATACTTTACTCAGATGCTGGAACGCATCCTTTGCCATGCCAATTCAACTTCGGATTTCTGTGTCGCACTTTCCGTCTTCTGTTAGAACACTTCCCAAGTATTTAAATTTTTGTACCTGCTTGATTAGTATCCCCTACCTGTATTTGGCATTTTGGGCCGCTCTTTATGCTGATGAACATGCATTCTGTTTTCTTGTAGTTTATTCGTAGTCCTTTCTTGTCACTCTCTTCAGCTACCTTCTATAGGAGGTTTTGTAGTTTATTTTCTGTGTCTGTTATTAGCACTGTACCATCTGCGTACCTTATGTTATTCAGATTGTGGTCTCCGATGACGAATCCTGTCATAACATGTAGGGTCCTCATAATAGTTTCGCTGTACAAGTTGAATAGATCCGGTGAAAAGACACACCCTTGTTGTTCGCTCTGGCCTCCTTCACGTGCTTGGCATTTTGAGCAGAACCTTTTATTTCCATCACAGCGGTATTTAATTCTCATTCCATGTGTGATGCTACTTCCAGATGTCATATAATTATCTCCCTTTAACTCAACTTGTAAGTTTTTAGTTTGCCACTGCTGTTGCCAGGTATTGAACACTCAAGTCACTAGAACTAACCAACTGAAACCGCTACAGCAGTTTGGTGAACAATAACTTAGGGAGTTGAGTTAATAGGGGGATAACTAAATGGAATCCGGAAGTGGCATCGCACGTGGAATGAGAATGATGTACCCAAGTGATCGAAATAAAGGCTTCAGTTGAAAATTTTTAGCATCTGAACAAAGCCGGAGCGTACAACGGCCGAAACGCCGTAAACATGACAATAAAGATGAAGACAACAGTCCAAACAATGTAAATTGTGGTTTACTTTTATTTTGTTTAGCCGTTTTTTTAATCATATCACCCCAAGCAAGGCAGTAACGCCACTGATGTGCAGGGGACTACTTAAAAGTGACAAGAGTGGAAAAGAGAAATCAGGAAACCACATCCTAAACAGGGAACAAGGGATGAGCCTATTCACCTGTTCAATAGACGTGGGTGGAGTGTGAACCAGACGATAGCTTAGTCTATCTACTCCATTTTTGGTCATGACACAATTTTAAGTTGTTTTTTTTATAATTATATCGCACCAAGCAGGTCAGTTTACTGCAACTGGTGCGCAGGGGGTTACATAGGAGGACAGTTATGAGAAAGAATAACTGCTTATAGGAGGTGTCATGAAGTGGGTAAGAGAAGGATGAGAATACTGATGAGAGTGGAGTGGACGGAGAAAGGAGCATGAGAGAGAGGATACAAGTCAGTAAGATAGATGGCTATTGACTTTACCTTCAAATTCTTGGAGATTGTAGCTGTTGGGGAAGCATTTAACCCTCTAGGGCCATTCGTATCATATTTGATACAGTATGAAAACAAGCCTTGAAAGAAATATTATCCTGAAAAATTTTTTAAGAGAAATATTTTATAAATTTCAAATGAAAGCAGTACTGACTGCTCAGTCAATGGATACCAAATGTTTCCTTATAGGGAAATACCAAATGTTTCCTTATAGGGAAATACTGTATCAAATATGATACGAATGGCCCTAGAGGGTTAAGGCTTCCACTGGGCATAAAGTGGGTGATCGGTTTTCTATTGTCATGAAGTAATAAACTGATCCCCCACTAATTACTACTTATTAATAGAATAAAATGAAAACAAGCCTTGAAAGAAATATTTTCCTGAAAAATTTTTTAAGAGAAATATTTTATAAATTTCAAATGAAAGCAGTACTGACTGCTCAGTCAATGAATACCAAATGTTTCCTTATAGGGAAATACTGTATCAAATATGATACGAATGGCCCTAGAGGGTTAAACGGAAGGGGATTCCACAGGTAGGATGTATGAGAAAAGAAAATGCTGGAGTAGAATTTGAGTTTAGAATTTACTAAAGGCAACATAAGTCGGCTGTCTCAGACTACAGTATAGTGTGGCCCCAGGGTTGTCAACTAGACGTGCTTGTAGTGACACTTATTAATGGTGCTTCAGTGTCTCTGCGATTGTTGATCAGAGCAGCCGTTCTAAGCGCTACCTATGAATACGGTCTGGTTATTAGCCGTTGAGTTGCAGCGATCTGAAAAATACCAGCTCGTTACACCCAATATTAAGAGACGTTCGCTAGAAACTAGGAAGAGAGTACTGGATTGCTACGTGATGTCCGTCCTTCAATATGGCAGTGAATGCTGGACAATGCCATCAAAGATGAAGGGAAAACTTGAAGCAACTAAAATGTGGTTCTATAGAAGGATGCTGTGAATCTCATGGATCGAGC
This sequence comes from Ascarosepion bandense, assembly GCA_037127315.1. Taxonomy (NCBI): domain Eukaryota; kingdom Metazoa; phylum Mollusca; class Cephalopoda; order Sepiida; family Sepiidae; genus Ascarosepion; species Ascarosepion bandense. Next base: position 1,397,017 of record JBBBDQ010001309.1, read on the forward strand.
ATGTGAGCAATGATGAGGTCTTGGAAATGATGGAAAAAAAAAGGAAATTAATACTGAGCATCAGGAAGAGGCAGCTGTAGTTCCTGGGACACGTAATGAGGAAGGAGGGCCTGGAGAACCTGATACTAACAGGCCAGATAGAGGGAAAAAGAGACAGGGGAAATGTTATGTCGTGAGTAAGAATAAATAACACAACAACAGGAATAGGTTAATTGTTGTATTCCGTGAAAATAGTATTTACAAAGGTTATTAGTATCCAATACAAGAATAAAGGTTAATCGTCTCAACCGTCGTAAGATGTAGTATGAGCAATGGGTACTTCCGGGTCGTCACCGGAAGTCTACGACTGACTTGTCGATCGTCCTCTGTCACGTAGATGCCACCATTACTTTACATAGTAATGGAATAGTCCATTATAGCCGAATAGGCGCGGGCGTCCCAAACAGGAAAGCAACCGATAACATGTTTGAAGGACCTAATCAGGTGAATGACTGAACGAGGATTGCACGGTGTAACAGGAGAAGGCGTGCTTAGAGCCGCTAGGGATGAGGAAACGTGAAAAGCCATGATCGCCTACGTCCCGAAGGGACAGAGCACATAGAAGAAGAAGAACCTCTACCCAGTCATACCGCCAAAAAGTCATGACAGCCAGCGTTATTAAGGTGTCTGTAGAAAGAACCGGTAAATTCATAATAAACATAATATTGGAGAGTAATACTGACATCTATCTAAAAGCCTACCTATTTTAGCACACATGCAGGGGAACCCTATTATGGTTGTCAGAAAATTTCTGTGACCACATCACCCCTACGTCTGGACACGTAACTGTCAAGACTGCAATTCACTTTATCATATATATATATATATATCCCCCACGCGCAAATACTCTTCCCTCCAGTTATGGGTTAAATAACAGGACAGATTATGTCCCATAGCCTTGGCTGGCAATCAGTCTACCGCAGATAGGAATGGCAACTTACTGCGGGATAAACTTCTGTCCGACTTCGAATTCCAGTTTAATTCCTCTCATTTACTTACGCACAAATACCCAATGTAAAAGTATTAATCTGTCTCTTCCTTCTAGTTATGGATTAAATCGTAGGACAGATTGGCTTCTATAGCCTTGGCTGGCAACCAGTCTACCGCAATAACAATCGCAACCTTCTGTGAGATAATCATCTGCCCAGTCAGTCATGTCTTGAAAGAGACATGTTCGCCCAAAACATGTATCTCATATAGCACTTAACTGACTGAATATAATAGTTTAAAACATGATTAAGGCTTCTACTGGACATAAAGTAGGGGATCAGTTTTATATTGGTCTGAAGTAATAAACTGATTCCCCACTAATTACTACTTAATAATATAATGCATCTCTTCCCCCTGTAGCCATGAGTCAAATAGCAGGATATATTGGGTTCTATAGCCTTGGCTGGCAACCAGTCTACCGCAGAAAGCAATGGCAACCTACTGCGGGGTAATCTTCTGTCCAGTCAGTCATGTCACTTTCGAGACATGATCGCTCAAGCGTGTATCACGTATGGCACGAAAATGACTGATATATTTTTTAATCATTTTATCCCAAGCAAGGCTGCCTCACCGCCTTTGATACACTGTGGGTTACATAGGAGGAAAGTGATGAGAAAGAGGGACAGGTTATAGGAGGTGTCAGGAAGTAGGTGATATAATGAATATGTATACACCTTGGTTCCCCCCTCACAGTAATATGATTGGCTGGTGTCAGTCATAAATGCAGAATAACACGAGGACAGATATAGGTCTGCGGCTAGAGGCCTACGTCTATTGACTACGCCTATTGCGTAAATCTACGTCTAAGCGCACTGCATACGACTACGACTAGTACCGGTCTATTACAGCTACTTCCTAGATTATCCTACCCGATTACATTTGACACTTAACTACTTCGAAATATATATATATATATATAATATATCCATTTCCGGGACATATCAGTGGGTAAGAGAAGGATGAGAATACTGGTGTGAGGAAAGTGGAATGACGGAGAATAGAGCATGAAAGAAAAGGATGCGAGTCAGTGAGATAGGAGATGACTATTGGCCTTACATTTAAATTCTTCGGGAGTGTAGCTGTCGGGGTAGCAAGTATGCGGAAGGGAATTTCACTGGCGGGAAGTGCGAGAAAAGAAGCTGAACGAAGTAGAAGATGCGTTTACAATTTATTGGTTTATGCGGGGGTGCATTTACAATTTATTGGTTTATGCGGGGGTGCGTTTACAATTTATTGGTTTATGCGGGGGTGCATTTCAGCGAGAGAGCAACAAAAGTTGTTGTCACACCACAGAAGGGCGATTAAGGCAGCATTTTTCTTCTTCTTCTTCTATGTGACCTGTCCCTTCAGGACGTAGGCGATCACGGCTTTCCACGTTTCCCTATCGCTGGTGTCTCTGAGTACCCATGCAACCCACGTTCTCTCATCCATTAGCTTAAGCACATAAATCTAGAATATAAATGCATAGAAACTAGCATGACCACAAAATAAGGGATCATTTTGTATATAGATTATAATATAGAATCGATCCCCGATTTAATACGCACATTATAGTATCTTATAAACAGTTGGCATATATCTTCTTCTATGTGTCTTGTCCCTTCAGGACGTAGGCGATCATGGCTTTCCACGTTTCCATATCGCTGGTGTCTCTGAGCACCCATGCAACCCAAGTTCTCTCATCCATTAGCTTAAGCACATAAATTTAGAGTATAAATGCATAGAAACTAGCATGACCACAAAATGAGGGATCATTTTGTATATAAATTATAATATAGAATTGATCCCCCATTTAATACGCACATTATAGTATCTTATAAACAGTTGGCATATATCTTCTTCTATGTGTCTTGTCCCTTCAGGACGTAGGCGATCATGGCTTTCCACGTTTCCATATCGCTGGTGTCTCTGAGTACCCATGCAACCCACGTTCTCTCATCCATTAGCTTAAGCACATAAATCTAGAATATAAATGCATAGAAACTAGCATGACCACAAAATGAGGGATCATTTTGTATATAGATTATAATATAGAATTGATCCCCGATTTAATACGCACATTATAGTATCTTATAAACAGTTGGCATATATCTTCTTCTATGTGTCTTGTCCCTTCAAGACGGAGGCGATCATGGCCTTCCACGTTTCCCTATCCCTGGTGGCTCTGAGCACGCCTTCTCTTGTTACACCGTGCAACCCTAGTTCCTTCATCCACCTGATTAGGTCATTCAAATATGTTATCCGTTGCCTTCCCATGTCTCTTTTTTTCCTCTATCTGGCCTGTTAGTATCAGCTTCTCCAAGCACTCCTTCCTCATTGCATGTTCCAGGAACTTCAGGTGTCTCTTCCTGATGCTAACTATTAATTTCCTTTTCGTTTCCATCATTTCCAAGACCTCATCATTGCTCACATGCTCGATCCATGATATTCGCAGCATCATTTTGTAGAACCACATTTGCTTCAAGTTTTTCCATCATCTTTGATGATATTGTCCAGCGTTCACTCCCATAGTGAAGGATGGACATCACGTAGCAGTCCAGTATTCTCTTCTTTGTTTGTAGCGAAATTGTCCTGTTTCTTAATACCTTACTCAACTTCTGGAATGCTTCCTTCGCCATGCCAATTCGCCTTCGGATCTCTGTGTCGCACTTTCCGTCTTCTGTTAGAGCACTTCCCAGGTCAGCATTCACCAATTTAAATAAGGAAAACGTCCAGAATAGATACCGAAAGAGTCTGTTGATATCAACGACGATTTCATTGAATAAATTTAATTTTTAATATTTACGATACTAATTTTAGTAAATATCGACGACAAAATTTCTTTTCATTTTCGAGTTATTTAGACGACAATTTATCCATTGCACCCTGCGTATATATGATGCCAAACACTTAACAGTTATACTGTGTTCTTTGAAGTGCATATTCCTACATTTGTAAGCATATAGGAAATCCTTTCACACGCATCTCATATCTACGTAGAGTTAAGCGTGCAATATATTTCGGATTTATATTCAATATGGAAATGCATGAATCATGTCGACTGTCTCGTGCCAATGCCTCAAGAAGAAAAAAACTTTTTTGTTTTGTTGTTTTTTTTTTTGCAGAGAGAGAGAGAGGGAGAGAGAGAGAGAGAGAGAGAGAGAGAGAGAGAGAGAGAGAGAGAGAGAGAGAGAGAGAGAGAGAGAGAGAGAGAGAGAGAGAGAGAGAGAGAGAGAGAGAGAGAGAGAGAGAGAGAGAGGAAGGATGGGGGGGGATGGAAAGCAACGAGGTCGAATTTCTGGAATTATCTTTGCATGCTACCAACTTTATCCCTGTCAGTTGACTGTTTCTTTTTCAGTTTCCACTCGATGTATATATTAGCGAATCGGAATATTTAACATGTCTTATCTCAACACTCACATATTTACATACACGCAATATATATATATATATATATATATAAATATATATATGTATATATATATATATATGTTATCAATTCACGTAGTTATAGCTATAGTATGTAATTGAATATATCAGACTGAAACCAAAGCCCTCTGTAATTTTCTTAAGTCAATCTTTCTATGACTTTTCTTTCTCTGTTTTTCATTTTTAATATTCTGACTGCTTTGAAAAAAATCCTCCAGATAATATTTCTTCTATACTCACGCCATCTCGGAAAAAAAAGAAATGAAAAAAGAAAATGAGAATTATAACCACAGGTAAAACGCTAAAAAATATGGATAAACCTTTTTTTTTTCTCAGCAGGAAAATTATTGCAGATTACGCCAACATGAATTTAGAACCATTTTTTGTTTTATTTCTACACGAAACATCACATTCTAAAATGCGACGTATACATTCTCTGTAGAGAAGAAATGGGATGGTTTCCAAATCAGATGTTATAACGCAAAGGAAATATTAGCAATATAATCTGAAGACGCAATAGGACTTCAACTTGCCCTTGAGTAGGACAACAATACAGAACAAAGGATAAATTGGTTCGACTGTCGTGAGGTCAAAACTGCCTTTCTAATTACTATCCTGCGTGATAGTTAAGTGCCATACGTGATACACGCTTGGGCGATCATGTCTCGAAAGAGACATGACTGACTGGGCAGAAGATTATCCCGCACTAGGTTGCCATTGCTTTCTGCGGTAGACTGGTTGACGACCAAGGCTATAGAACCCAATCTGTCCTATTATTTGACTCATAACAAGACGGGGGAAGTTATGTACTATATTATTATGTAGTAATTAGTGGGGGATCAGTTTATTACTTCAAAACAATAGGAAATCGATCCCCCACTTTATACCCAATACAAGCCTTAATCATGTTTTCAACTATTATATTCAGTCAGTCGGTTAAGTGCCTTACGTGATACACGCTTGGGCGATCGTGTCTCGAAAGAGACATGACTGACTGGGCAGAAGATTATCCCGCAGTAGGTTGCCATTGCTTTCTGCGGTAGACTGGTTGACGACCAAGGCTATAGAACCCAATCTGTCCTATTATTTGACTCATAACAAGACGGGGGAAGTTATGTACTATATTATTATGTAGTAATTAGTGGGGGATCAGTTTATTACTTCAAAACAATAGGAAATCGATCCCCCACTTTATACCCAATACAAGCCTTAATCATGTTTTCAACTATTATATTCAGTCAGTCGGTTAAGTGCCTTACGTGATACACGCTTGGGCGATCGTGTCTCGAAAGAGACATGACTGACTGGGCAGAAGATTATCCCGCAGTAGGTTGCCATTGCTTTCTGCGGTAGACTGGTTGCCGACCAAGGCTATAGAACCCAATCTGTCCTATTATTTGACTCACAGCTAAAATGAGAAGAGATGTATTATATTATTAAGTAGTAATTAGTGGGTGATCATTTTATTACTTCTTGTCAATATTAAACTGATCCCCCATTTTATGTCCAGTAAAAGCCTTAATCATATTTTCAACTATTATATTCAGTCAGTCAGTTAAGTGCCATACGTGATACATGCTTGGGCGATCATATCTCGAAAGAGACATGACTGACTGGGCAGAAGATTATCCCGCAGTAGGTTGCCATTGCTTTCTGCGGTAGACTGGTTGCCGACCAAGGCTATAGAACCCAATCTCTCCTGTTATTTAACCCATAACTGGAAGGAATAGACGGATTAATACCTTCCCCAAGGGTATTTGAGCGTAAGTGAATGCAACGAATTCAACTGGAATTCGAACTCGGCTCCCCGATTTCTCGTTCCGAGTCGATATCCAATGCACTACAACGCACATCCCTGCGTGATAGGAAGAAGATACTGCGTGATAGTATCTTCTTCTTTTTCTTCTTCTATATGCCTTGCTCCTTCAGGACGTAGGCGATCATGACCCTCTACATTTTCCAATTCTTTGTAACTTTTAACACCCTTTCTCCTATTATACCATTCCACCTCTATCTGCTCAAGATCATCATATATGTCACGCGTTGCCTCTCCTTGCTTGTCTTTCTTTGCTTTGTCTCTCCTTCCTTCTACCTGTCTCGTGAGCATCAGGTTCTCTAAGCCGTCCTTCCTCACTACATGTCCCATAAACTTTAGCTATCTTTTCTTGATGTTAAGTATCTGTGTCCTTTTCCTATCCATCCTCACTAAAACCTTGTCGTTGCTCAAATGCTCTGTCAGTGGGATCCTTAGCATCCTTCTGTAGAACCACATTTCTGTTGCTTCAAGCCTTTCCTACATCTTTGATAAAATTGTCCAGCATTCACTGCCATATTGAAGGACAGATAACACATAGCGATTCAGTACTGTCGTCTTTGTTTGTAGCGAAATTTTCCTGTCTCTTAATACTTTACTTAGCTTCTGGAATGTATTCTTAACCATGCCAATACGCTTTCACATCTCTGTGTTGCATTTTTCCGTTAAAACACCTCCCAGGTATTCACATCTCTGCATCTACTTTATTTTTGTATCACCAACTTGTAGTTGGCATTTTGGGCTCCTCTTTTTAGTGATTAGCATGCACTAGCAGTATAGCCCGGCGTTGCTCGGGTGTAATGAAAGCTTTAAAGATAATCCATGGTCCTGGAGCTCAGACTCTTTGGACGTTGGCACGAAAGACTAAAAAGCAATAGTTGTTTCCAACTATATATATATATATATATATATATATATATATACTTCACCTCAGAGGTATATACACTACCGGCCATAATTATTAGGCCACCCCAGTTTTTAAAAGAAATTATGTATTTCATACTATTTTAGTATTTATTGCCAAGTGGATAATTCTAAATGAAAAAAAGAATGGTTCTTTTGTTATTATTACTTTGCGAAATTTTACAAGGCAAAGAAGGAAAGATAAACTCGTCCGAATCACCCTAAATTTTCTTCATTTATTCATTGATGAAACTGCATTATAGGTATTTATTAAATATTTATAAATTCATTTGATGTACATGTTATTGTGCAGTATTAACAAAAGAATCATTCTATTTTCATTTTCAATTATTCACTTTGCAATAAATACTAAAAAATAGTATAAAATATATCATTTTTTAAAACACTGGGGTGGCCTAATAATTATAGTCGGTAGTATCTATCTATCTATCTATCTATCTATCTATCTATCTATCTATCTATCTATCTATCTATTAGTCTGTTTATATCTATCTTTAACTGCTTCTATGTATCTATTTATCTATTTATTAGGCCACCTCAGTTTTTAAAAAGAAATGATGTATTTCCTACTATTCTTAGTATTTATTGCCAAGTGGATAATTCTAAATGAAAATAGAATGTTTTTTTGTTTATTCTTTGCAAATTTTTCAAAACAAGGAAGCAAAGATAAACCCTAAATTTTCTTCATTCTTTCATTGATGAAACTGCATTATAAGTAATTATTAAATATTCATAAATTCATTTGATGCACATGTTATTGTGCAATATTAACAAAAGAACCATCCTATTTTCACTTACAATTATTTACTTAGAAATAAAAAATAGTTTAAAATAAGTAATTTTTTAAAAATCACTGTGGTTACCTAATAATTATGGCCGGTAATGTATATATATATATATATATATATATATATGTGTGTGTGTGTGTGTGTGTGTGTGTGTGTGTATTTAGGCAGTAAATTTTCTTTCAGACATGTCAGATTAAATAAATTGCAAACATTATGTCTGCTTATATTTTTTTATAAAATCCGTTCATACTCACTGATAATCCTTTGCCTATTATAATTGAAAGATGTTAGAAATGAGCTGTAACATTGACAGATGTTATTATTATTCATTTCCCAACGTACCCAAGTACTTTCCATCTCTTTCCGAGATCATTTTCAGAGGTGTGAGTTATGGTAACAAAAAATAACCGCAAAACTGTTGCTAAAAATTACTGTACATTTTTTCCTGATTCAAATATAACGGTTGACAAATTTCTAGCGTTCATTAGAACGTGAAAATGATCCAAAATCGAATGTTTTTATATGTTGTAATGCCATGGTCACGCACGTGTTAAAGCATGAAAAACTGTTCATTTTACAAACATTTTGGATGATTACTACCGTATTCATAGCTGATTCTATTAATTGACGTGTTTTAATGAATATTGCCTCGAGAATCTGTAGTTTGCTTTTGTTGTTTTCTTGGTGTAGGATAATTGTATTATCGATAATTATTTTTTATATTGTGAATGTAGGCAGGGATGTTGTTGTAGATGTCTACAAATGAACGAATGGTCAGACAGATGTAATATAAGACGTCTAGTTAATGTAGTTGCCTACAAATGGCTGACCATATGTCCTCAAGAACACATGGCCTAGTGGATATAGGCGTTGGTTAATTCTAGTGATTTGACGCAAAGAGTTTTCAGTTCAATACCAGGCTACAGCAGTGGTAAACAAATAACTTAGAGAGTTGAGTTAAAAAGGAGATAAAACCATAGCTACTGGAAGTAGCATCACGCATGGAATGAGAATGATATACCCCAGTGATCAAAATGAAGGTTTCCATTCAAACTTTTTAAGATCTGAAGAAGGCCGGAGAAGACAACTGTCGAAAAGTCGTAAACATGGCCATAAAGATGAGGACAACAGTCTGAACAGTGCAAATCAGAAAATATTTTATGGCCTTAAATAACCTCCAAACGGTCGATAAGCCCTAAGAAATAAAATCAACGAATTTCTTAGATAACTCTTCGATAACTTTTAAGTAAAATTTCTCTAGTTTTGAGATGAGAAAGGTTTTCTATAAACTATTCAATATCATTTCTCATTGGAGAAAAGTTTTCACCATCAAAACGTTTTGCGTCGACCGGTTGGAGCAAGGCCAGCAAATATGGTGCTACATACGGCATTATATTGTCATGGAGGAGGAAAACTTATTTTCCCGTTGACAAACGTAAGTACAATTATGAAACGAGCCTTCTAGACACGTTGCAATGTCGATCGTTATTTATTGTCTTCTTGGTTACACTTCTATTATTGTTATGTCTTCTTGATTATATTTTCTTCCAATACAATTACAAGTCCTATGTTAACAGTTTCTTCACTCGATTGTGAATTTCGCTTAGAGCTTCTTGATTTCAAGTTAACAGTTCTTGATTTTCACGTTAACATTGATCTTCAAAAATTTAAATGCAATGTCAATCGTTATTTACTGTCTTCTTGATTCCTCTTCTTTTGTTGTTCTCTCTCCTTAATTATGTTTTCTTCTTCTCATATTATTATAAGTCCTATGCTAACAGTTTCTTCTCTCGCTTGTAGAACTCTCTTTCGGATTCTTGCTTTCCACTGAACTTTGATATTCAGTAATTTAAATGCAACGTCAATTGTTATTTACTGTCTTCTTGATTCCTCTTCTTTTATTGTTCTCTCTTCTTAATTATGTTTTCTTCTTCTCATATTAATATGAGTCCAATGCTACCAGTTTCTTGGCTGGCTTATTGAACTCTCTTCTGGCTTTTTACTTAAAATCAACTTTGATCTTCAAAGATTCAAATGCAATGTCAATCATTACTTACTGTCTTCTTGATCCCCCTTCTTTCAAAATTCTCCCTCCTTAATTATGTTTTTTTCTCCTGTTATCATAACTCTAATGTTAACATTTTCTTCTCTCGCTTGTGGAATTCTCTTCCGGCTTCTTGCTTCCCGGCCAATTTTGATCTTCAAAAATTTAAATGCAATGTCAATGGTTATTTACTGTCTTCTTGATTCCTCTTCTTTTACTGTTCTCTCTCCTTAATTTTGTTTTCTTCTTCTCATATTGTTATAAGTCCTATGCTAACAGTTTCTTCACTCACTTGTGGAACTCCCTTCTGTCTTCTTACTTTCCACTCAAGTTTGATCTTCAAAAATTTAAATGCAATCTCAATCGTTATTTACTGTGTTCCTATTTCATTTCCTTAATAGCAAAAAGTCTGATATTCTTTAACACTCAGTCACTACTTGCATCTTAGCGGCTTTATCGCCATGCTTTGGATATAATTTTAATAACTGTCAATAATAACTTAGCAGTATATTGTTGGTTTTCCAGCCTTCAATGAAAACCCATTTAAGAGAAGGAAAATACTTACATCCCTAAACCCTTTATTATCTTAAAAATTCTTTTTATAATTTAAAATATTTTTTGTCTTTAAATAACCAGCAAAGAGTGGGTTATCAATTAATCTTAGTTCTATCCTGTTGATTAAATCACGTGATAAAATAACTGAAGAACATTTAAAAGACCCTTCATTACGGAATGCCGTAAATTTCTCTCAAGTAAATTACCTCAAGAATATTCTGGCAAGTTCATCCTTTTTCTCCTAAAATAAACTATTAAGTTATTGATAAAATAGTCGTCGGCTTTTCTCCAAGTTCCCCAGCACGGCCTTTCTTTTTTCCTTTCCCGGGCAATTAGAAAGTCTTTGAGCCGGCGTCCACGTTCTACTGGCTTGCTGCCAGAAAGAATTAGAATTTATTTTGCGGATAAATTCCGGTGTTTGTTTTTGCTATACATCATTGGGTACGTGGGAATATAAGGGATAGGGTAATCAACGATGATGAATCTCGAAGCGAAAAAGCCAAAGCTTAAGTGGTCTGGTGAACTGTCTAAGCATTAAAAATTAAATCTGTTCATAATTTATTTTTCACTGCCTTCTTCGAATTCCTCAAATTGATATTCAGAATATTGATTAAAACTGTATATATGGAAGACATCAGAGAATCATTTTATACCTAAGCCTTTCGTCCGGTGAGGAAGATTATCAGGGCAAATATAGACATGATCCTTCAGGACATAGGCGATAATGGCCTTCCACATCTCTCTATCTCTTTTAGCTTTTAACACTCGTTCTCTTGTTTTTCTGCTTCTATGTACCGTGCCCCTGCAGGACGTAGGCGATTATGGTCTTCTACAGCTCCTAATCGCTTGTAACTCTTAACAACCTTTCTCTTGTTGTTGTTCTTTTATGTGCCGTGTCCCTTCAGGACGTAGGCGATCATGGCCATCCACATATCCCTATCCCTTGTAGCTCTTAACCCTCTAGGGCCATTCGTATCATATTTGATACAGTATTTCCCTATAAGGAAACATTTGGTATTTCCCTATAAGGAAACATTTGGTATTCATTGACTGAGCAGTCAGTACTGCTTTCATTTGAAATTTATAAAATATTTCTCTTAACCCTCTAGGGCCATTCGTATCATATTTGATACAGTATTTCCCTATAAGGAAACATTTGGTATTTCCCTATAAGGAAACATTTGGTATTCATTGACTGAGCAGTCAGTACTGCTTTCATTTGAAATTTATAAAATATTTCTCTTAACCCTCTAGGGCCATTCGTATCATATTTGATACAGTATTTCCCTATAAGGAAACATTTGGTATTTCCCTATAAGGAAACATTTGGTATTCATTGACTGAGCAGTCAGTACTGCTTTCATTTGAATTTTATAAAATATTTCTCTTAAAAAATTTTTCAGGAAAATATTTCTTTCAAGGCTTGTTTTCATACTGTATCCAATATGATACGAATGGCCCTAGAGGGTTAACATCCTTTCTCTTGTTGTTCTACTTCTATGGGCCATGTCCCTACAGGACGTAGGCAATCATGGTCATACACATCTTCCTATGCTTTGTGGCTCTTAACACCCTTTCTCTTGTTCTTCTTCTATGTACCGTGTCCATTCAGGACGTAGGGGATCATGGTCTTTCACATCTCCCTCTCCTTTGTAGCCCTTAACACCCTTTCTCTTGCTCTTCTTTTCCTATGTGTCGTCTCCCTTCAGGACGTTGGTGATCATTGCCTTCCACATCTCCCTATCCCTTGTAGCCCTTAACACCCTTTCTCTTGCTCGTCTTTTCCTATGTGTCGTCTCCCTTCAGGACGTTGGTGATTATGGCCTCCCACATCTCCCTATCCCTTGTAGCCCTTAACACCCTTTCTCTTGCTCGTCTTTTCCTATGTGTCGTCTCTCTTCAGGACGTTGGTGATCATTAGGCTCCCACATCTCCCTATCCCTTGTAGCCCTTAACACCCTTTCTCTTGCTCTTCTTTTCCTATGTGTCGTCTCCCTTCAGGACGTTGGTGATTATGGCCTCCCACATCTCCCTATCCCTTGTAGCCCTTAACACCCTTTCTCTTGCTCTTCTTTTCCTATGTGTCGTCTCCCTTCAGGACGTTGGTGATTATGGCCTCCCACATCTCCCTATCCCTTGTAGCCCTTAACACCCTTTCTCTTGCTCTTCTTTTCCTATGTGTCGTCTCCCTTCAGGACGTTGGTGATTATGGCCTCCCACATCTCCCTATCCCTTGTAGCCCTTAACACCCTTTCTCTTGCTCTTCTTTTCCTATGTGTCGTCTCCCTTCAGGACGTTGGTGATTATGGCCTCCCACATCTCCCTATCCCTTGTAGCCCTTAACACCCTTTCTCTTGCTCTTCTTTTCCTATGTGTCGTCTCCCTTCAGGACGTTGGTGATCATTGCCTTCCACATCTCCCGATCCCTTGAGGTTCTTAACAAGCTTTTTCCTGTTACCTCTCCCAAACCCCACTCCGCCATCCATTTGCTCCTTTCTTATCCTCTATCTGACCTGTGATCATCCGTTTCTTTAAGCTCTCCTTTATCATTTCATGTCCAAGGAACTTCGGGTGTTTTGTTCTGATTCGAAGTATTAGTTTTCTCATCGTTTCCCCTCTTTCTACCCAGAACCTCGTTGTTACTCACATATTCGGTCCATGCTATTCTCAGCAGCCTTCTGTAGAGCCACCTTTCTGTTTATTCCAGTCTCTCCTACATTCGTCTAGCGTTCGCTGCCATAAAGGACTAAAGATATCACATAATAGTCCATTATTCTTTTCTTTCTTTTCCCACGAAAACGTCCCTTTTTCTCAATACTCTGCTCAGCTTTTGAAATACATCATAGCCATTCTAATGTGCCATTGGATGTCACTACCGCCCCTTCCGACTTCTGTAAGAACACCTGCTAGCTATTTAACATTCTGCGCGTGCTTGATTTTAGGATACCCGAAATGTAGTTCACATTTTTACGAAGGCATTTATATTCGATTTTTATTTAAACGTTAGGGATACTTTCAGGCCAACATATCTTCAAATGCAATCATGAGCCTACTTTAGGCGAAAGTAGCTTTTAGTATTTTCTCATGAGTAAATTCTTTTTATTGATAAATTGTTTTAATCTTGTTCCTATATTTGCTCTTCTCTTTCATTATTTTATGTGATCAGTTATCTTTTTTTTCTTTTGTCAAAAGTATATCAACGATGTGCGTTGTGGAGCATTGGATATCGGCTCGGAACGAGAAATCGGGGAGCCGAGTTCGAATTCCAGCTGAATTCATTGCATTCACTTACGCGCAAATACCCTTGAGAAAGGTATTAATCCGTCTATTCCTTCCAGTTATGGGTTAAATAACAGGACAGATTGGGTTCTATAGCCTTGGTCGGCAACCAGTCTACCGCAGAAAGCAATGGCAACCTACTGCGGAATAATCTTCTGCCCAGTCAGTCATGTCTCGAAAGAGACATGACTGACTGGGCAGATAGATTGCTGCCTAAATATACAATATATATACAGCCTTTGAGATTTCACTCGTCCGATCGACTCAATCGATTAAAAACTTAATTGGGCGATTAAAGTTTATTGCTTTACTCGCTCGTGGTCGATTAAACATCTCGCAATAAAACGTGTCTCTTTAAATATAGAAAAAAGAAATCTGATTCCTTTTATAACACAAAAGTATGTCATTGAAGATTCACAATCTACTTAGAAAGACCTACAATGACATTATTGAAATCTTTCGTCTCGCTTTTATAGTCCCGGTTAGTGTAAACATTCGTTTAATTAAAGCTTCCAGCTTCCGTCTCTGTCACCCAAATTAAAGACGTTCACAGATTTTTAGAAACTCATTTGTAAAAATATTATTCTTGACTTAACATTTACATTTCCTCCCCGCTTAGGAAAAGTAAAAACGAACATTTGAAAGAAAGAAAAAAAAAATACGCATACTTTCAACCACGCACCGAAAAACAAATTATACAGGTAATTTTTTTTAATGGAAAATCGTTGAGAAAATCAGATTTGTTATTTGAGATGGAGGTTGTAGTCAAACAGAAGAAAAAACTACGAATTTAGGTACCTCCACTCAGCTGCCAAAAAAGCAAAAAAAAAAGGAAAAAAAAAAAAACAACAAACAAACAAAAAAACAGCATATCATGATGTTAAAAGTGCTCAATCTTAATAAAAACAAAGCTTGTTATCAAAATGTTTATGTTATTACTAAGAGGAAAGCTCAAATTTCGTTATTTTTAAAATTTTTAAAATCCTTTCTAACGCGTACGAAATTTTAATTAAACTTTCATTTTTTGTTTTCCGTCAGCGATTCACGCTATGTTTACGTAAGGCGACTTTTAAGAAAATGGAGTCGGTCGAGTAAATTTTCCCTCTCAAATTTGTTGCAGATTAAGATGTTGGAGAAGAGAACGGAGCTCAAAAAAAAAGGGATTAGATTAGATTCCTTATGGCAGTGTGGGTAGTATTTGCAGTCCATATCCAAAATGTTTAGATGTTGTATTTAAAGTAAGACGGGTTCACCTTTAGATTAAGTTAGTTTGGAGCTTAGAATTATCAGAGTTGCGAGCAATCCTCTAATCGAGGAGCATACCATGATCATCAGATACAGACAAACATTTACGTGGTTTTCTTTGTTTTTTTCTCCCGTTTAGTTGTTGTTGTTGTTTTCTATGGTAGCTTTAAAATGATATGCACTGCATATAATGACAGAAGTCAGTGTTCTATCATAGTATGATTAAAATTTTGGAAATTCCGTGTGTTGTAGAAATACGAGTAGAGGTCACATGGGTATGTGAGGTCATTTACCAAATGTGAATTGAAGATGCAGTTACTACGATGTATGATCGGTCATCAGGGTGTCTGTGAGTGTTGTGCAAGGAAGAAACAGAAAAAACGAACTTTTTGTACATTGTAGAATTTTGTACTATGCGTGTCTTTAAAAATGAAGGAAGAGACAGAAAAACGATTTTTTTAACATTGTAGTAAGTTTCTTGTTGCGTGTGTTCTTCAAAAATGAAATAAACATTTTTTTAACATTACTCTGCTCTCTGACATTGTGTTAAAAGAAGAAAAACGTAATGAAGAAAAAACATAAAAAATAATAAAAACAGAAAAATTTCAGGGCTCTTTCAATGTTCTCTTCCTGTGCATTGTGAGTTATTTTTTAATTTCTTTAGTTTCAGGTTTTTCTTCGGGGTATCATAAAGAAGTTGGTCGATGCCATAAAGCTGATAACAAACTTACCGAAAATAAATAAATAAAAAAATTTTCTCCTAAAAACAATTATTGATTTAAGTTCAGCATATACATTTGCACGGAAATAGGGATGTTTTGGAAAGATTTGAAGGGGTAGAGGCCTTCGGGCCCTAAAACGAAAATTGACTAATAATTGTGGCATTTTTAAAAAATGTTTAAAACCTAAGAATGTTTGTCATCTGGTCCTAAAACGAAAATTTACCCAATGATTAACAATGAAGCAAAATAAATATTGTTCTATAGCAGAAGGATGGATATACCATCGACTGAATACGTGAGTAACGACGAAGCATTATGGAAAATAGAAAAATAAAGAAGGCTTTTCAGAATGAGAATAAACCGAGTGAACTTTCTAGAGCCTAAATGCAGTAAGAGGGTTGGGGAATTTGTCACTCTCAGGATATATTATTAAACGCTACAAAACAAAGAAAGTTGGGGAGAACATGTAAGAAATGTCAGCTCTGCATCAGTCTGTTAAATGCCATACGTGATAGACGCCTTGGGCGATCATGTCTAGAAAGAGTCATGACTGACTGGGCAGAAGATTATCCCGCAGTGGGTTGCCATTGCATTCTGCGGTAGACTGGTTGCCGTCCAAGGATATAGAACCCGAATTTGTCCTTTATTTGACTCACAGTTAAAGTGGGGAGAGATGTATTATATTATTAAGTAGTAATTAGTGGGGGATCAGTTTATTACTTCTTAACAATTGAAAACTAATCCCCCACTTTATGTTCAGCAGAAGCCTTAATCATGTTTTCAACTATTATATTCAGTCAGTCAGTTAAGTGCCATACATGATACACGCTTTGGGCGATCATGTCTCAAAAGAGACATGACTGACTGGGCAGAAGATTATCCAGCAGTAGGTTGCCATTGCTTTCTGCGGTAGACTGGTTGCCGACCAAAGCTATAGACACCAATCTGTCTTGCTATTTAACTCATAGCTGGAGGGAGAAGCGATAGATTATATTACATTGTGAAATTAAGTATAATTAGTGGGGGATCAGTTTATTAATTCATAAAAATAAAAAACGACCCCTCACTTTAAGTCCACTAGAAGTTTTAATTATGTTTCCAACTATTATAATCAGTCAGTTAAGTGCCATACGTGAAACACACTTTGGGCGATCATGTCTCGAAAATAACGATTGACTGGACAGGAGATTATCCCGCAGTAGGTTGCCATTGCTTTCCGCGGTAGACTGGTTGCCAGCCAAGGCTATAGAACTTAATCTGTCCTGTTATTTAACCCATAACTGGAGGGAAGAGACGGATTAATACCTTTCCCAGGTGGATAGTTAGCTGACTAAACATAAATGTTATGTTTACACCACTTTTAAAAATGATAGAGTTATTAACAGAAAAACAAAAAAAATAACTAACGTAGGACGGAAACAATGTTGACCCTCTTGGGGAATTTAAAAAAACCAGCCCCTTTATTAATTTTTTTAAGCACTAGAACACTAACCATCAATTAAAGTTACACCACAACTAACCATGGGTAATCATACCCGAAGTTCAAAATATCGAAAACAATATTAAATATAAATCTTTCTTTGAAATATTCTACTTACATGTACTTTAAACTTCATACTTCGAGTTAAAATTAATAGGAACTGAAAAACATATTTAGGTAAGAAAATCAGGTACTGAATTGGTAATTAAAAATATTAAAATTTTCGCTGGGTAAAGCAATGGCAACCTACTGCGGGATAATCTTCTGCCCAGTCAGTCATGTCTCTTTCGAGACATGATCGCCTAAGCGTGTATCACATATGGCACTTAACTGACTGACTGAATATAATAGTTGAAAACATAACTAAGGCTTCTACTGGACATAAAGTGGGGGATTAGTTTTATATTGTTAAGAAGTAATAAACTGATCCCCCACTAATTACTACTTAATAATATAATACATCTCTTTCCTCTTTAGCTGTGAGTCAAATAACAGGACAGATTGGGTTCTATAGCCTTGTTTGGCAACCAGTCTACTGCAGAAAGCAATGTCAACCTACTGCGGGATAATCTTCTGCCCAGTCAGTCATGTTTCTTTCGAGACATGATCGCCTAAGCGTGTATGACGTATGGCATTTAACTGAATATAATAGTTGAAAACATGATTAAGGCTTCTACTGGGCATAAAGTGGGGGATCGATTTCCTATTGTTTTAAAGTAACAAACTGATCCCCCCATTATTACTACATAATAATATAGTCCATCACTTCCCCCATCTAGTTATGAGTCAAATAATAGGACAGATTAGCTTCTATAGCCTTAGTCGTCAACCAGTCTACCGCAGAAAGCAATGGCAACCTACTGCGGGATAATCTTCTGCTCAGTCAGTCATGTTTCTTATTTTCATGGCAACTGCTCTGACGAGATGCTTCCCTGGTTTCCTTGACCACATTTTACTAGATCATGTCTTTTTTGATGGCGGGCTAGACAGAAAATGTATTTGCAGGTTGTCACTTCTTTCTGCGGTAGACCAGTTGCCAACCAAGGCTATAGAACCTAATCTGTCTTACATATTTAACCCATAGCTGAAGAGAGAACAGATAGATTTATATTGTTCTCATTTTGGTTTACATTTCCCTGGAATATTGTCATTGCTTACATGTTCGATTCGTGTTATTGAACAATGTTTCTGTAGCTTCAGGTCTCTTTTTGTTCTGCAAAGAGATTGTCCGACATTCCTAGGAAGATCGTAACAGTTCAATACTCTTTACATGGGAGCTAAGAAAATTTTCCTGTTTCTGAGTATTTTGCTTGGCTTTTGGGGATCATTTTTGACTATCCCAAAGCACCTTTGTATTTTTGTATTACACTTTCCTTGTTCTGTTAAAACATTTTCCAGATATTTTAATTTTTGTAGTTTCACTTTTGTACCCTAAAATTCTAACTTGCGCGTCGGAGTGGTAGCACCTATTAGGGCAAATAGTTAACCCCCAAACTATGGTCAAAGCACTATGAAAGTATAAAAGTTGACTTTTATAGAAATATATAAATAAAAATAGACTTTTATAGAAAAATATACATTTTTGAAGGAAAATATTATCAGCAAGACATTTTTGAAGAACAAATTATTACCATAACACATTTTTGAAGTAAAAAAATTAATTGCTATAATATATTTACCAGCAATACAGTTGGTAAATATATTATAGCAATTAATACAAAACTAGAAGACATATTCAGTTTTCTAAAATAAAAAAAAATTGTCATCAAAATCTGACTAAATCAACCGTCTCACTATAACTAAAAAAACCCCTTAAACCCCCACCTTTTTGGCATTAAATGACCCACAGAGGTGTTGATATGCCGTTAAACAAAACTCAAACTCAAACTCAAAATCTGACTAAATCAATCTTCTCACTATAAGTGAAGCTTAAAAACAATACCTTTAAACCCCCACCTTTTTGGCATTAAATGACCCACAGAGTTGTTGATATGCCGTTAAACAAAACTCAAACTCAAACTCAAAATTTAACTGAAAGGTGGTGTACTTGGGCCATTCAAAAATTTCTCAGCCTCACCCAGAAGAAGTTGAAAAAAAGAAGACAGTCTTTTATTGTTCTTCAGTATAGTTCATTTTGGTATCAATGCACTTGGTCCAACAATGCATAACTATTTAAATCCTATCACGGATAAAGGGGGCGTCTTGGTTCTCCAAAAACTTCTCCACAGCACATATTATCTCTTCATTGTTTTTCAAAATGACAATCACCACAGTGACATTTGAGTTTCGGAATCAAGAAGCAGTCAGATGGAACTAAGTCTGGTTGTAATATAACAATCTGGCCCCACCCGAGGAAATGATGCAAGCGATGGTGTTTCCCGTCGGTGGGGGGGGGGTCGGCGAGCGGCGTGGCAGGTGTTTGTGAAATACATCCTGTCGAGGCCGGAGCGGATGTCGTTTGACCTTATTTCCAGCGGCGGAAATGAATACGGAGGCAAACAGAACAGGTGTCTCTGGGAATTACGTGGGCGTTGCGTGGGCGAGGCAAAACCGGAAGGGAAGTCCCGGTTCTAGAAGACTATATAAAGACCTCGACACACGGATTCGCCAGCAGAGAACGGCCAGTGGAAGCAGAGAAACACCACGGCAAGAATACACTCCCGTCAACCCATTCTATGTGCCTCTCACCCTTCCGTTCTCTATTCCACACGGTTCGTCGTTATTAATAAAAATTTAACCTTATATTTTTATATATGCGTGTTTGTTGTTTTGTCGTCGTACGGCGATATATAACATGGTGAGTAATGGGGATGTGATAACAAACCAAAGCCACAGTTGGCAGCTTCAGTTACCGAAACCTGAGCACTTTGTATCAGCGCGTTATCCTTGAGCAAGAGCACACCTGCTCTCAGGTTCTTATGGTGTCTCCTTCAGTTGTCTTAAATCTAAGATAGAGTATAAATAACCTTGAGAAAGGAATGAATCCCCTTCTTTTCCTCCCACCTATGGGTTAATTAAAAATACTTGTCACGTAATCATTATCTTAAAACAATAAATTCTTATAATCTAAAAACATTTTCTGGCTTTAAATATTTTGAAGAAGATTGATAAGCCTAAAAAATCGTTTAATAATATATTATAGTCTATTTTCGGTCTATTTACTTCCTTTACTGAAATTTCGGCCTATTTACTTCCTGTAATGAAAGCAATACACGATTTTTTTCTACGCGTATTTCTTTCATTACAGGAAGTAAATAGGCCGAAATTTCAGTAAAGGAAGTAAATAGGCCGAAAATAGACTATAATATATTATTAAACGATTTTTTAGGCCGAAATTTGTTGCCTACGCCGAAAGTCATTCTGCAGTTAATTACATGACTTCGTGAGAGTTACGGGAGACAAAAAGTGCGAGATGAAGTTCGATTTTTTTCTGATCGTTAAGATCAATAAATGTAGGTTTCTTCAAAAACTAATTGTTGATTTGAGTTCAGCATATACATTTGCACACAAATAATGCTATTTTGGATAAATTTGAAGAGGGGAAAAGCCTTCGGGGCCTAAAACGAAAATTTACCCATCAATGCACTTGGTTCAAAGATGATTAAACATTGCAATCCCACCACGGAAGAAGTTGGCATTCTCGTCCTTCAAAATATCTCCCACAGCGCATATTATCCCGTCATTGTTTCCAGTATGGCAACCACGCAGGTTGGAAACAGGAAGAAATTAGACGGAACAATGTCTGTGAGTAACGAGGATGTGCTAACAACCCAAAACCACAAATGGCCCATTCAACTACCGTAACATGAGCAATGTGTACGAGCGCGTAAGTCTGGAGCAAGAGCACATCTACCCACAACTTTATTACCCTCTGACTTGATTGTCTTCTTCAATTGTCTTAAATCTGAGGTATAGTAGTGTCCATTAATAGTTTTCCCGGTTTTTGGTTAGGTTATCATGATGACGCCTTCAGAATCCCCAAAACAGAATCCTAAACCTTTCTAAAATACGCTGCCTGATTGAACTTCTTTGGAGGTGAAAAATCAGAATGTTTTCCTTTTTTGCTTTGAATCTCTGGTTCCGTTTTGAAGTGGTAGACCAAGGTTTCATCTCCAGTTACTAGTCTGTGGTGGAAATTATCTGGCTCAGCCTGGAAGCGAGTCAAACATATTCTACAAATGTCAGCCTTTTTTAACTTCTGCTCTTCAATCAGCATCTTGCTCATATCCAAAATCTCAGGACTTGGCTATCTGCTGGACAATAAGACGTCTGTCATTCAAAATCATGCGGCGAGTGGTATCAACTTGTTCATCAGTGGTTGGGGTTTTTGGACGATCTGACCGAAGTTCATTTTCTGTACTGACCCTAGTTCAACTCGAATTCTGCAGCTCCTTTTTTCCACAGTTGCATAGGAAGGGCAGTCCTCGGCAAATATCTGCATAATGGCCTTATGGAGTTCCGTGGGTGTCAATGTTATTTTTTTTTTTACGACTGTTTTGTCCATGTTTAGATTTCTCGACGTGGTGTAATGTTTAGCAAGCTTGTTTCACTAGAGCCTATTCAACAGAGAATTGAGTTCAATCCTCAGGGAGGACACATCAACGTGACATTTAGACAATAAACTCTCACTTTTTTATGGGCTTCACTTGCACAAAACGTAAGACAGTTATCTGAATTAGTTTTTCTTGATTTTAAAGAAATATCAGTGTGTTTATTTTTAATCGTTTCACCCCAAGCAAGGCGGTAACGCCACTGATGCGCAGGGGCCTACATAAAAGTAAAATATTGGATAGGCGGAAAATAAAGAGAAAGATGAACCAGTTACAGACGGTGTCAGAGAAAGGGCAAGAGAAGGATTGTAATACAGCTCATTCGGTCGAATTTTAATGACTAGAAGCAATCGCATGTCTAACCGTACTGATGAGCTGTGAAGCAACTAAACAGATCTATCTGCGAATATATATATATATATATATATATATATATATATATTAGGAGTACAATTAATGGGGTCACAGATAGAATCGCCGACTGATGTTTTCTTTTTAATCCTTTCACCCCAAGCAAGGCAGTAACGCCACTGACACGCAGGGGGCAACATAAGAGTAACAAATTAGATAGGAGGAGAGTAAAGAGAAAGACGAACCAGTTACAGGGGGTGTCAGAGAAAGGAACAAGAGAAGGATGGGAATACAGGTGTAATGACAGTTGCGAAGGTAGAGAGAAAGGAAAAGATATATAGGGTGTCAAGTGGTTAATAGATGGGTATTGACATTGCATTTAAATTCCTGGAGCTTGTAGCCGTCAGGAAAGCAGGAATATGGAAGGTAGTTTCAAAGACGGGAAGTGCGAGAAAAGAAGCTGAGGAGTAGAACTGTCGTCGGCATTTGGTTGATCTAACTGTGAATTGGTGGGACCCAGTTGCCAGTCTGGTTGTACCATGATTCACTACTAGATGTGTACTTTACCTCCATCCCTGACTCTTGCAATGCCAAGCAACACTGCCCTCTCGGAAACTCTGACCATGCATTAGTTTCTGTCAATATCTCCTTCAATCTCCATCCAAGCCAAGAACCTCAGACCAGCAGAATATCTTACTGCTAGAGCCGATTGGGACTCGTTCCGCGGCTTCATGAGTGACGTCCCTTGGAATAAAGTATTTAGCCTTCCGGCTGAAGACTGCGCGGCTGAGGTCTACTCTTGGATTAAGGCTTTCATCCCTGCCAGAAAGTTGAGACTTAAACCCCACTCATCCCCCTGGTTCTCCCCTGCCTGCTCAGCTGCCATCGCCCATTGAAATCGTCTAAACTCATCTGGAGTATTTGTACCCGACTTCCCTCTCCGAACCCAGGCCCAACTGACGGACTTACTAATTACTCCCTTAGTGGTCTCCAGAATAATTTCTATGCTTGACCCCCATAAGGCGAGCGGTGGCGACGAAATACCCATCATTTTCCTATTGAAATGTGCTCCTGAGCTCTCCTCTGTTCTCTCTAAACTCTATAACTATTGCCTTTCTGCTTCCTGCTTTCCTGCCTGCTGGAAATCCTCCTCCGTGGAATAAAAATATTGGAGAACCCTCTGACTCCGCTAATTATTGCCCTATCAGCCTCCTACCGATCTTTGGCAAAGTGTTCGAAGCCATCATCAACGCTAAGGTGGTACAACATCTCACAGCCCATAGACTCTTCTCTGACAAACAGTATGTTTTCCGCTTCACCTGGTGTACTGCTGATATGCTCACGACCATCACTGAGTATATACACCAGGCCCTCGACAAAAACGGCGAAGCCCGAAATGTGGCCCTTGACATCTCCAAAGCGTTTGACAGAGTCAGGCATGCTGGCCTTCTATGCAAGCTGCAGGGCTATGGTTAAACTGGACAATTGTTTGACCTAATCCATTCATCCCTTTCAAACCGCACAATGAGGATGGTATTGAACGGACAAGCCTCCCAATACTATCAGATGAATGCGGGTGTTCCTCAAGATTCTATTCTAGGTCCTACGCTTTTCCATATCTATATTAACGATCTCCCTGATGTAATAAGATCCTAAGTGCGCATATATGCTGACGACACTACAGTTTACTCTCGTCTCGATCAAAAATCTACCGAAGCTAAAAAAAAACAAACCTCGCTGCCGAGCTTGAAAAGGACCTCCAATCCGTGGGGTAAGAAATTGCTCGTAAATTTTAATGCTTCCAAAACGAAGCTGCTATATAATAACCACCACAGACAATCGTTCCTCTCGCCCATTAACATGGATCAGGCTTCTCTCCCTGAAAGCGAAACACTGCGCCTCCTCGGGTTAACTGCTGTCGCACTAACTTACATCCTCTCTCTCATGCTTTTTCTTCGTCCAGCCAACTCTCAACAGTACTATCTCTTCTGTCCTACTCTCTTCCTGTCACCCCTGCAACCTCTCACTCCTCATAACATCCTGAAACCCACTACAACCTCTTACTACTCAAAATTATTCCTACTCGTCCACCCCACTCTCATCATTAATCTCTTCCCTCTCCTACTCTCTTCCTGATACACACTACAACCTCTCACTCCTCATAGCATTCCTTCTCGTCCACCCCAACTCTAATCAGTAATCTCTTCCCTCTCCTACTCTCTTCTTGACACCCCCCTGCAACCTCTCACTTCTCATAACATTACTTTTCGTCCACCCCACTCTCATCAGTAATCTCTTACCTCTCCTACTCTCTTCTTGACACCCACTGCAACCTCTCATTTCTCATAACATTACTTTTCGTCCACCCCACTCTCATCAGTAATCTCTTCCCTCCCCTACTCTCTTCTTGACACCCCCTGCAACCTCTCACTCCTCATAACATTCCTTCTCGTCCACCCCACACTCATGAGTAATCTCTTCCCTCTCTTACACTCTTCCTGACACCTCCTGCAACCTGTCATTTCACATAACATTCCTCCTCGTCTACCCCACTCTCATCAGTAATCTCTTTCCTCTCCTACACTCTTCCTGACACTCGCTGCAACGTCTCACTCCATATAACATTACTCCTAAGTAACCCCTCTGCACAACGGTGGCAGTAAAATGCCTTGCTTGAGGCGACACGATTATAAAAAAAAATCACTGCCAAGATGTGACAAAAGAAACTTTAATCCGCTGAACTGGACATAAGGTCCCGACAAACATTTGTTCTCCCTCTTCTTTTTTGCGTGCTTTTGTTTCTTTATTTCTTCTTCTTCGTCCTCACCGTTCTTGCCATCAACAAAGAAGAAGAATACAACGAAAACAACAGCAGCAACAACAACAATAAGGAACTTCAACTGATTCCTACAAATTAACGTCAATTTTCCTTTATTCCTTATCCTTTTTTTCACTTTCTCGTCGGCCATAAAAACTCATGTGGCAGGGGCACCAGTGCCTTAAGTTCGTCGGAGCAGAAGCCATGAAAATATTTATAGAACAGACATAGGATGTTACCACAAAAAATGTTCAGCTACGGCGCTTTTTTTGGGGGGGGGTGAGGCTTAGAACTTTTTGTATCGTTAGGGAAAGTGAGGGAATTTTGAGTTGATATGACAACGAGATTAGATAAAATTGTGCTGGAAATTTTCGCATCAATCTTATATTATGTCTCAATATTGTTATTATTCAAAAAAGTTTTCAACTTCAACAAAAAGTTATCTGTCGTGGCGATGAACCTGTCAATTCAGTTTGTGTCGCTTGCGTGTACGCTTCTTTCCTTTTTACGAACTTTATGCTCAACACAGAGACCATCTACCTGGAATTGGCGGTCGAGATGTGCGACGGACGGGGGAATGAAAATCGATGTTCGGCAGACGGGATTAAACCTCTTTGAAGTGCGTTATAGAACCAGACAATAGAGCTGCGCATTCCGATAGTCGCGTGTTTGTCTATTAGACAGACGCACGGAAACCCGCGCAAAAGTGCAAAACATTCACTAAGATGCCAGAAAGCTATACAGAAACCAGATGCAACACAGTCAGACACAGAAACATGAACTCGTTTTTACACACAAACACACACACGCGCGCGCGCGCGCCTATATATATACATATATATATATATATATATATATATATATATATATATATGATTTTATATTGTATTATCTTTGTTTTGTTGTTATAATTAGTATAATTTTGATTATATAGTGGTGTGATGATTTTGTGATCACAACACATTAACTATTATCTCTTAAATATATATTTTTAATTTTTTTAGACTCTAATTTCTTATCATTTCCCCGTTAATATATAATATTTATTTTTATTTTTTATGTTTATTTTCATTTTCTCCTATCATCTTTTCTTTCTAATTTAAATTCATTCCTTTCTTCTTTCTTCTTATTTCCATTTTCGTTTACGCTTTAAGATACTTACCCTTTCTTTTTAACGCTATCTTCCTCTTACTCTCTCTCTCTCTCTCACCTAACCCACTTTCTTTGCGTTTCAAATCTACGGGTCAGCAGTCTAACTGACATGCTGAATGTATCTTTAGATTTTAGCTGGCATCCGCTCTTTAGCCAGCTCTTTGGTTATATGTTGCGAATATGTGATGTAATGATGTATTTTTTCTTAAATGTTCTCTTTTAAGAGAGCGACCTTTATTTTTATTCGTTTTTTTTCATTGTGAATTTCATTTGTGTCAAATCTTTTGTACAATAAAGACGGAAGCTAATGATGGTTCATCTGAAATAGGCCTAAACTTCGGATTTACCATGAAATAACGTGTCTGCCTTAATTTTTCTTATATTTGTTTTATACATATATATTTAGATCTCTCTTAGAGAGTTATCCTACCACTGTATGGATCCTTCTATATCTACACCGCATGCTGATATATATATATATATATATATATATATATATATATATATATATATTAGTCATCCACATACAAGCCCGCTTCGCTGTATCACAGCTCATCAGTGTGGCTAGACATATCCACTTGCTTCTTGCCGGGATCGAAACTCGACCGATTTATATATATATAAATTAAGTAAATCATCGAGCTTTATATTCGACCTCAACAGAATGCAGAAAGCACTGGACGGCCGTTTCATCCTATATGTGCGACTCTTCAGCAGTGAGCATCCACAACCAGGAATCGAAACCCGACAGTTAGGTTATTAAGCTGATGTCATACCAACTGGTGACGAAGAGGTAACTAATTAAGCTCGATGAAGTGCGCCGCTCCTCACGAATTCAGTGGTGGAACTCCTTCAAGTTCCTTTGCCCATAGGATAGTGCCTCCCCAAGCCACGACTTCTGCAACCAAGCCGCTAAATCCATATCGAGTTACGTGGTTGAAGCACAGAGATATAATTCATGTAGTAGGAGGATTTGACAGTAATTCAAGTAGTAGTAGGATTTGAGATTAATTCTTAACCTCTTCGTTACCAGGGCCCGTGGTACAGTTGGTATGACATCAGAAACAAATGATTTTAAAATATTTGTTTCTGATAAAAGGCCGAGGACGGTCTGAACTATCAAATATGATAATAGAAATAAATAAATACTGTCAGAAAAATGCATTTTTAAACTTATAACTTTTTAGTAGTTTTTCCCCCATATAAATATATATATATATATACAAAAAGAAGTGGTTTAATGGTAATATTTACGCTCTCACACCCTGACTGAGCACTCTGGAAGAGTGGTGGACTTTGAAAAAATAGTAGTTACTCTCACATTTACGCATCGCTCATTCAGTAATGAATTAGAGCACTCTAACTACTGGCGTATGATACGTCATACGCTAAAAGTCTGTCTCCATCTGCAGTAGCTCAGATGTAGAATCGCCGACTGACGCCAATTCGGTGGGATTTCAATTCTGGGTTAAAAGCAGTTGGATATTTAACCGTACTGATTAGCTGTAATACAGATCTGTCTGTGGATGACTATATATATATATATATATATCATTAGTTAGTTTTTGGTCATAATTAAATTAAACGAGTACAGAGCTGTAATAAAAATTTATACTATTATATGATAAAATTTGTAATATTTTTTCTTTGGAAATGAGTCATTTCTGCAACCTAGGTTTAAACACTTCGGTATCGTCAAGCGATTTGCAATAACTGATTTTACCATTTTTCAAACGCCTAAGGAAGGACTTTTACGAACTCACGACTGGAATTATCAAACAATCAAAAAATGTTCAAAACCAGGCAGGAGTTATTTCAGGATCTGAGAGCACTCTCATCCATGTCTGTATGATCCTAGTAACTATTTATGCGTATGATTATATCTAGACATAATTTCTGATGTTTCATTTAGTAATTTTTATTTTTCTGGAAAACATTATAATCGCCAATTTTCCTCCTAGCACAATGCGCATATGGTGCTAACGATGTATGGTTTGGTTATTTTCACTATACTCTAATTATTTGACGGTCTTTTTCATATTTTAATTTTAATTTCCACACTTGGCTAACCAGTTTGGTACAATATTTTCGGTTTCCCAGTTTAAATGTACATTTATGATTATTCCATCTGATATTTCATAGATCCCAAATATGTTTTACTTTGAACATCTATGTTGTGTACCTCTTTTTTGTAAATGACCCCTTTATTACAAAGTCCGTTAAGTGGGCATTTGCTCCTACAGTTACATTTCTTGTTAATGATGTTATTTTTTACTTTGTTTTTTAGGTTCTTGGCATTTTGTTTTTTTGTGTAATTTTCGAAATTACTAGTACAGCTATAATTTATTTTGATTGAATTCCTATTAAAAATGTTTTGAAAATGATGAGGTTTTTGGAAAGTGTTTATTGATTAATTTAAAAAATATTTGTCTTGTCTTAAATTTTACTTCAAAGTTAAACGGTGGATTAAAACAAATAATGTTTTGATGTCTATTATTGTTTTTCGTTTGTTTGTTTGTTTGTTTGTTTGTTTGTTTGTTTGTTTGTTTGTTTGTTTGTTTGGCTAGGGTTTGTATTCTAAAATGTTCTTATGGTCAGATTTCTTTAAGATATTTTCATATTCTTTTTTCTTTTCATCAAAGATTGGTCTGTTTGACAAAATTTTTGATAGCCTGTGCTTCATTCCTTTATGGATGTATTAGATTATGCTGGTTGGATGGTTAGACCTTGTGTTTACATACTATTTGTTAGGTTGTGTTATTTTTTATATATCGAGAGACACTCCCATATGTATGGGTAGGTATTTGAAAGCTTTCCCAATGCTTTTAGTATTATTAAAAGGAAGGTAAAGAAGGTGTTGGGTATTACCTATTTTTATTATTCATTAATATTTCGAGATCAGAATCTCATCTTCGAAATGATAGGAGAGCTTGGTTTCACGTCGTCCGCTGTTGGATCGTGGCTTTAAAGGCCTAACCATATATATGTCCCTTAAGGACACATGGCTCAATAGATATAGACGTTGGTCAGTTCCTGTAACTTGACCCAAAGAGTTATGAGTTCAATACCAGGCTACAGCAGTGGTGAACAAGTAACTTAGAGGGTTAGAGGGAGATAACTCATGACTATCAAAAGGTGATCTACGCAAGGAATGAAAATGTTATACCCCAAAGAGTTCGGCTCGAAGATTCTAGGATTGAAGAAGGCCGGACCGTACAACGACCGAAACGTACAAACGCAACAAAGATCTGGTCAGCAGTCCGAATAATGTAAATAGTGCAGATCAGATCTCATTGATGTATTTTTGTGAAGAGGGTTTTGCCGAGAGTCAAATGTATCGCTGATAATTTTCTTTTTTTCAAAAATATTTGGCTGGTATTTTTTAAAATCTATTTATTGTATATTTGCTATAAAAATTTATTTTTATATTTTGCCTCTAGTTTGGGCTTTAATTATTTGCTCGTAGTTGGAAACTTCAGTGATGCCACCATCCCGGATCAGGGTGGATCTGTGAACAACAATTAAGAAGTGGTTCCACGTTCTTTAAAACTTCATGATCAGAAGGCTTGCTGCCGGATGTATTTTATCGTCACACCGTGGACGACCTGTTAAGTTTTTTTCTTCAGTGCACAAAATCTTCTTAAACTTAAACTTTTATTTATGTTTTTAATCGACGAAGAAAAGATGCTATTTCTGTATTATCGTTGATTTTTCTGAAGGTTTTGCCTGACAGCTCCGTTAATTAAAATGAAAGCATTGTTTTTTGTTTTTGTTTTACACCTGCCCTCGTTGGAAATCTAAAAAAACTACACAGTAAAAATGAGAATATTATGTATAAAAAAAAAAAGGAAATTTCTGCATTTTCGAGATTCAGTTGTCAGCGACTCAAGCACTTTTTCATGATTTTCAATGTCGTATTTTTTTTCAGGATTTTTTTGTCCTTCGAAAGCCACCCATTTATTCATTTCCCATAGCGCTACTCAGTGGTAAAAGGCAATTTTTTAAAACAAAATAATGAGTCAGCAAAATACAATAAACCAGTTGATGTCCATTTAACATTAGTATCAAGTGGCGATATTAAATAGAATTTGACTAAAAATGCGAAGGCTCGAAGTGACTTAATTTGCTCGTGGAAAGACCAGTGTTCGGAAAGTTTGAGAGACTTAAAAAAAAAATAAAACAGTTAAGAAAAAAAAATAAGACGAAAGAAAATATTAAACGTTTGCAAGAACTGACAACTGGAAACGAAATAAAAACAAAGAGGAAAATAAAGACAGGAGAAAAATTTGATCAGTGAGACTGTGAAAATGACAAGAAAATGTTGCGAGGGGACGTTTCTTTTTACGAGGGGCAATTTTATGAGAAAAATTTAAAACGGGAAGATAGAAAAAGAAATAAAAAAGAATGAAAGAAAGATTTATTCAGGAGTGGATAAAGAGAGAGAGAGAGAGAGAGAGAGAGAGAGAGAGAGAGAGAGAGAGAGAGACAGACAGACAGACAGACAGACAGACAGACAGACAAACAGACAGACAGAGACAGAGAGAGAATGAAGAGTAGAAAAAGACCGAATCACAAACGGAGAGTAAAAAAAGATCGAGAAAACAAATCGAGAGTAAAGAGAGACCAAAATAGCAAAAGAAAAGTAAAGAAAAATCATAACAAAAAAAAAAAAAGAGAATAAAGAGAGATCAAAATAGTAACAGAAGAGTAAAGTGAGACCAAAACACAAATGGAGAGTAAAGAGAGATCAAATTACAAATGGAGAGTAAAGAGGGAATAAATAGCAAAAGAAAAATAAAGAGAAATCAAAACACAAATAGAAAATAAAGAGAGGCCAATACAAAAATGGAGTGTAAAGAGAGATCAAAATTACAAAAAAAGAATAAAGAGAGATCAAAACAAAAATGAAGAGTAACGAGTGATCAAAACACAAATAGAGAATCAAGAGAGATCAAAATTGTAACAGAAGAGTAAAGTGAGACTAAAACACAAATGAAGAATAAAGAGAAGTCAAAATGCAAATGAAGAGTAAAGAGAGATCAAAATGCAAATGAAGAGTAAAGAGACATCAAAACAGAAATGGAGAGTAAAGAGAGATCAAAACAGAAATGGAGAGCAAAGAGAGATCAAAACAAAAATGGAGAGTAAAGAGAGATCAAAACAGAAATGGAGAGTAAAGAAAGATCAAAAGAGAAATGGAGAGTAAAGAGAGATCAAAACAGAAATGGAGAGTAAAGAGAGATCAAAACAGAAATGGAGAGTAAAGAGAGATCAAAACAGAAATGGAGAGTAAAGTGAGACTAAAACACAAATGGAGAGTAAAGAGAGATCAAAACAGAAATGGAGAGTAAAGAAAGATCAAAACAGAAAGGGAGAGCAAAGAGAGATCAAAACACAAATGGAGAGTAAAGAGAGATCGAAACAAAAATGGAAAGTAACGAGTGATCAAAACACAAAAAAGAGATTACAGAGAGATCAAAATAGTAACAGAAGATTACATTCAGACCAAAACTCAAATGAAGAGTAAAGAGAGATCAAAATAGCAAAAGAAAAATAAAGAGAAGTCAAAATGCAAATGAAGAGTAAAGAGAGATCAAAATGCAAATGAAGAGTAAAGAGAGATCAAAATGCAAATGGAGAGTAAAGAGAGATCGAAACACAAATGGAGAGTAAAGAGAGACCAAAATAGCAACTGAAGAGTAAAGTCAAGTCAGAACACAAATAGAGACTTTAAACAATAAATAACACAAATGGAGAGTAAAGAGAGATCGAAACACAAATAGAGACTAAAGAGAGACCAAAATAGCAGCTGAAGAGTAAAGTCAAATCAGAACACAAATAGAGACTTAAAACAATATATAACACAAATGGAGAGTATAGAGAGATTGAAACAGAAATAGAGAGTAAAGAGAGACCAAAATAGCAATTGAAGAGTAAAGTCAAGTCAGAACACAAATAGAGACTTAAAACAATATATAACACAAATGGAGAATATAGAGAGATTGAAACAGAAATAGAGAGTAAAGAGAGACCAAAATAGCAATTGAAGAGTAAAGTCAAGTCAGAACACAAATAGAGACTTTAAACAATAAATAACACAAATGGAGAGTATAGAGAGATCGAAACACAAATGGACAGTAAATACAGATCAAAACGCAAATGAAGAGCAAAAAGAGACCGAAAGAAGAAATGGAGAGTAGAGAGAGATCAAAATGGTTAAAGAAGAGGAAAGAGAGATCGAAATACAAAATAAGAGGAAAGAGAGATCGAAATACAAAATAAGAGGAAAGAGAGATCGAAATACAAAATAAGAGGGAAGAGAGATCGAAATACAAAATAAGAGGAAAGAGAGATCGAAATACAAAATAAGAGGAAAGAGAGATCGAAATACAAAATAAGAGGAAAGAGAGATCAAATAGCAAAAAGAGTAAAGAGAGATCGAAGCACAAATGAAGAATAAAGAGTGATGAAACACAAAATGAGAGTAAAGAGAGATGAAAATAGCAAAAGAAGAATAATATGAGATGTAATCACAAATGGAGTGTAACTAGAGATCAAAATAGGATAAGAAAAATCTGAGAACAATGCAGCGAAAAAGAATTAAGAAAATAAAAACCAATCATAGTGATTTAGAAGCAAAATTCGAAAGAGAGACGAAACGAAACTAAATCAATATTTTCTTATAATCATATCGCCCCAAGAAAGGCATTTTACTGCCACTGTTTTGCAGGGGTTACATATGAGGAAAGTTATGAGAATAAGTGACAGGATATAGCGGGTGTCAGGAAGTGGGTAAGAGAAGGATGACAGTGGTCATAAAGAGAGGGATCAGTTTATATATTGATTGTAATGTAGAATTGATCCCCCATAATAACCACATTATAATAGTATAAAATCATTGTTTATAATCATATTGCCCCAAGCAAGGCATTTTACTGCCACTGTTTTGCAAGGAAAGTTATGAGAAAGAGTGACAGCATATAGGGGGTGTCAGGACGTGGGTAAGAGAAGGATGACAGTGGTCATAAAGAGAGGGATCAGTTTATATATAGATTGTAATGTAGAATTGATCTCCCCTTAATAACCACATTATAGTAGTATAACACCTTTTTTTATAACCATATCGCCCCAAGCAAGGCATTTTACTGCCACTGTTTTGCAAGGAAAGTTATGAGAAAGAGTGACAGGATATAGGAGGTGTCAGAAAGTGGGTAAGAGAAGCATGACAGTGGTCATAAAATGAGGGATCAGTTTATATAGTGATTGCAATGTATAACTGATCCCTCACTTTATAACCACATTATAAAAGTATAGAATTTTTTTTTATAATCATATCACCCCAAGCAAGGCATTTTACTGCCACTGTTTTGCAGGGGGCTATATATGAAGAAAGTTATTAGAAAGAGTGGCAGGATATAGGGAGTGTCAGGAAGTGGGTAAGAGAAGGATGAGTGGCCATAAAGCGAGGGATCAGTTTGTATACTGATTGTAATGTAGAATTGATCCCCCACTTTATACCCACATTATAATAGTATAAAATCTTTTTTTTTTATAATAATATCACCCCAAGCAAGACATTTTACTGCCACAGTTTTGCAGGGTGTTACAAAGGAGGAAAGTTATGAGAATGAGTGACAGTTTATAGGGGGTGTCAGGAAGTGGGTAAGGAAAGGATGAGAATACTTATGAGAGTGGAGTGAATGAAGAAAGAAGCATGAGAGAAAGGATGCAGGTTAGTGAAATAGGAGGTGACGATTGACTTTACATTTAAATTCTTGGAGATTGTAGCTGTCGGGGAAGCAAGTAAACGGAAGGGAATTCCACTGGCGGGTAGTGCGAGAAAAGAAGCTGTAGGGTTAGAATTTGCGTCTACATTTTATTGGTTTCACAGTAAAATGGTGGGACCTAATTGCCAATCTTTTGGCTCGAGTAAATTAATTTATAGGGGTCACCAGGGAGCTAAGTTCATCGGAGCAGAAGTCGAGAAAGTATTTGTAGGAGATACAGAGAGAAGCTACATTGCGTCGGTGAGAAAGTGACTGTATCTGTGCTGTCAAGTCGGAATCGATCACATCCTTTTAATTCTATATCTCAATACATACACATTTCCGGAGCCACTCAAGGTAGAGTTCTCCTAATTAAGGTGTGTATTATGAATATAAAAAAATAATACGCAGTACAGATTATAATGATAAAAGTCATAGAAAACAATTAAGTAAGTGGATTTAAAGCTAGAAAATATTTTTAAAGTATCAGAAATGTTTTGTTTTATTTTTTTAAAGATAATTATGATTTTGTATTTAATTATTACTAATTAATCTATTGGTGTGAGAGAAGAAGGGAATGTATAGCATTCCACAGTATTTGCGCGTATCTATCTAAACTTATTTATAAATGTAACTTTGTCTGTGTGTGTGTGTGTGTGTGTGTGTGTGTGTGTCCGTTACCTATAGACCCCGAAACAGTTGTACTATAAGCGTCTGCGAGTGTTCGTAGCTAGGCTTTGTGTCGAGGTACCTCTGATAAATATCGAAAATCGATAATAAAAAAAATTGGGTTATAGAAGGAGTGGTCCGATTTTAATCAAATTTGATTCACTCATAGACAAAGACATAAGAAACGATATTCAGAAGTTTCAAGTTTCTTACAATAGTGCAGAAAATCGATAATATATATATATAAAAGGCAAGATGTTTGTGTGTGTGTCTGTTTATCTGCCTGTATGTCTGTATTTTTTCAGCCCTTTTATTTTAGTTTTTGCTTCGGGTACGTATAATTATAGTTCTTCGTCTCATCCATGATGCCATTTACTCAGAGGACTTATTTAGCCTTCAAAATTCAGTTTACGACGAAAAAACTTATTTGATATCGATAGCAGGAAATCAAAATTTGACTTACATCCATTCATTCTTCTTTCAGTCTACGGTTTTGCTTTAACTGGAAACAACTATTGCTTTTTAGCCTTTCGTGCCAACTTCCAAAGAGTCTGACCTCCAGGACCATGGATTAGTTTTAAAGCTTTCATTACACCCGAACAACGCCGGGCTATACTGCTCTGCTATTATATATATATATATATATATATATATATATATATATATATATATATATATATTATGTTTGATTGGTAAATTGTCGCAATTTTTTTATTATTTCAAATATTCTTTAGGCTGAGTCTGAGCTCCAGGGCCATGGATTAGTTTTAAAGCTTTCATTACACCCGAGCAACGCTGGGCTATACTGCTAGTCTGAATATAACGAACACCACTGGAATTAGAATTTGTCTCTTCGATTAACGATTCCGACCCTTTATCCATTATCCACACACGCACATTTAATCTTACAGTACCTGATATTTCCAAGCCGACACCCGACTAGTTATTGACGAAGCTAGACATTGCCTAACTTTGGGGGTCGTATGGGAACCGCTGCTTCAACGTTATATGGCCCTAAGTATTAATGTTAAGCTTTGATTTAAAGTGGTTAAGATTGTATTCAGGAAAGTAATTATTTGGGAGTCTGTTCCACAAAGTAGCATTTTTATTTTTGTAAATAATCGTAAATTTCTACTTGCATTCGAAATATGAAGGGAATGTGGGTGATTCGACTCTGTAGATGCAGCATGGCGTCAAACTTGTAATATAACTGTCAGAACTAAAGAACGGAACTAATTTGAACATTTACAATGGAAAGAGTGATATATTAGTGACCGTCTTGCGTTTTGCGACTGTGGAGAAACAGGTTGTAGGATGGAAAGTTAGTCAAGACCTGAACAATGCCGCATGAACGACGGTAAACCCTATCATGGTCGGAAAACGATGATGTGTCAGACGACAAGTAAGTTGTGAACAATAATAATATTTTGACTGAGTTGATTCTTGTAAAGACAAAGAATGGCTAAAAAAGTCAACTAATATCTGGAGATATGGAAGAAGTCGGCGAAGAGATTTGAAGAAATGAAAAGAAAAAGTGAAAAGGAAAGAGGAGAAAAATCAAGATTGAAAGAAAAGAGAAATTAACTGAAGCAAAAAAAAAGACGAAAGACAGAGAAAGAGATAGAGAAAGAAAAAGAGAGAAAGAAGGGTAGACGAGTGGCAATCTTAAATGCAAATTAGCTTTAACGAAGGAAAAGGTCATGTTTTAAAAGGAATTCTATGCGTACTATTCATACGATTAATGACAGTAGTACTATTAGTATGATCAGTGGCAAATCTACCCCTTTTCTGTGTATTGCAATTTAAACTACAAAATCAGAGAACGCAATCTACTCATCCAGTTAAGTGCCGTACAGGATACACACCTTGGGCGATCATGTCTCGAAAGATACATGACTGACTGGTCAAAAGATTTTCCCGCAGTAGGTTGCAATTACCTTCTGCAGTAGACTGGTTGCCAACCAAGGCTATAAAACACGATATGTCCTTCTATTTAACCCATGGATGTCCGTTGTGGTGTAGTAGATATCGGCTCGGAACGAGAAATCGGGGAGCCGAATTCGAATTCCAGTTGAATTCCTTGCATTTAATTACGCGCAAATACCCTTGAGAATCTTACTCAGATTCTTCCCTCCAGTTATGGGTTAAATAACAGGACAGATTGGGTTCTCTAGACTTGGTTGGTAACCAGTCTACCGGAGAAAGCAATAGCAACCTTATGTGCGATAATCTTCTGCCCAGTCAGTCATGTCTCTTTCGAGACAGGATTGCCCAAGCGTGTATCATGTATGGCACTTAATTGATTGACTAATTTAGATGGAATAATACCCCACGAAGAGTATTTGCGCGTAAGTTTTTTTTTATAATCGTTTCACCACCAAACAAGGCCCGTACTGAAGGAATAGAATTGTTGTCTGCATTTGGTTGATCTAACTGTGAATGGTTGAGACCCAGATGCCAGTCTAGTTGCACGAGTAAACACCTGTTGCGGAGGCACCAGTGACTTGAATTCGTTGGAGCAGAAGCCATGGAAGTATTTATAGAACAGACACAGGGAAGCCACATCTCGTCGGTGGGAAAGTGGCTGTACCTATCACATTACTGATTTTCCTTTGGAGCCTGTCAAGAATACGAAGATGAACAGTGGGGGCATCAGACCATATACGGCAACAGTAGTCCAATCACGGACGAATAGTTGATTTGTATATATGCAGGATGGTTTCAGGTGGGAAAAACACTGAGTTAGTGAAAAGAGAGAAGAACAAGATACAGAGGGTGCCGGGGAAAGGATAAAAGAAGTATGGGAGTCAAGATGAAAAGAGATGGTAATTGACATTGCATTTAAACTCTTGGAAATTGGAGCTGTCAATGAAGCAAGTATACGGAAGGGAATTCCACAGACGGGAAGTGCGAGAAAAGCTGTTAGAGTAAAAGTCATGGTTACATTTCACTTTCTTTACTGTAAAATGGTGGTACCTAGTTACCACTCTAGTTGCTCGAGCAAATTTTTGTAGAGGTGGCTTTAGTGAGCTAAGCACGTTGGAGCAGAAGCCGTGAAAAGATTTTTAGAAGAGTCAGAGCGGAGCTACACCTCTTCGATGGAAAGAATGAAAACGAAAAGGAAATTAATACTGAGCATCAGGAAGAAACAACTAAAGTTCCTGGGACATGCGATGAGGAAGGAGGGCTTGGAAAACCTGATACTAACAGGCCAGGTATAGGTAAAAAGAGACAGAGGAAAGCAGCGGATAACATATTTGAAGGACATAATCAGGTGGATTACTGAACGTGGGTTGCGTGGTGTAATAGGAGAGGGCGTGCTCAGGGATAGGACATGGAAGGCCATGATCGCCTACGTCCTGAAAGAACAAGGCATATAGAAGAAGAAGAAGAAGAAGAAGAAGAAGGAGGAGGAGGAGGAGGAGGAGGAGCAGGGGTTTTGATAACGAGCGGAGCTAAGGTCAGAAAATGTAAACCTCGAAGTTGTTTTTTAAGCAACATGTCTAAAAGATGACGTGAGAAAACGAGATTCTCGATGTATCGACGAGAAGACAGTTGAGTTAGCATTAAGTAGTCAGGCAGCAGTTGAGATCATAACAGTTCAGTGAGAAGCCATGTAAGTCCGGGTGTACCTGTCTGTATGCGTGTGTGCTGACCCCAGGACCAGAACAAACCCCTTCTACGTTAAGTCACAGAAAGAATAAACAAAATATTGCGTACCTTTATATAAGGTAACCAAAAACGTTCTGTCCGTTTTTTGATTAGTCATTGAATTAAGTTGGAATATATAAAACATGCGTGTAACAATTGTTTTCAAATTCGGACAGCCGGAAGTAGGAACATCAGACGTTATAAAAAACACGCGCACTGTGCCTGGTCATCAGTTATAAGCCGGAGAGCTGTGAGAAGGATGGAAGTGACTAGAGATCTCGTTCGGGGCTGTTTGCTTTACGACTTCAAAGTGGGCTTATCAGTAGCTGCATCAATGTCAAGCATTTGGGGATAGAGCTGTGCATGAACGTACTGCAAGGCGTTGGTTTCGAAAATTCAAGTTGGGAGTTTTCTCTCTCCATGATGAGCCTCGCAGTGGACGACCACAGGTTTTGAATGACGGAATCCTGAAGGCGGCCATTGAAGAGGACAGTAGTCTAGTGTGTGGTGAACTTGCGAGACAGTTCAACGTTTCCGATGAAACATTTAGACTTCACCTGTACCTCCTAGGTAAGACTCACAAATCGAGCAAGTGGATTCCTCAAACCCTGCTGGAGTTCCACAAGGGACAACGAGTGACAGCCTGCGTATCGCTGCTTTCTCGCCACCGTACCGCATCCTTATTCAGTCGAGTGCTTACCAGTGATGAAAAGTGCGTTCTGTATGAAACTCCCAAGCGTTCCCGACATTGTCTCCTCAGGATGCTGTTCCTCACACCGCAAGACCGTCTATGCACCCACGCAAGATTATGCTTTGTGTCTGGTGGATAAGTCGTCATGTGTTCATTATGAACTTCTACCAACGGGCCAAACGGTCACTGGGGACTTAGACTCGCAGCAATTGAAACGTGTGTAACAGGCATTGCGCCAGAAGGAGCCAGCACTGGTGAATTGCAAAGGTGCACTTTTCCACCTTGAAAACGCCAGGCCGCATGTTGCGCGAGTGGTCAGAGATACCATACAGCAACTTGGGTGTGAGAGTTTCTGCCATTCACCTTATTCACCTGACAACAAGGGCATTGAACAGCTGGAGACACGTTGGCAGAAGGTGCTGGATGCCGATGGCGATTACTCCGAAGACTAAATATAAGTTACACATACAGTGAAGCGCTTTCTTTTTTTTCCTTTTAAAAACGGACAGAACTTTTTTGGCTACCTTGTATATCCAAACTTATTTATAAATGAAACTTTGTCTGTGTGTGTGTGTGTGTGTGTGTGTGTGTGTGTGTGTGTGTGTGTGTGTGTCCGTTTCCTATAGACTCCAAAACGGCTGAACTGATTTTCTTGAAAATTTACACAGTTGTACTATAAGCGTCTTCGAGTGGTCTTAGATAGGTTTTGTGTCGAGGTACCCCCGATAAATATCGAAAATCGATAATCGAAAAATCGGGTTACTGAAGGAGTGGTCCGATTTTAATCAAATTTTGATACACTCATAGACAAAGATATAAGAAACAATAATCAGAAGTTTTAAGGTTGCAGTTCTTACAATAGTGCAGAAAATCGAGAATATATATATATATATATATATATATATATATATATATATATATATATATATATGTTTGTGTGTGTGTCTGTTTATCTCCCTGTATGTCTGTATTTTTTCAGCCCTTTTATTTTAGTTTTTGTTTCTGGTTTGGCTCTATGTACGTATAATTGTAGTTCTTAGTCTCAGCCATGATACCATTTACTCAGAGGACTTATTTAGCCTTCAAAATTCAGTTTACGACGAAAAAACTTACTTGATATCGATAGCAGGAAATCAAAATTTGACTTATATCCACTCATTTTTCTTTCAGTCTACTGTTTCGCTTTAACTGGAAACAACTATTGCTTTTTAGTTTTTCATGCCAACGTCCAAACAGTCTGAGCTCCAGGACCATGGATTAGTTTTAAAGCTTTTATTACACCCGAGCTACGCCGGGCTATGCTGCTAGTACTGTATATATTTATACATATGTATGTATTTATACATACAGTCAACATTCTAAAAACGAGAATGTGATCGGTTTTATCAAAGAGAAGATACATTTTGGTTCTAGTATAAACATTCTTTGTCAAGTGGGTATACAATAAAAAGAAGAATCATTACCACGAAAATATTTATAGAAAGACAGAAAAAGAAATTATGGTGGTGAAAAAGAAACTGAAGCCGAGTTGCCAGGTCAGGACCAATGATATCAGAAATATCCATTACCATTTGACATATTTCTACTTAACTTCAGAAAATCTAGGTAGAAGAAAGTCGATTAGAGAAATTACCATGAAAATATTTATAGAAAAAGCAGAGAGAGGCTATACTGTGGCGAGAAGGAAGTGACTGAAGCCGAAATGTGAGGTTAATATATATGATTTCAGAATAATCAATCAAAAGTTGACACATTTCAGCTTAAATTCATAAAGGCTAGGTACGATAGAGGATAATCCAGAACATCTACCATAATATATATATATATATATATATATATGTGTGTGTATATATATAATAGACCCTACACGTACAGTCATATCACGTTGAATACACCGGTTCTCGCTCGATCACCGAAGTTGAGCAACGTTGATCCTGGTCAGTACTTAGATGGGTGACCGCTTAGGAATACCAGGTGCTGTAAACGTTATTGACGGATGTGCGTTGTGGTGTAGTGAATGTCGGCTCGGAGGGGGAAATCGGTGAGCGGAGTTCCAATTCCAGTCGAACACTTTGCATTCATTTACGCACTGGTACCCTTGGGAAAGGTATTAATCCGTCCCTTCCCTCCAGTTATGGGTTAAATATCTGAGGTCTGTTGTTCATGCGATCTGTGACAGACTTCTGCATCGATTGTTTGTTATCAGCAGTTCCAAAAAGTGTGGATGGTGCTACACAAGCCTTTAGCACTTTAAACAATTATTTGTGTGGCAGTCTAACTGAGTTAGACGCTCATACGTCGTAATCGACGGGAGAGTCCATAATATAACCTAATGAGCCAGACGAACCTACCTAGGTTTCTCCTAAACGGATCGTCAGGGAAAGCTGGCTGAAGAGATAAAGAAAAAACGACATATAAAAAGTTAACTAAGACAAACCCACGTGACCAGGAAACCAAAGAAACTACATAACACAAGGGAGGGGGGTTAAAAATTTTAATTTTTAGTTGGTGGTGGGGGGAGTAAAAGTCAAAGATGGTTGCTCGTGTCGGGCTTTTTACTTTTTTTCTTAGGGCTTCGTGCTGATTTCTGTCCGAACACTTTTGACAGACTTTCATGTCTTAAGCTCTTTCTTTTTTTCCTTTTTAAAACAAATTTTTTTCTTCGTTCGAAAGTTTTCGATGAAGGTTTTCGAGACGAGTATAACTATATATAATCAAGTTTATATATATATATATATATATATATATATATATAGAGAGAGAGAGAGAGAGAGCGAGAGAGAGAGAAAGAGAGAAACAGATAGACAGACAGAGAAAAGGTAGACGCACGTTAATTACCGCGGTGGGAAAGTGACCGAAGCCAAGATGCCCGGTCAAGACCAATGACATACGGAATATCAATGACTATTTGACACCTTTCGACTTAAATTCATAAAGTCTAGGTACCATAGTGGAAAGTCCATCAGAACAATTAACATGAAAATGTTTATAGAAAAGGCGGAGGGAAGCTACATTACGGTGGTGGGAAAGGGACTGAAGCCGAGATGCCTGTTCAGCACATATAATATTGCGGGATCTTTTTGGATTCTCTAGAAACGTAGAAGAGGAAACCACCCAGCAATGGCAGCAATATTACATGCACCAGCCAACGATGATTGACTCATGAATGTGTAAGTCAAATTCGGGGGAGAAAAATTCTCAAGTGCGGTACAATGGACCAACTTTATTCACAGCAGGCCAAGCCATTGATCCAATATAGTTTTTTTCACGTCATACCGTCATACCGGCTGAAAACATTGATTCGAGAAGGGTAAGGAAATACTCTTCTCTAGGTTAGCATCAGCCATATTGATGGAAGACAACAAAATTCTATGTGATGTTTAAAAGAATGTA
Source organism: Ascarosepion bandense (assembly GCA_037127315.1). NCBI lineage: Eukaryota > Metazoa > Mollusca > Cephalopoda > Sepiida > Sepiidae > Ascarosepion > Ascarosepion bandense. Next base: position 1,439,345 of record JBBBDQ010001309.1, read on the forward strand.
GTTTCGTTTTGTAGGCGTTAAAATTAACAAGTCATTTTTTACTTCAAAAACAGACTGAAAATCATTTTTGTGATAAGCTGCTAATTTGACTTCATCAAATTTATCAGACACGAAAAAAAGTTTTAGAAGAGTGGCCGTTGAAGAAAACATTCATTTTGTGATTTAATAAGAAACTTTTGAAGAACAGTATATCAGACCCTGCCAAACGGCATCTTCATTTTTTAGACTAACCATGAGTTGACCCATTCTTTTAATTCTTATAAAATGAAAGTTCTGCTCAGCCAGGCCATGTGCTATCGATAGGAAAAAGTGATAATCGGACGTACCAATGTTTAGTGAATACAGCCGGTGGGGTAGAGTTTCCAAGTAGGTTTTCCAAGTAGGTAGGGTAGCGTTTCCAAGTAGGCTTTCACCTGTTTTGCAAAATGTAGCCTAGCGTTGTCATGATAAAAATCGCTTTGCTTTGTCTCTGTTCGTATAGCTGTCGTTTTAATGTTCGACTCAAAAGCATCAACTGTAGTCAATAGCGAACTTCCGTGATTGCTGATCGGTTTGAGCAGCTCATAATGTACTACACCCAGCTGAGCAGAAACTTTGAACCAAGGATATTCGGACTTGCCGCCGATGTAGAAGCCTCTTAGTGTTTACTCCACTTTTCATACGATGCAAAAAATCTTTTCTATTTTGCCGTTGAGGCAGCTGTTCATCTAAGACGTTCGACGTCTCTCGGATTCAACTCGTACGATACCCAATATTTTCGCTTTTGAATCATTTCTAATGATTTCAAACGTTTCAAAACTGTTGTGTGATCAACTCCTAATAATTCTGCAAGAGAATTCTACGAGAAGTGCGACAAAAAAATCTTCCGGTAATATCTAGTCCTTTAAACTGTAAAATGGTGTTACTTTAATCCGAGCTATTTTTGCAATTAATTTAAATTAAAGTCTAGCAACCGCAGAGAAACATTCAGTCAGTCAGTTAAGTGCCATACGTGATACACGCTTTGGGTGATCATGCCTAGAAAGAGACATGATTGATTGGGCAGAAGATTATCCCGTCGTAGGTTGCCATTGCTTTCTGTGATAGACTGGTTGCCAGCCAAGGCTATAGAACCCAATCAGTCCTGTTATTTAACCCATAACTGGAGAGAAGAGACGGATTAATACCTTTACCAAGGGTATTTGTACGTACGTGAATGCCATGAATTCAACTGGAATTCGAACTCGCCTCCCCATTTTTTCGTTCCGAGTCGATATCCACTGCACCACAACGTACATCCTAAAAGTTAAGTGCCATACGTGATACACGTTTGGGCGATCATTTTTTTTTCGAGACATGGCTGACTGGGCAGAAGATTATCCCGCAGTATGTTGTCATTGCTTTCTGCGATAGACCGGTTGCCAGCCAAGGTTATAGAACCCAATCTGTCCTGCTATTTAACCCATAACTGTGAAGGAAGAGACGGATTAATACCTTTCCCAAGGGTATTTCTGCGTAATTGAATGCAATGAATTCCACTAGAATTCGAACTCGACTCCCCGATTTTGCGTTTCATGCCGATATCGGGGAGCCGAGTTCAAATTTCAGTTGCACAACAATCACCATGAAAGTATTTATAGCAAAGACGCGGGGAAGCTACCTAACGAAATGGGAAAGTGACTGAAATCGAGATTCCAGGTTAGGTCAATATAATCACTCACATTAAAACCATTGTTAACTCGAATACCAGTTATACTATATATGAAGTAATCTAAGTTAGGATAGTACATTTCTCATTATAATTGGTACTCTAAAACAGACAATATGCACGAATCATTATAATAATTTAGGGGAAAAAAACCATGTTAGACGAAAAAGATATATATACAGTACTGTGCAAAAGTATTAGGACAATAACTATTTTATCTTTTATGAGGCAAATTGACAAAAAATAAACAATTTAATTAAAGTAATTTTATTTGATTTACTCAATAAATGCTTTAACAAGAAGAAAAATACTTAAATTTAATATTTAGTATAATAGCCTTTTGCTTTGAAATAATAAAATAATTGCAACAATTTACCAATCGCACCTAGTGTATATATATATATATATATATATATATATATATATATATATATATATATATATATATATATACAGTACTGTACAAAAGTATTAGGGCAAGAACTATTTTATATTTTATGAGGCATAGTCACAGACCAATAAACAACTTAATTCAAGTTATTTTATTTGATTTACTCAACAAATGCTTTAACAAGAAAAATACTTGTTAGGAAATAAATTTAATATTTAGTATAATCGCCTTTTGCTTTGATCACAGCCTTCATTCTGTCAGGCATTGACATCACAAGCACACTACTGCTTTCGTTCGATTACAATCAGAAGGTAGATGGGGACTATCTGGAAATATCGCGTACTTTAAACACATCATCTTATATAACACTCAAAGGGTTGATAATCCATAATAAAACAAATCAATCCCAAACACTATAATCGTAGCCTCTTCAAATCCTGGGTCAACTTTTATTTCCCTTTCATATCCTAAAATCTGAAATTATTACTTTCGTCCCCTCGTGTTTATAAAACAAATCCATTCAGAAAAATTCTCGAATTATTCCAAGGCATTAGTTGAATAACAACGTAACAAATTAATGAGTTTAAAAACGAATGAAAAATAATGATGTCATTGATTGATGCGCTACAATATGGCTTCGCTTGCGTAGCCTCACTTCGCTTGTTTGGTTATTGGGGGATAAAGCTGTGCATTTTCTTGTCGGAATCAGTTTTAGGATGTCTGCACTTACATACAGAATAACTAGGCTGAGCGCAAGAAAGCAGGGGAGGACAAATCGTACCAAATCAAGGACATCACAACGCAAAAACTTCTTGGGAAATGTCCAAGATATTCTGGAACCAAGCTTTACTGATGTCATAGTGTCGTGGATGATACAGCCATGGGCGAATGATCTTAAGTCTAGTGTTGTATTTGTTCAAGCCACTGTACTAAACCTGAAGAGTCAATTATCTTCTGTCGCGACTGAAGGTCGTGGTTAGGATTAGATCCTTTTCGCAACGACATACTTGGTGGATTTGTCTTTGAAATTAGTTTCTTCTAGCCTTTTCATAAAGAGAAAAGTCCAGAAGATAGCCGACCTGATTTGAATTCAGTCTTCTTCTCCTGGACTTGTTGTTAAGCATGGCTACAGAGACAAAGTCGCATTGCTATTTACTCATATTTGGAGTTTGTTTTTTTAATCATTTCACCCCGAACAAGACGGAAATGCTACTGATGTGCGGGGGGGCTACATAACTGTAAAAAGAGTAATTAAAAGAGAGTGAGGAGTACAGACCAGTTAGAAAGGAGCAATAGAAAGATGAGAATGACAGTTACATAGGTGAAGGGAAAGGGAAGGATATACGGGGTGGGGAGAGAGCTAGATTCCAGTGGTTAATAGATGAGTATTGACATTGCATTTAAATTCTTGGAGGTTGTAGCCATCAGGAAAGCAAGAATATGGAAGAGAGTTCCACCGGCTGGAAGTGCGAGGGAAGAAGCTGCAGGAGTAGAATTGTCGTCTGCATTTGGCTAAACTATGAATGAGTGGGACCCAGTTGCCAATCTGGTTGCACGAGTAAACAGCTGTTGTGGAGGCACCAGTGACTTAAGTTCGTCCGAGCAGAAGCCATGAAAGTATTTATAGAACAGACAAAGGGAAGCCACATTTCGTCGGTGGGGAAGTGGCTGCAGTCGAGCCGCCAAGTCAGTACCCACCACATTACAGACTCTCCTTTGGAGCCTGTCGAGAACACTGAGGTGAACGGCAGGGGTGCCTGACCATAAATGGCAGCAGTACTCCATGCACGGACGGATGGTTGACTTCTATGGATGGATTCAGGCGGAAAAAAACATCCTGGATCGACATAATGACCCAACCTTTTTTGAATGCAAAATTTACCTACTCATCGATCAGTTGCCACCCAAGGCTATAGAATCCAATCTGTCCTATTATTTTACTGATAGATAGATAGATAGATAGATAGAGAGAGATAGAGAGAGAGAGAGAGAGAGAGAGAGAGAGAGAGAGAGAGAGATGGATTCATACCTTCTCCAAGGGTTTTAGCATCTTAGTGAATGCAATGAAAACGGCTCTATAATTCTTTCATTTGAGCTGTTTACCAATATTCCACGGTGTATCTACACTACTGACCAGAATTATTAGGCACCTTAGTTTAAAAAAAATGATTTATTTCCTAATATGTTTAGTATTTCTTGCCGAGTGGATAATTCTAAATGAAAATAGAATGGTTCTTTTGTTATTATTACTTTGCAAAATTTTACAAGGCAAATAGTGACAATTTACCCATCGTACCCTCTATCTATCTATCTATCTATCTATCTATCTATCTATCTATCTACTACGGCCATAATTATTAGGCCACCCAAGTTTTTTTTTTTTTAAAAGAAATGAGGTATTTCATACTATTTTAATATTTATTGCCAAGAGGATAATACTAAATAAAAATAGAATAATTCTTTTGTTATTATTACTTTGCAAAATTTTACAAGGCAGCCAGGAAGCATTTGCTTAGGCCAGACAATAAGAAGAAGAGACTAGCATGGGGAAGAGAGCACAAAAAACTGAACACCGAAACAGTTCATTTGATGATGATGTTCTTGTGCAGTAATAAAAAACACAATTCTATTTTCATTTAGAATTATCCACTTGGCAAGAAATACTAAAAAATAGTATGATATACATAATTTCTTAAAAAAAACAACAATAAACTAGGGTAGGTTAATAATTATGACCGGTAATATATCTGGTAATGGTAATAGCTAAATTATCTGTTTCTCTATGAAGAAAAATTTGGCATTCAGTGACTGAGCAGCGAGTACTGCTTTAGATTGAAATTTATAAAATATTTCTCTTAAAATATTTATATAAAAAGACGTTTTTCTGGTACAGTATCTTTTATCGCTTTTTCCAGTACTGATTGAACCTTCTATGTGGAATGTTAACATTCGATTAGGCCATTATTTTCTATTTGATTAGGTGATTATTTCTTATTAGACTAGGTCATTATTTTCTATTTGATTGGATATTATTTTCTATTTGATTAGGTCATTATTTCTTATTTGATTATGTTATTATTTTCTTTTTGATTAGGCCATTATTTCCTTTTTGATTAGGCCATTATTTTCTATTTGATTAGGCTTTTACTTTCTATTTGATTAGGCCGTTATTTTCTATTTGATTAGGCCTTTATTTTCTATTTTATTAGCTCATTATTTCTTATTTGATTAGGTCATTATTTCTTATTTGTTTAGGCTATTATTTTGATTAGGCCATTTTTTTTTATTAGGCCATTATTTTCTATTTGATTAGGCCATTATTTTCTATTCGATTGGGCCATTATTTTCTATTTGATTTAGCCATGGATTTTTATTTGATTAGGCCATCATTTTCTATTTGACTGGGCCATTATTTCCTATTTGATTAGGTCATTACTTGTTATTTGATTAGTCCATTATTTTTATTAGGCCATTATTTTGATTAGGAAAATATTTTGATTAGGAAAATATTTTGAATTGACCATTATTTTCTTACTCGATGCTATCCTCTTTTGCTCTTACCTTTAATACGCCCTTTGCGTGTCAATTTTCCAAACCGTTTTTTTCTCATTATGCGCCCTAGTAATTTCAACTAATCTTTCAGATTTCATGTATAAGATTCATTTTCATTTCAGCTTTTCTTCAGGACTTCCTCGTTTCTTATATGCTGTGCCCATAACATTCTCAGTATACTTCTGCAGAACCATATGTGTGATGCCTCAAGTATTTCTTTATCGGTGAAGAAATTGTCCACTATTCGCTGCGATATGTAATGACAGATATTGTGTGCCATTCCAGCATTCTATTTGTTTTAAATAAATTTTCCTATTTCATAATACTTTGTTTAGATTTAAAAAAAAATTCTTATTAAATGTAGTGCATTCATTTTAATTGTAGGTTTTATTGAGTAAGCAGGTAGTAATATATGCTTGGTTACGGTAATGATAATAGAAATATTAGCTGTTTCTCTATAAGGAAACAATTGGAATTCAATGACTGCGCAACCAGTACAGCTTTCGCTTAACATTTATAAAATTTTTTTCTTAAAACATTTTTTTTATGAAAATAGGTCTTTAAAATACAGTATCTTTTATCGTTCCTTCGAGGATTGAGGGAGAGTTCCTTCCCTAAAATTTTATTTGTAGTTGCGTGAAACGTTAACATCTTGATTATGTCATTACTAGCAGTATAGCCCGGCGTTGCTCGGGTATAATGAAAGCTGTAAAACTAATCCATGGTCCTGGAGCTGAAGAATATTTGAAATAATAAAACAATTGCGACAATTTAACAATCGCACCAAATAATTGCGACAATTTAACAATCGCACCAAATATATATATATATATACTAGCAGTATAGCCCGGCGTTGCTCGGGTGTAATGAAAGCTTTAAAACTAATCCATGGTCCTGGAGCTCAGACTCTTTGGACGTTGGCACGAAAGACTAAAAAGCAATAGTTGTTTCCAGTTAAAGCGAAACCGTAGACTGAAAGAAAAATGAATGGATGTAAGTCAAATTTTGATTTCCTGCTATCGATATCAAATAAGTTTTTTTCGTCGTAAACTGAATTTTGAAGGCTAAACAAGTCCTCTGAGTAAATGGTATCATGGTTGAGATTAAGAACTACAATTATACCTACTTAGTGTCAAACCCGAAGCAAAAACTAAAATAAAAGGCCTGAAAAAAATATAGACATACAGGCAGATAAACAGACACACACACACAAATATCTTGACTTATATATATATATATATATATATATATATATATATATATATATTCTCGATTTTCTGCACTATTGTAAGAATTGCAACCTTGAAACTTCTGAATATTGTTTCTTATATCTTTGTCTATGAGTGTATCATAGTTGATTAAAATCGGACCACTCCTTCTATAACATGATTTTTTCGATTATAGATTTTCGATATTTATCGGGGGTAACTCGACACAAATCCTAGCTAAGAACACTCGCAGACGCTTATAGTACAACTGTGTAAATTTTCAAGAAAATCGGTTCAGCCGTTTCGGAGTCGATAGGTAACGGACACACACACACAGACACAGACACACACAGACAAAGTTCCATTTATAAATAAGTTTAGATTTTCTCTTGTATATACAACTAGAAGCCGAGCCAGAATTTATCATTAACAGGCACAATAAGATACACAGATGACACATTTCTGATATCAGATACGGAAAGTAAACTCCTAATCATCACACAGAAGGTAGCAAAAGGAAACAAGAAGAAATGACTAAGCATAAACTACTTCTTCTTACTCTATGTGCCCTGTCCTTTCAGTACGTAGGCGATCATGGCTTTCGACGTCCCCTTATCCCTGGTGGCTCTTAGTACGTTTTCTCCAGTTACAGCAGGCAACTTTCGTTCCTTCATCCACCTGATCAGGTCATTCAAATATGTTATCCGCTGCTTTCCCTTGTCTCTTTTTCCTTCTATCTAGCCTGTTAGTATCAGGTTCTCCAAACCCTCCGTCCTCATTGCATGTCCCAGGAACTTCAGTTGTCTCTTCCTGATGCTCACTATTAATTTCCTTTTCATTGCCATTCTTTCCAACACCTCATTGTTGCTCACATGCTTGGTCCACGATATCTGCAGCATCCTTCTGTAGCACCACATTTCTGCTGCTTGAAGTTTTGTCCCCATTTTCGATGATTGTCCAGCATTCCCTGCCGTATTGAAGAACTGACATCACATAGCAATCCAGTACTCTCTTTGTTTTTAGTGAAAATGTTCCTATGTCTTAATACTTTACTCAGCTTCTGAACGCGTCCTTCGCCATGCCAATTCGCCTTTGGATCTCTGTGTCGTACTTTCCATTTCCTGTTAGAACACTTCCTAGTTATTTACATTTTTTTACTTACTTAATTCTAGTATCCCCCACCTGTATTTGACATTTTGGGTTGCTCTTTTAGCTGATGAACATGCATTCAGTTTTCTTGCAGTTTATTTGTAGTCCTTTTTTGTCACTCTTTTCGGCTACCTTCTATAGGAGGTCTTGTAGTTTTCTTTCGTGTCTGCAATCAAAAAAGAGTGTATGGTCATAAGCAAAAGAGGAACCCAAAATGTCAGTTACAGGTCGGGAATAATAAAATCAAGCAGGTACAGAAATTTAAATACCTGGAAAGTATTCTAACAGAGGACAGAATATGCGACATTGAGATACGAAGGCGTATTTGCATGTCCAAGGACGCATTCTAAAAGACACCGAAATGTGGTTCTACAGAAGGATGCTGAGGATACCATGAACCGAATATGTGAGCAACGGCGAGATTCTGGCGGGGACTGAAACGAACAGGAAACTTATAATTAACATCAGAAAGAGACAGCTGAGGCTTCTAGGACACGTAATAAGGAAAGCGGGATTGGAGAATCTGATACTCACAGGACAGATAGAAGGAAAGAAAGACAGGAGAAAGCGACACTTGATGGGTTTGATGGCAGAACAGGGTTGGGCGAATTAACAAGAGAACAGCTGTTACGATCTACAAGGAATAGGAGGATGTGAAGGGCAATGATCGCCTCCGTCCGGAAGAGGCACAGCATACAGAGGAGGAAGATCTATTTTAGTTGTTGCCGTTTTTGGTACTGAAGATAAAATAAGAGAAAAGGAAAGAATTATGTAAATTGACGAACATTAAAACATGGAATGATAACAAATCGAGAGACAATTCGAGATAAAAACAGTTGTTGATGGAAAGCAAAGATAGGGAAGAACCATGTCCAACTGAAAGAAAATGGAGGGAAAAAACGAAATGAAAAGTGTAAAAGCTTCTGGAAAATAAGATAAAAATATTTGTAGAAATTAGAAAAAGTCCTGCGTTGAAAAAATAATAAAATAAAATAAATAAAAAACGAAGTAAAAAATCAAAGTAATTCGCAATGAAGAAAGTCAGGCACGAATTTTAAAATAACAGATGAAAAATGGTTGATTTTGTCAGTCAGAGCCCTCCGCCGTGTTGCTGGAAATTTGGCGCGAAAATTTAATTTGCAGCTGTCGGCTGATTTGACAATTAAATGCATTCAATTACGACGTGTTTCATCCATTTTCTTCCATTTTCTTTGTCACAGGAAACATTACGCTGTTTCTTTAAATACTGAAGCTAGTCAGAAAATGTGTCTGACCAACATTTTCTCTCGTTAAATTGTTAGATGGACATTGTGAAAATAAATAAGGAAAAAGCTACAATAAAAAACAAAAAAAAAAAAACAAGAAATGGGTCGGGATGTATCTGGGGGAAGATGTGCTAGAGAAAATAAAAAAAAAGAGACATTTAGAAAAAGAACGAAGAGTCAGAAAGAGGGTATGGAAAAGGAAGATAACAATAGATAATAGAACCGGAAGTTGGGACAACGAGGAAAACAAACAAGGGGAGATAAATAGGCTAGAAAGAAGGAAGAAAGGGAAGAGAAAAATAAAAATAATCAAAGAGAAAGATGGAGAGGAAGAGGAAAAGAGAGAAAGAGAACATAGGAGAAGGTAAAGATATAATATTATTGTGAATATGAGAAACTAGCAGTATAGCCCGGCGTTGCTCGGGTGTAATGAAAGCTTTAAAACTAATCCATAGTGCTGGAGGTCAGACACCTTGGACGTTGGACGTTGGCAAGCAATAGTTGTTTCCAGTTAAAGCGAAACCGTAGACTGAAAGAAAGATGAATGGATGTAAGTCAAATTTTCATTTTATGGTATCGATATCAATAAGTTTTTTTCGTCGTAAACTGAATTTTGAAGACTAAACAAATCCAATGGTATTATGGTTGAGACTAAGAATTACAATTATACCTACTTAGAGCCAAACCCGATGGAAAAACTAAAATAAAAGGGCTGAAAAAATACAGACATACAGGCAGATAAACAGAGACACACACAAATATCTTGCCTTTTATATATATATATATATATATATATATATATATATATATATTGTTGATTCTCTGCACTATTGTAAGAACTGCAACCTTGAAATTTCTGAATATTGTTTCTTATGTCTTTGTCTATGAGTGTATCAAATTGGATTAAAATCGGAGCTCTCCTTCTATAACCCGATTTTTTCGATTATCGATTTTCGATATTTATCGGGGGTACCTCGACACAAAACCTAGCTGAAAAACACTTGCAGACGCTTATAGTACAACTGTGTAAATTTTCAAGAAAATCGGTTCAGCCTTTTCGGAGTCTATAGGCAACGGACACACAGACACACACACATACAAAGTTCCATTTATAAATAAGTTTAGATAAGGGAAAACGAAAGAAAGAAGGAAAAAGAAAGAAAGAAAAGATGTCGGCTCAGTTCATTCAACTTACTACCAGTTATTAAACATCTTGGAGCCTGTTCGCTCATTAACAGTGTCTTATTATTTTATTATATATATTCCTCAATATTCAATGACATAATTATTGCAAAAAAATAAAATAAATTGAGGAATATATATATATATATATATATATATATTCCTCAATAGGAATATATATATATATATATATATATATATATATATATATATTCAATGACATAATTATTGCAAAAAAATAAAATAATAAGACACTGTTAATGAGCGAACACGCTCCAAGATATATTGCGGAATATATATATATATATATATATATATATTGAGGAATATATATATATATATATATATATATATATATATATATAAGCTACCATGTGATCTGGCACGTCTAAACCTCTCGACCACGAATGACCGTTAGAAATAAACGTGCCAGATTACATGGTTGCTTCCCCTATGTGGATAGAGATCGCCTGTTCGAATCCTGCCGAATAACACATTTTCGGAATAAAAATTATCTTAAATAATCAGGCCGGTAGATATAAATATATAATAATGTTTCATAAAAAAAAACAGAATATCTACTTAAATATGAGTATCGATCAAAAATAATGTTCAAACAAATCATTTCAAATTGTCAGTTGTTTATAACCAAGTTTCGTTAATCGTCGTTAATTTCCGTAATGTATATATATATATATATATATATATATATAGGAAAGAATATTAATAAAAAGTTTTGAATTTAAAAATGTACTTTTTTTTAACAGTATTTGTTTATTTTTATTATATTTTATATTTCAGACCGTCCTCGGTCCTTCATCAGAAACAAGTGATTTTTAAATTTGAATTAATACTCCCCAATTGCAGCCCATTTTAATCAACCTGATCATACTTTAGAAAATTGCATATGTTTACTAATAGACTCCAATTTTAGTTCTACATACACACGCAGAAAGAAAGAAAAATACTGGATTTTAAAATTAAATACACACAAGCTAGGGTTAAATAGGGACTTAGGTGTGTTGAATCTTTACAAACATTTCAATAGGTAAAAATTTTTTTGCAGATATTCCAAGAAATTTTTATCGAAAACAAACAGACTTTCTCTACGGACGTGCCGCATGTTGTGAACAAACACACCACGTGATGTAAACAAAAAATATTCGAACGCTATCGTGAAATACGTTTCTAATTCAAATTTAAAAATCACTTGTTTCTGATGAAGGACCGAGGACGGTCTGAAATATAAAATAAAATAAAAATAAACAAATACTGTTTAAAAAAGTACATTTTTAAATTCAAAACTTTTTATTAATATTCTTTCCTATATATATTAAGACAGTATACGTGGATGATCATCACTATATATATATACATATAATTTAAAAACGGTCAGTCAGTCAGTTAAAGTGCCATACGTGATACACACTTGGGCGATCATGTCTCGAAAGAGACATGACTGACTGGGCAGAATATTATCCCACAGTAGGTTGCCATTGCTTTCTGCGGTAGACTGGTTGCCGACCAAGGCTATAGAACCCAATCTGTCCTGTTATTTAACCCATAACTGGAAGGAAGAGACGGATTAATACCTTTCCCAAGGGTATTTGCGCGTAAGTGAATGCAATGGATTCAACTGGAATTTGAACTCGGCTTCCCTGATTTCTCGTTCCGTATGCATTAGTTATACATAAAAATAAATTTAAGCACAACATTTAACTAAAGAATGGCACATTTATTTAAAGATAAAGTAACTGATTTACAACGAAAATTTTATAAAGTGCCGCTATCGAACTTTATTATAATATAATTCTGCGGTCGGATTCTCTCCAATATCTCCATTATTAAAATAATTACCCGTTTCCAAAGCCGAGATACATGATTGCAAAATGTTACAAAATCAAAAGAAAATGGTTAAACCCATAACCTCATGTTATTCCGAGCCGATATCCACTGTGCACAAACGGTACTAATCTCAGAAATACATTTTCAAATCATAATCTAAGATTACAGACGTACTTTTCCTGAAGATTTTAAACAAAAAGAAGAGAGACTAAGCCCCATAAAAAGTTGGATACTAATTGGTTCGACAAATGCAATCTCTTTTGTTGAAAAAAAAAAAAGTAAAAGAAAAAGAAAGTTGTGCGTTGTTGTGCAATGGATATCGACTCGGGACGACAAATCGGGGAGTCGAGTTCGAATTCCAGTTGAATTCATTGCATTCACTTACGCGCAAATACCCTTGGGAAAAGGTATTAATCCGTCTCTTCCTTCCAGTTATGGGTTAAATAACAGGACGGATTGGGTTCTCAACCAATCTACCGCAGAAAGCAATGGCAACCTACTGCGGGATAATCTTCTGCCCAGTCAGTCATGTCTCTTTCGAGACATGATCGCCCAAAGCGTGTATCGCGCATGGCACTTAACTGACTGACTGACCCGTTTCCAAAGCCAAGATACATGACTGCGAAATGTTACAAAATCAAAAGAAAATGGTTAAACCCATAACCTCATGTTATTCCGAGCCGATATCCACTGTGCACAAACGGTACTAATCTCAGAAATACATTTTCAAATCATAATCTAAGATTACAGACGTACTTTTCCTGAAGATTTTAAACAAAAAGAAGAGAGACTAAGCCCCATAAAAAGTTGGATACTAATTGGTTCGGCTCGCATCCCTAATAACCTTTACGACAAATGCAATCTCTTTTGTTGAAAAAAAAAACAAAAAAGAAAAAGAAAGTTGTGCGTTGTTGTGCAATGGATATCGACTCGGGACGACAAATCGGGGAGCCGAGTTCGAATTCTATTTGTATTCCTTACATTCACTTACGTACAAATACCATTGGGAAAAGTATTAATCCGTCTCTTCTCTCCATTTTTGGGTTAAATAATAGGACAGATTTGGTTCTATAGCCTTGGCTGGCAACCAGTCTACCGCAGAAAGCAATGGCAACCTATTGGGGGATAATCTTCTGCCCACTCTGTCATGTCTTTTTCGAGACATGATCGCCGAAAGTGTGTATGACGTATGACACTGAACTGACGGACTGAAGATAATATTTAGGTATAAAATGGGGGATCAGTTTTATATTGTCATGAACTAATAAACTGACCCCCCACTAATTACTACTTAATAATATAATACATCTATCTCCCATTTAGGTATGAGTCAAATAACAGGATAGATTGGGTTCTATAGACTTGGCTGGCAACCAGTCTACCGCAGAAAGCAATTGCAATCTACTGCGGGATAATCTTCTGCCCACTCAGTCATGTCTCTTTCCAGACATGATCACCCAAGCGTGTGTCACGTATGGCACTTAACTGACTGACTGAATATAATAGTTGAAAACATGATTAAGGCTTCTACTGGGCATAAAGTGGGGGATCGATTTCCTATTGTTTTGAAGTAATAAACTGATCCCCTACGAATTACTACATAATAATATAGTACATAACTTCCCCCGTCTTGTTATGAGTCAAATAATAGGACAGATTGGGTTCTATAGCCTTGGCTGGCAACCAGTCTACCGCAGAAAGCAATTGCAATCTACTGCGGGATAATCTTCTGCTCAGTCAGTCATGTCTCTTTCGAGACATGATCGCCCAAGCGTGTGTCACGTATGGCACTTAACTGACTGACTGAATATAATAGTTGAAAACATGATTAAGGCTTCTACTGGGCATAAAGTGGGGGATCGATTTCCTATTGTTTTGAAGTAATAAACTGATCCCCTACGAATTACTACATAATAATATAGTACATAACTTCCCCCTTCTTGTTATGGGTTAAATAGCAGGACAGATTGGGTTCTATAGCCTTGGCCGGCAACCAGTCTACCGCAGAAAGCAATGGCAACCTACTGCGGGATAATCTTCTGCCCACTCAGTCATGTCTCTTTGCGCGCCAGTATGTATGTATTGTATGTATGCCGCATTCACCCTAGTCGGGTTGAGCGGGCTTCCTCCCTGACGGAGCAAGTCTCATTGGGATTTGTTTAAGGGCAGGGTCCCAAGTCCTACCCTGTTATTTAACCCATAACTGGAGGGAAAGGACGGATTAATACCTTTCCCAAGGGTACCAGCGCGCAAGTGACTGCAGGGCATTCAACTGGAATTCGAACTCGGCTCACCGATTTCTCTTTCCGAGCCGACATCCACTGCACCACAACGCACATCCGGTTCTATAGCCTTGGCCGGCAACCAGTCTACCGCAGAAAGCAATGGCAACCTACTGCGGGATAATCTTCTGCCCACTCAGTCATGTCTCTTTGCGCGCCAGTGCATATAACGAAACCGGTTCTCCGCGTTCTCCCTCCAATGCGCTACCTATTAAAACAACCGCATGTCCACGTCTATCGTACGAGCCTCGTGACGGCATTAACAATAATCGCGCAACAGCTATCGTTTCTATACGTTGTCTGGTTCAAATGATGATTGAATTTGCTTGCAGTAATTCGACAGCTGGTACCCAATTACTTTTCAGTCAACAAAGGCGAATACGATTTTGTTTTACTGCGGGCGTTTGTGATGGTAATATTCAGGCATTTATACACGTTTTATGCATCCATATCTTTATCCTAGTATTGAAATGGGGGATTTTATTCATTCGTCGACAGAACTAATCACGTAAAAGAGACGATAACAAGGAAGATATAATGGGACTAGACACAAAGCGACCATATATATGCGAGGATTATATGCAAGGATTAGCGATTAACGGAGGAATGTTTTACGGATATAGAACATTAGGCCAATTGAATATTGCATTTATTCATGGAGGGATAGATGTGTAATTTCATTCGATTTTTAATGTCTATTTAGATTCCTAATTGATACAGCTTCTGACTTGTTTATGGTGATAGCGACATAAACCGATTTCAGAGAGGAAAACATTTGGTATACACAGAATGAATAATGAAAAATACCGTCGGTGGAAAGGCACGACAATGTTTCTTGAAACTACAGGAAATTAGACTTCACAAGTTCAGTGTCACCACTCATTCTCCTAATACATTTTGGAACGATATATATATGCATGCTCTTCAAATTTATTCGACAAATGATAATGAGCACTAACATTTTATTCAATTAAACCTTCATCATTACTTGCAATGTCTTGTTGCCAATTATATAGTCGAACACATTTTTATGCGATATGTACCTACCTACGTATCTACCTATCTACATACCTAGCTATCCAGCTACCTACCTACCTACGGGCTTATCTATCTATCTATCTATCTATCTATCTATCTATCTATCTATCTATCTATCTATCTGTTAGATTATATGTATGTATGTATGTATGTATGTATGTATGTATGTATCTATCTATCTATCTATCTATCTATCTTAGTCAGATTATATGTTTGTATGTATGTATGTATCTATCTATCTAAGATTATATGTGTGTATGTATGTATGTATCTATGTATCTATCTTAGATTATATGTATGTATGTATGTATGTATGTATGTATCTAATTCAGATCATTATCTATCTATCTATCTATCTATCTATCTATCTATCTATCTATCTATCTATCTAAGATTATATGTGTGTATGTATCTATGTATCTATGTATCAATCTTAGATTATATGTATGTATGTATGTATGTATGTATGTATGCATGTATCTATCTAAGTCAGATTCTATCTATCTATCTATCTATCTATCTATCTATCTATCTAATTCAGATCATATCTATCTATCTATCTATCTATCTATCTATCTATCTAAGTCAGATCATATAAGTATGAATCTAACCTAGAGCCACCGGACCTACCTAGGTTTAACCTAATGGATCGTCAGGGCAAGTTAAGTCAGATCATATGTATGTATGTATGTATGTATGTATGTATGTATGTATGTATGTATCTATCTATCTATCTATCTTATTCTCTTTATCTATCTATCTATCTATCTATCTATCTATCTATCTATCTATCCCCGTGTTCATATCTATCTATCTATCTATCTATCTATCTATCTATCTATCTATCTATCTATCTATCTATCTATCTTATTCTCTTTATTATCTATCTATCTATCTATCTATCTATCTATCTATCTATCTATCTATCTATCTATGTCAGATCATATTTATTTTTATCATCTCTCTGGATCTGTGCTGAAGAGGGGATTTGGAAATTGGTTTGAAAATATAAGTGTAACCGGTCAGTGAGACGAAGCTGTATCTGGAGCGCTAATAAATGCGGAGTAACGAGTCACAAACCAACGACGTGTGGCCACGACATCCAGTCAGCGTCAGTGTTGAGGGGACTCCATGGAGGAGTGGCCCTGCTGTGGCAAATGCAGTATTTTTAAATCTACATAGGTTCTTCTCCAAATGTAAACAAACATTTTTTTAGAATGGATTTTCTTCTATCTATCTATCTATCTATCTATCTATCTATCTATCTATCTATCTATCTATCTATCTATCTATCTATTCCAGCCTTATTATTATAATTATCTATCTATCTATCTATCTATCTATCTATCTATCTATCTATCTATGTGTTGGACGTAAGTGAATGCAAGGAATTCAACTGGAATTCGTTGCATTCACTTACACTAAAAGCCACCATTAGGAAAGTTATTTATCCACCGCTTCTCTCTCCGGCTATTTATTAAATAAAAGAACAGATTGAGCTCTATAGCCTTGGTTGGCAACCAGCCTACCGTAGAAAGACATGGCAACCTACCGCTTGAAAATCTTCTGCTCAGTCAGCTACCTACCCGAGACATGATCGCCTAAACGTATATCACGAAAGACACTAAACTGACCTACTGACACTTCCAAGGAATTAAATACTAAATTCACTACCATTAATGAGATTTGAATAGTTCAGCTGCTTTGGCAACCAATATAATAGACAAATTTAATTTTTTTTCAGATTTTGGAAGTTCTATTTGGAACTTTTCGAAAAATTTTGGCTTATTCTACACGAGACTTCACTACGACAATCAAATAATATTTGCGGATAGTTTCACAGCTGAAATAAGTGGTAACGCTTTGTGAAGGTTTAAGTTAGCTTCCTAGCTGTCTTTGTGACTTTTTAAAACATTTTTAAGCATTTCACCTCAAGGAAAGAGGAAACGCCATTAGTGCACAGGGAGTTACATTGTGAAAAAGACTGACATCGGATACAAATCCTATAGCATCCATCAACCAACTACAAAAAACACAAAATTAATTGCACACACGCAAATTCGGATTCAAACGACTAAAAACATTTGGGAAACATCCAAAGTAAAATTACACACCCGCAAAAGAGGATTCAAACGACTAAAAGCTCTTTTTTTTATTCACAAGTCAGTGCAAAAAGCAAAACTTTGGATCCTGATTGGATGACAAATCTAAAAATTCAAATAACATCAGCGAAACTATTTATATCATAGCTAAAGAAAAAAAATCGTCCATGGGTCCTACCACGTGATCAGATGTCAATATTTAAGGATGAACACTGAGCGGTCACAGTAGTCAGTCAAATGGAAGCGGTAGCTGATAGCATCTCACAATGTAAGAAAGAATCTTCAAGCTGACTCGCCCTCACTGCCAATTTTCTTTTCTTCTTTTTCGCAGTCGTGGTTCCGCCGAAGAGTAGAGTCACGACTCGGTAATAATAGACAGACATTTCTTGGCCCGGTTATGTGGCCGGGAATACCCACTATTAAATGACCATGTGTCACATCTGGCCTTGCGTGGGAAGGCTAGTAAATACCAAAGTTTCTACTATTGAAACCACGATGCTAACCTGTCAAATGCAATCAGTCAGCGGGTAAGTGAGACACAGCACTCCGTCAGATGGAAGCAGTAGCTGACAGCATCTCACCATGTAAAGAAGAATCTTTAAGCTGATCCGCCCTCAATGCCAATTTTCTTTTCTTCTTTTTCACTCCACGCCAATCCTGGCATAGGTCACGCCACAGTTTCATTCGACCTCTTCTTCCAACGTCCTTTCCTTCATTTTCCCACCACGCCGCTAAAGAGGACAACACAACAACGAAATGGACGCGTTAAGTTCAACTTCTTTATTTGTTTTGCCTTTTCTCTCTCTCAACCTGTCGCGATCTAACAAAAAGAGGAAGGAACAGAGACTTTACATTCCGCTACTACACAACTCTAAAATTCTGCGGACATTTTAAATACTTACAATTGTCTTTGGATAATTTTAACTACAAAGCTGAAAGCATTTTCTCAATGAACATTTTTCTTCTCACAAATATGTTATACCGTTCAGTTAACGAAATTTCACTTATATATTTCTTCTCACAAATATGTTATAGTGTTCAGTTAACGAAATTTCACTTATATTTTTCTTCTCACAAATATGTTATAGTGTTCAGTTAACGAAATTTCACTTATATTTTTCTTCTCACAAATATGTTATAGTGTTCAGTTAACGAAATTTCACTTATATTTTTCTTCTCACAAATATGTTATAGTGTTCAGTTAACGAAATTTCACTTATATTTTTCTTCTCACAAATATGTTATAGTGTTCAGTTAACGAAATTTCACTTATATAGTTCTTCTCACAAATATGTTATAGTGTTCAGTTAACGAAATTTCACTTATATTTTTCTTCTCACAAATATGTTATAGTGTTCAGTTAACGAAATTTCACTTATATTTTTCTTCTCAAAAATATGTTATAGTGTTCAGTTAACGAAATTTCACTTATATAGTTCTTCTGACAAATATGTTATAGTGTTCAGTTAACGAAATTTCACTTATATTTTTCTTCTCACAAATATGTTATAGTGTTCAGTTAACGAAATTTCACTTATATTTTTCTTCTCACAAATATGTTATAGTGTTCAGTTAACGAAATTTCACTTATATTTTTCTTCTCACAAATATGTTATAGTGTTCAGTTAACGAAATTTCACTTATATTTTTCTTCTCACAAATATGTTATAGTGTTCAGTTAACGAAATTTCACTTATATTTTTCTTCTCACAAATATGTTATAGTGTTCAGTTAACGAAATTTCACTTATATTTTTCTTCTCACAAATATGTTATAGTGTTCAGTTAACGAAATTTCACTTATATTTTTCTTCTCACAAATATGTTATAGTGTTCAGTTAACGAAATTTCACTTATATTTTTCTTCTCACAAATATGGTATAGTGTTCAGTTAACGAAATTTCACTTATATAGTTCTTCTCACAAATATGTTATAGTGTTCAGTTAACGAAATTTCACTTATATTTTTCTTCTCACAAATATGTTATAGTGTTCAGTTAACGAAATTTCACTTATATTTTTCTTCTCACAAATATGTTATAGTGTTCAGTTAACGAAATTTCACTTATATTTTTCTTCTCACAAATATGGTATAGTGTTCAGTTAACGAAATTTCACTTATATAGTTCTTCTCACAAATATGTTATAGTGTTCAGTTAACGAAATTTCACTTATATTTTTCTTCTCACAAATATGTTATAGTGTTCAGTTAACGAAATTTCACTTATATTTTTCTTCTCACAAATATGGTATAGTGTTCAGTTAACGAAATTTCACTTATATAGTTCTTCTCACAAATATGTTATAGTGTTCAGTTAACGAAATTTCACTTATATTTTTCTTCTCACAAATATGTTATAGTGTTCAGTTAACGAAATTTCACTCATATAGTTCTTCTCACATATATGTTATAGTGTTCAGTTAACGAAATTTCACTTATATTTTTCTTCTCACAAATATGTTATAGTGTTCAGTTAACGAAATTTCACTTATATTTTTCTTCTCACAAATATGTTATAGTGTTCAGTTAACGAAATTTCACTTATATTTTTCTTCTCACAAATATGTTATAGTGTTCAGTTAACGAAATTTCACTTATATTTTTCTTCTCACAAATATGTTATAGTGTTCAGTTAACGAAATTTCACTTATATTTTTCTTCTCACAAATATGTTATAGTGTTCAGTTAACGAAATTTCACTTATATGTTTCTTTCTTACGCACGTGTCATTCTGTCAATAAATCTTTACTTTAATGTACACACGAGATTTTTTTACCTTTCACATTACAATAATTTCGTGGAGGAATATCCTGTCTTACCCAGGAATGGGTATGGCCGGGGTTATAAAAGGCCGGGACTAGAACGAACTACAGAGTGTTCTTCATTATCCGAGAGTGCTCGTGACTATACGAGAGTCTTCGTCATTACATGGGAGTGATCGAGAGCCATCGAGCTTAAACGAGAGTTAGACGTCACTAGACGGAAGCCTTCGTCTCAAGACGGACGCATGCGTCCTATACAGAGACATTGCCTTCTTGATTGTTATTCTTGTTAACTGTTCGTTGGTGTACTTGGTTTATTGTATTGAGGTATAATAAATCTCTGTTCCTATATCCTCAGTGTTAAGAGTTATTTCTTGCACTGTTCTTTCTCTGTTTATCCCCTCCAGGGATATAACAAATAACTAACCTTTATCCTTCTGATATTTAAATTGTGGGGACTTCGGACGTGTTTGGCACAAGGCCAATTCGTCAAGCATCATCGAAACCCCTACTCTGGGTACAGATAGTATTAAAAAAGATAAAAGATGAATGGCATTCAAGGGGATAGAAAACGGCAATTGACGTTGCATTTAAATTTAAGGAGATTTTAGTTATTTGAGAAGCAAGTAAACGAAAGAGACTTTCATAGGCAGGAAGTGCGAGAAAAGAAACTGTTCTAGTAGAAGTAGTGGTTGAATTTAACTATTTCAGCAGTAAAATAGGGTGAGACCAATACGCCGTTCTAGTAGCACGCTTAAATTCACTTGGACGTGACACCAGGGAATAAAAGCTAGTCAGAGTCGTTGCCATGAAGATATTTGTAGAAAAGACAGAGGGAACCCACGTCATGTCTGTGAGAAAGTGACTGAAATCGAGATGCCAAGTCAAGATCGATTACGTTGCAGATCCTTTTTTGGATTTTATCGAGCACCCGACCAGATAGGGAAACAGTATTCAATGCAAGGGCGAGTGGCAGATTTATAAACATGCAAGATGGAGTCTAAAGAGAAAGATTTTCTGTCCAGTCAGAATGAGCAGTAGATGCAGCTTTAAATCCGATACTGAGCATCAGGAAGAGACAGGTAAAGTTCCTGGGATATACAATGAGGAAGGAGGGCTTGGAGAACCTGATACTAACAGGCCAGATAAAGAGTAAAAGAGAGAGAGGAAAGCAGGGGATAACTTATTTGAAGGACCTGATTAGGTGGATGACCGAATGAGGTCATCCACCTGTAACAGGAGAAAGCGTGCTAAGAGCCACCAGTGATCGGGAGACGAGGAAAGCCATGATCGCCTACGTCCAGAAGGGACGAGGCACATAAAAAATGAATGTATATGCCAACTGTTTATAAGAAATTATAAAGTGGATATAAAGTGGGGGATCAAATCTATATTATATTCAATATATAAATTGATCCCTCATTTTGTGGCTATGCTAGTTTCTATATATTCATATTTTAGATTTATGGGCCTGAGCTAGTGGATGGCAGAGCGGAGTTGGAGGGTGTAACAGGAGAAAGCGTGCTAAGAGCCACCAGGGATAGGGAGATGTGGAAAGCCATGATCGCCTACGTCCAGAAGGGACAAGGCACATAAAAGAGGAATGTCTATGCCAACTGTTTATAAGAAATTATAAAGTGGATATAAAGTGGGGGATCAAATCTATATTATATTCAATATATAAATTGATCCCTCATTTTGTGGCTATGCTAGTTTCTATACATTCATATTTTAGATTTATGGGCCTGAGATAGTCGATGGCAGTGCGGAGTTTGGGTGGTGTAACTGGAGAAAGCGTGCTAAGAGCTACCAGGGATAGGGAGATGTGGAAAGCCATGATCGCCTACGTCCTAAAAGGACAGGGCACATAAAAGAAGAAGAAGAAAAGAAGATATTCGTTTCACTTTAGGTCGGTTCACTTAACCAAAAAATAAAATAAAATAAAATAAAATAAATAGAGAAAGAAAATAAACAAGGAAAGAAAATTAATAAACCTGAAAAAATAAATTTACCTTTCCCTGAAGAAATCCACGAAAAAATTAAACCGGAACAAAAGATTCAAAAACGGAAAAAAAAAAAAATAAAAGACAAAATCAAATTAACGAAACTGAGACAATAAATTTAAAACTCAAGAAATACGAACAAACTTGGGAATAAACTATAAACATACACAAAAAAAAAAAAAAAAAAAAAAAATTATCGTCGAAACCACTGCGCGTTTTGATTCGTTCGTTTCACTTTCATTATGTAAATCAGATGCAAATTTATGTTAACTGAAGAGCCTCCATCTACGATAAAGCATTTATAAAAAAAAGCAAAACAACCAAAAAAAAAAAAAAACCAAAACAAAAAAAACAAAAAAAACAAATAAATATGCATTTTCAGGACTGCATTGTTTGGCCCAAGAAACCGAAAACAAGGAATTTTAAGATTACGATATTAGCAGAACGTTAGAAAAAAAAAAAAAAGAAAAAAAAGAAAAAAAAAAAAGAAAAGACTTTGAAACAATTTGTAGCATTTGTTACCACTGTTGAAAATGATTGCGGTCAATTTTATTATGAGTTTGCTTTTTTCTTGTGATACTAAAATAAAATACGTTGTGGAGCATTGGATATCGGTTCGGAACGAGAAATCGGGTGGGGGGCCGATTTCGAATTCCAGCCGAATTCATTGCATTCACTTACGCGCAAATACCCTTGGGAAAGGTATTAATCCGTCTCTTCCTTCCAGTTATGGGTCAAATAACAGGACAGATTGGGTTCTATAGCCTTGGTTGGCAACCAGTCTACCGCAGAAAGCAATGGTAACCTATTGCGGGATAATCTTCTGCCCAGTCATTCATGTCTTAAAAAAGACATGATCACCCAAAGTGTGTATCACGTATGGCACTTAACTGACTGCTCTTCTCCCATCACATTTTTCTGCGGTTGTCGTTTCCCACTTGACCGGATCGATGCATTCAATTGTGAAAACAGAATAAGATAATTATATTTCTATTACTACTACGCTTCGTTTCGAGACATGATCACCCAAGCGTGTATCACGTATGGCACGTAACTGACTGACTGAATATAATAGTTGAAAACATGATTAAGGCTTCTTCTGGGTATACAGTGGGGGATAAGTTTTATATTGTTAAGAAGTAATAAACTGATCCCCCACTAATTCCTATATAATAATATAGTACATCACTTCCCCCGTCCAGTTATGAGTCAAATAATAGGACAGATTGGGTTCTATAGCCTTGGTTGGCAACCAGTCTACCGAAGAAAGCAATGGCAACTTACTGCGGGATAATCTAGTCAGTCATGTTTGTTTCGAGACATGATCGCCCAAATTGATTGACTAAAATAAAATAAAAACACGTAACAAGTTAGCCTAACTTTAATTATCTCCCTCCAAATTCTAAATGTCTAAATTGTAGCTGAGGAACCTTCTGGAATAATGTTGAAAATGAATTGTGAGGAAAAGTACGCAACAGTAAACACAACAGACTTTTTAAGAATTCATAAGAAACAGGACAATTTCGCTAGAAACAAGGAATAGAGTACTGGATTGCTATGAGTTGTCAGTTCTTCAATATGGCAGTGAATGCTGGACAATATCATCGAAGATGAAGGAAAAAAACTTGAAGCAACTGAAATGTGATTCTACAAAAGCATACTGGACATAAAGTGGGGGATCAGTTCCATATTACAAGCAATACATAAACTGACCCCTCATTTTGTGGTCACAGCAGTTTCTATACAATTATATTCCTGTGATCCAAAGGCACAAGGATTCATTCCAGGAGCTGAGAAGAGTATCAAGAAACAGGACAATTTCGCTAGAAACAAGGAAGAGAGTACTGGATTGCTATGTGTTGTCCGTCCTTTAATATGGCAGTGAATGCTGGACAATATCATCAAAGATGTAAGAAAAAAACTTGAAGCAACTGAAATGTGGTTCTACAGAATTCTACTGGATATAAAATGGGGGATCAGTTCCATATTACAATCAATATATAGACTGACAACCCACTTTGTGGTCACAGCAGTTTCTATACATTTATATTCCTGAGATCCAAAAGCACAAGGATGCATTTCAGGAGCTGAGAAGAGTATTAAGAAACATCACATATTCGCGCTAAAAAAAGAAGTGAGTACTGGATTGCTACGTGTTGTCAGTTCTTCAAAATGGCGGTGAATGCTGGACAATATCCTCAAAGATGAAGGAAAAACTTGAAGCAACTGAAATGTGGTACTACAGTAGGATGCTGCGAATATCATGGATCAAACATGTGAGCAATGATGAGGCGTCGGAAAAAATGGAAACGAAAAGGAAATTAATACTGAGCATCAGGAAGAGACAGCTGAACTTCCTGAGATATGCAATGAGGAAGGAAGGCTTGGAGAACCTGATACTAACAGGCCAGATAGAGGGAAAAAGAGACAGGGGAAAGCAACGGATAACATATTTGAAGGACCAAATCAGGTGAATGATGGAACGAGGGTTGCATTGAATAAAAGGAGAAGGCGTGCTAAGAGCCACCAGGGATAAGGAGACGTGGAAAACCATGATCGCCTACGTCCTGAAGGGACAGGGCACATAAAAGAAGAAGAAAGGCATTGTGGAAGAAAGCAAGCTGAACTATAAAAAAAGAAAAAACACACACACAAAAAAACAAAAAAACAAGTAAGAACGACCGACCAATTTAAATACAACCACTTCTGGGTCATCTGGGAAATTTATTTTATTTTTTAAATTTAAAAATGAAGATGAAAATGCATAAGAGATAAAAAAGAATTTTTTTAAAGACAGCGAAAAAGGAGGAACAGGAAAAATTGAGGGAAATATTTTATCTCTTATTTCTTTTCCTGTAAGCATTAGACACTGATAATATGAATTCCAAGAAGGCAGTCTCTCTGTTTACAGAGAGACAGCCTCCTGAAACTAATATAAGGTGACTCCAATGCCTGGAAATGAAATAACCTGTGCGAACCTGACGGAACAGAAAACCGGTCCTCACTAAAGTCAGTCACATAATTCCTGCTATTTATCAAATGTTGAGTAGTGCCTGACCAGGATGTATTCACTAGCCGGCTCATACGGGCATCCGGATTAAGAACTTTAGATAAATTAAGAATCCAGATTAAGAAATTTCTTTTAATTTCCTGATTTGTCAATAAACCGTTTAGTGTCACTCTGCCACGAATTTCTATACTAAACGTGTTTCTTATACTTATCTTTGTTGATATATTTAACTTTTGAGGGTTGTACGCAGACGAGTATGTGCTGATGCTAAACAGGGAAAGAAAAAGAAGAAATATGTAGGCATTGTAGTTAAAGAAAGTAAGAAGAAAGAACCAGCTACCAATTGCAAGAAGAAAAATGTCTGGTCATTCAGTAAGAACAATACGTTTTTGTAATTCCAATTTCGGTGTCATATATCCCATCATTGGTTAAAAGTTTCCACAGTATTTAAGTTTGTAATTTGCAACTTTCGTCATAGAATAAAGCCATTGTAAATACATTAATAACTGCGAAGATAATGGTCACTAATCATATAGGCATTCCATACCACATTCCAAATGAATCTATTAAAGTTTAATATATTAATGATAATAGGGAATATGTTGATGACCTAGATGTTTGCAAATGAGATTAGAATGACCATGAACAGAAAACCAACATCTTCCCCAAAAAGACCAAGGAGTCGGACTCAACATAAACCTTTCTAAAAATGAAAACAAGGATCTGGAATTGGAATGACTGCAGAATCCGTAAAAAACTTTCAGGGTGGGAATTTAATAAATACTGAACACTTCAGATTCATTGGTGTGCTGATCAATTATAACAAATTTAATATAGAGGATGATTAAATTGAATATAAAGTAGACTGTGCCAGAAGTCGTTTTCCCCAATACCGCCAGTTGCTGCAAAACCAAATCATTAACCCGGTCAGATCCAAACGTTCTAATGGATGTCACTAAGTATTTATACAAATGGCTCAAAGGAAGAACAGGCAGCAGAGCAATAACAAAAGAAACAATTATCAAAAAAAAAAAATGCTTGCTAAATGAAGAACCAATTTTTAGTGCAGAACCTTATGCAATATAACTAGCTCTAAAAATCATAGACTAATCTATCGCCCGGTTCATACTCCACCTACGTCTATTGAACAGGTGTAGAGGCTCATCCCTTGTTCCCTGTTTAGGACGTAGTTTCCGTTTTTCTCTTTTCGAATCTTCTGACTCTTACGTAGCCTCCTGCGCATCAGTGGCGTTACCGCCTTGTTTGGGGTGACATGATTAAAAAAATGAAAAAAAAATAAGAAAACTATATTATTTTTTCAGACTTACTTTCTGTATTAACATCCCTAAAAGGAAAAAAAAACAAAACAAAAAAAAAATAGAAACCCATTAATACGAAATCTCCTACACAAACTATATATATATATATATATATATATATATATATATTTTTTTTTTTTTTTTATAAGCGTTTCACCCCGAGCAAGGCATGTCACTGCCACTACTGCGCAGGGTCTACATAGAGTGGAGAAAGGATGCTTAAATATAAGAAATGTCAGGGGGTGGGTGATAGGCAGGTAAGGATACGGAGAATGAGGGTTTGGTAGATGAGTTTTCTGAGAATAATTGGGAGTTAGAGTGATAGGAGGTGTCTATTGACCCTACATTTAAACTCCTGGAGATTGTAGCTGTCGGGAAAGCAGATTGTGGAAGGGAGTTTCACAGGCCGGAAGCGCGAGAATAGAAGCTGTTGAAGTAGAATTTACGGTTACATCTTATCTGTTTTACTGTAAAATGGTGGGACCTAGTTGCTAATCTAGTTCTCTGAGTTCACTGGAGCAGAAGCCATGAAAGTACATGTAGAAGAGGCACAGAGAAGCCACATCACGCCGGTGAGAGAGTGGTTGCAGCCGGTCTGCCAAGTCAGTATCAACCACGTATCAACCTCCTTTGTATTTAATGGAAAAACGCAAAAAAATATAATCATCTGCTGGATTCCAAGCCATGTTGGGATCCAAGTAGGAGACAAAGCAGATATTGCTGCTACATCATCTTTAAAAATTATAATAGATGAAAATCATCAAATCCCATATTCGAACTTTAAGCCAAAAATAAATAAATATATAAAAGGTAAATTGCAAAAATCACGGAAAAATCAAACCGGAAATAAACTATTTCAAATCAAACCTAAAATAGACAAATGGGGGAAAATCTTGAAAACACTAAGAAGAAACAAGTCATCATAACAAGAATGCATATAGGACACACATACTTAACTCATTCTTATATATTAAAAAAAACAAATCCACCAAAATGCAGTTGCGGAAGCCTAATTACAATAAAACTTATTCTATTGGAATGTAAAACCATAACTAAATTAAGACAAAAATATTTCAATGGAAAAAGCTTAAAAGAATGTTTTAGAAATACAGACACAGATGAAACCTACAACTTTCTCAAAGAAATCAAGATCCTTAACAAAATATAATACTTTCAAATATTGTATATATATATATATATATATATATATATATATATGCACAAGCATACGTGTACGTATGCAGATATACAATCAGAAGCAATCACAAGATAATGCAATTTATACAGAAAAAAAAACAGATCACAAAACCCAACAACCTCCCTTTTATACAGAATAACTACCCTGTATTCATAAATAAGTTTACGGCTATATCGTGTTGAATACACCGGTTCCCGTCCGATCACCGAAGTTAAGCGACATCGAGCCGGGTCAGTATTTAATACCAGGTGCTGTAAACGTAAGGACCAAGAATGATCCACCGGTCTTCCAGGTTTGGTGGTTGGGTGCACTACTAACAACACAGCCCCGTAAAAAACAGTTTGTTACAGAAACAGCAACAAAGATTTGCTGCCCTATGCATCATTGGGTGTGATGGATAAATGATGATGATGATGATGATGATGATGATGATGATGGATAAATGATGATGATGATGATGATGATACATAAATAAACAAGTCTTCGGCATAAAATGACCCAAATAGGAGTTGACATGCCGTAAAATTCAATAACCAAACCAAATCAAACTATGGGGACCGAAACTCGCTCAAAAGTGTCTAAACTGCCTGTTATATAAAACTGCGTTAACAGATCACGGTTAAAATAATTTGAGCGAGTGAATCTTTTTAAAAAAGATCGTCCTCCTTCCAACCTTGTGGTCTGGCGCTATAGAATCTTAACTATTAGAACTAAAATATATAGCAGATGTAACATGAATCTTTATTTTTAGTTAATAATGGTTTCTGTGAGACAAGACTTATTAATTAACCCATAACTATGGGAAGAAAAGATGGATTCAGAATTTTCCGTAGTGTATTTGCGCACAAGTGAATACAACGAACCCAACTGGAATTTGAACGACTTTCCAATTAAGAATTCCGAACCATTATTCAAAACGCCATCTACAGATCCAAGCTTACGGCACTTGGTATTTTCTAGCGGTCAACAAACTAGGTACTAACAGAAATCTTTAGATTAACTGAAACAAGAAAAAAGTATCAAGAAACAGGAAATTTCCATTAGAAACAGATGAATAGGTTCGAGAGAAAAGAAATTTTTGTTCATTATCAATCCTCCAACATGAAAGTGAATGCAGGAAAATCTCCTGAGTGATGGAGAAGGTGTGAGACAACGGAAACAATGAAGATAATCCTGGATTTTTGTTTAATACCAATGCTATTATATGAAAGTGAATGTCGAACAATCCCCAGACAGATAAAGAGGATGCTTGAGACAATTAAAGCAAGGAAAAAGGTGCTGAACTGCTATGTCATATCAAGCTTTTTATATGACAGGAAATGCTAGGCAATGTCATCAGAATTGAATTCATGTAAATAAGGATGAAATCTTAACGAAAATGTAAAGATCAGAAACCACAGAAAAGAAAGAAACAACATTTCTATGGTTCACTAGCAGTATAGCCCGGCGTTGCTCGGGTGTAACGAAAGCTTTAAAAATAATCCATGGTCCTGGAGCTCAGACTCTTTGGACGTTGGCACGGAAGACTAAAAAGCAATAGTTGTTTCCAGTTAAAGCGAAACCGTAGACTGAGAAAAAATGAATGGATGTAAGTCAAATTTTGATTTCCTCGTATCGATATCAAATAAGTTTTTTTCGTCGTAAATTGAATTTTGAAGGTTAAATAAGTCCTCTGAGTAAATGGTATCATGGTTGAGACTAAGAACTACAATTATACCTATTTAGAGCCAAACCCGAAGCAAAAACTAAAATAAAAGGGCTGAAAAAAATGCAGACATACAGGCAGATAAACAGACACCCACACAAACATCTTGCCTTTTATATATATGTATTATCAATTTTCTGCACTATTATAAGAACTGCAACCTTGAATATCGTTTCTTATGTCTTTGTCTATGAGTGTATCAATTTGATTGAAATTGGACCACTCCTTCTATAACCCGATTTTTTCGATTATTGATTTTCGATATTTATTTCGATACAAAACCTAGCTAAGAACACTCGCACACGCTTAAAGTACAATTGTGTAAATTTTCAAGAAAATCGGTTCAGCCGTTTCGGAGTCTATATGTAACGGACACACACACAGACACACAGACACACTCACATTCCATTTATAAATAAGTTTAGATAATAGGGAAAGAGTGTTGGAGAATTTGATACGGCCAAATCATATTGAAGTCAAAAGCCAAAGAGGGAAGCACAATAACTTACTGTTGTGGCCTGTTAGGGCCAGGAAGAAAGACACGAAAAGAAGAATGTAGGTTGAACCAGTGTACTGAAATAACTGAACATATTTACAAAATAAGAGTGTTAGTAGTCAGCAGATAGAAGTGAAGTTAAACTGCGTCTCGACTGCCTCAAGACTGCCTCCCCGGAAATCACGCAGGTTAGCATTTACTGACGGAGGAAGAGATCAT
Source organism: Ascarosepion bandense (assembly GCA_037127315.1). NCBI lineage: Eukaryota > Metazoa > Mollusca > Cephalopoda > Sepiida > Sepiidae > Ascarosepion > Ascarosepion bandense. The sequence goes on from JBBBDQ010001309.1 coordinate 1,469,758, forward strand.
TCCTATATAGATAGGGCATCATAACACTAACCTAATGATCTAATGTAAATGGATAACAAAATAGGCTGTAGGAAGTGGAATATATACGAGTGTCATTCAATAAATAAGGTGAATTTTTCGGTATAAGGACTTCTACGAGGGTCATTCAATAAATAAGGTGAATTTTTCGGTATAAGGACTTCTACGAGGGTCATTCAATAAATAAGGTGAATTTTTCGGTATAAGGACTTCTACGAGGGTCATTCAATAAATAAGGGGAATTTTTCGGTATAAGGACTTCTACGAGGGTCATTCAATAAATAAGGTGAATTTTTCGGTCTAAGGACTTCTACGAGGGTCATTCAATAAATAAGGTGAAGTTTTCGGTATAAGGACTTCTACGAGGGTCATTCAATAAATAAGGTGAATTTTTCGGTATAAGGACTTCTACGAGGGTCATTCAATAAATAAGGTGAATTTTTCGGTATAAGGACTTCTACGAGGGTCATTCAATAAATAAGGTGAATTTTTCGGTCTAAGGACTTCTACGAGGGTCATTCAATAAATAAGGTGAATTTTTCGGTCTAAGGACTTCTACGAGGGTCATTCAATAAATAAGGTGAATTTTTCGGTCTAAGGACTTCTACGAGGGTCATTCAATAAATAAGGTGAATTTTTCGGTCTAAGGACTTCTACGAGGGTCATTCAATAAATAAGGTGAATTTTTCGGTATAAGGACATCTATGAGGGTCATTCAATAAATAAGGTGAATTTTTCGGTATAAGGACTTCTACGAGGGTCATTCAATAAATAAGGTGAATTTTTCGGTCTAAGGACTTCTACGAGGGTCATTCAATAAATAAGGTGAATTTTTCGGTATAAGAACTCATTATACCGAAAGATTCACCTTATTTCTTGAACGACCCTCGTAGATGAGCTTATATCGAATAATTCACCTTATTTATTGAATGACCCTCGCAGAAAAACCTTACTCAGAGTGACAAAGTATAGGAAGTTGAGGAAGAATCGTCCACCTCCTGATTGTATTAGTACATTTGTTTGCATTCACAGCATGGACTCTAAAACATTAATATCCAATCTGAATGGGACGTAGACATGCACGCCGAGAACTGTGCTAAACCCTCCACAGAAGCAGCTTCCCACTGTACTAAGTGATTAATACAGGGAATTACAAAGATTTTTTTATAATCGTATCGCAAGGCATTACACTGCCACTGTTGTGCAGGGGGTTACATAAGAGGAACGTTATGAGAATGAGTGACAGAATACAGAGGGTGTCAGGAGGCAGGTAGGAGGGTGATGAAAATATTGCAGAAATGAGATGAGAGCCTGAGAGAGAGGATGTAACTTAGTGAGATAGGAGATGATTATTGACTTTACATTTAAATTCTTGGAGATTGTAGCTGTCGGGTAAGCAATTAAAGGAGAGAGAATTCCACAGGCGGGAAGTGCGAGAAAAGAAACCGCTGGAGTAGAATTTGCGTTTACAATTTATCGGTTTCACAATAAAAGGGTCGGATCTAGTTGCTAATCTTGTGGTTCGATTAAATTCATATATAGGGGGTACGAGTGAGCTAAGTTCATCGGATCAGAAGCCGTGAAATATTTGTAGAAGAGACACAGGGTTGCCACACTGTGTCAGTGAGAACGTAACTGTATCCTAGATGCCAAGTCGGGATTGATCACATTACAGATTCTCCGTTGAATTTTGTCAAGGACACCTAGGTGGATAGCAGAAGCACCCGACCAGATATGGCAGCAGTATTCAATGCACGGGCGGATGGTAGATTTATATTTGTGGAGGATTGTTTCAAACGGGAAAAACTTCCTGGCCCTGCACAGAGAACCGACCTTCTTAGCAGCGGATTTAGCTATGGATTCTATGTAGACCAGTTTTTGAGATCAATTTTGCATTTATTTTAATATCCATGGAAAGTGACCTCTGAGACACCAAGTACGAAATCTGGCCTTGAAGATGTCGATGATCAGCACGGAAGATAATAAAACCTAGGTTTCTCGAGTGTTGACTAAGAAGGTAACTTTGAAGACACTAGGTGCAAAATCGGGCTTTGACGATGTCGATGATCGCCTCTGAGTTTGTTGTCTCGCGTGTTGATTTAAAAGGTAACTTCAAAACACCAGGTGCAAAATCGGGACTTGAAGATGTCGATGATCGCCTCTGAGTTTGTTGTCTCGCGTGTTGATTTAAAAGGTAGCTTCGAAACACCAGGTGTAAAATCGGGACTTGAAGATGTCGATGATCGCCTCTGAGTTTGTTGTCTCGGGTGTTGATTTAAAAGGTAACTTCAAAACACCAGGTGCAAAATCGGGACTTGAAGATGTCGATGATCGCCTCTGAGTTTGTTGTCTCGCGTGTTGATTTAAAAGGTAGCTTCGAAACACCAGGTGTAAAATCGGGACTTGAAGATGTCGATGATCGCCTCTGAGTTTGTTGTCTCGGGTGTTGATTTAAAAGGTAACTTCAAAACACCAGGTGCAAAATCGGGACTTGAAGATATCGATGATCGCCTCTGAGTTTGTTGTCTCGCGTGTTGATTTTAAAGGTAACTTCAAAACACCAGGTGCAAAATCGGGACTTGATGGTGTCGGATGATCATCTGTGTCCTGATACGAAGTAGCAGATACAAATCACTTTATAGGAACATTATTAAGTGAAAAGATCAAACCGAAATTGAATCATTGATAAAATATAAATGCCAGATAACCATTTATTTATTCTTTCTCCTTTATTAATATAAACACGCACGCGTGATCAAACTGAGGCACGCTTTATGAAGAAGCCACACATAAATGTTCGCCCGTAGGATAAAGAGGCTTGCGTAAGGTCAACACCCTTTCCTGTAAAAAACAACAAAAAAAGTTTTGACGCATTGACGACCCCCTCGTGGATGGCGACCGATCGTCAATAACCTATGCCCTACTGGGGGTGATGGGGTTTTTAGAATACATAAAACTACGCCCGAGGTAATAATTCTTACAGGCCACTAGACTAGTTATTTGCGGTAGGCTACATCCATCATAATATTACCAGCACGGGAATATGTACAAGCGGATGCAAATATGTGTGTGTCCGGATGTTGATTTTCTTCGGCTTTCAAAACCCGTTAAAAGAATTGGGCCCTTAATAAAACTTTTCAGAATGATTATTTTTATTGTAACCTTCAGTTTTTTGGCAATGTCATAAAACTTATATTTTTACACTTAATGTCTTTTTATTCCTTCCTTACCCACGGGTTTTTTTTTTCTATTTTCCACTTTCGATCGATTTCTTTTGTTTAAATATTCATTTTGCTTTTGGTACATATTTTTTTGGGCAAAATATTCTTGCTGTTGCTACTTACGTCTTTGCACTAAATGTTAATCATTTTTTGTTTGTTTGTTTTATTTTTTGTTTCTTAAATATTTCTTTCTTTATGTTCTTTTCTTTTGCTGTTCCTTTCTCCTTTGTTTCTTTTACTGTTTCGTTCTTAACTTCTTAGTTTGTTTCTTTTTGTGCATTGTGGTCCAGTGGATATCGGCTCGGAACGAGAAACCGGGGAGCCGAGTTCGAATTCCAGTTGAATCCATTGTATTCACTTACGCGCAAATACCCTTGGGAAAGGTATTAATCCGTCTATTCCTTCCAGTTATGGGTTAAATAATAGGACATATTGGGTTCTATAGCCTTGTTTGGCAACCAGTCTACCACAGAAACCAATGGCAACCTACTGCGGGATAATCTTCTGCCCAGTCAGTCATGTCTCTTTCGAGACATGATCGCCCAAGCGTGTATCACGTATGGCACTTAACTGACTGACTGAATATAATATTTGAAAACATGATTAAGGCTTCTACCGGGAAAAAAGTGGGGGATCAGTTTTATATTGTTATGAAGTAATAAACTGATCCCCCACTAATTACTACATAATAATATAGTACATCACTTCCCCCGTCTTGTTATGAGTCAAATAACAGGACAGATTGGGTTCTATAGCCTTAGTCGTCAACCAATCTATCGCAGAAAGCAATGGCAACCTACTGCGGGATAATCTTCTGCCCAGTCAGTCATGTTTCTTTTGAGACATGATCGCCCAAGCGTGTATCACGTATGGCACTTAACTGAATAAAGGGTTCGGTTCGAAATTCCTAACACCTGAAGAAGGCTGGAGCGGCCGAAACGTCGTACAAATGGCAACAAAGATGAAAATAATAGTCCGAATAATGTAAATACTGTAACATTTTTAATGATTTTTTGCTTCTTTTCACTATCTTTCCTTCTTTCTTTCTTTCTTTCTTTCTTTCTTTACAATGTTTTTTAATAATTCTTTTTCATTCATTTAAATTTCATTCGCGTGATGCATTTTTACTCATTTTTCTTACTTCGCCTATCATTCATTTTTCTTCTTTTCAACTTCAAATACGTTTCTTTTCATATTTCTATTTAAAAAAATATTTTTCTAGCGTACTTCTTCCTTCCTTCTATACAATTCATTTATTCTTTTCACTAATTGCTTTTCTTTCATTTAAAATCTTTCTTTCTTTTTTCCCTTCATTCGTCATCGACTTCATAACCATCAATCATTTTCTTTCTTTTGTGGAGAATGAGAGTTGGTGGCTGGTGTACTTAGGTTGAAGAAATATTTCCCCGATTTTCCTTGTTGAAGTTTATTGAAAAAGCTCATGCAACCATTTTTTTTGTCTCCTTCCACCGTTTCTGCTTCAACTGCTTGCCTCGCAACTCGTAATTTACCAAGCTGACCTATTTAATGGCACTGTCTGTTATCTACCAAAGTAGCTTCTTCTGGCTAAAAACTGACGCAAAGATAAATTTTTCAATTCGTTTGTCTACTTATCATCGACCTGTGATGCTACAGCCTCTAGACTCATAGATTTGAGAAAGAATAACGGTTATTAATATATTTCAAGTCAATTTTTGAATCGAAATTATTGATCCTATCAATTTTCTATCGGATTATTATACATGTCATAGCCACATTAGACGTATGCCTTTCATTCTATTTTATATAGCGCCATATCAAGTTCCATGTGTTATTTAATATCCAAATTAAGAGAATTTTTTAAAGATGATTTTTATTTATATTTTTGAGATAATAATAATAATAATAATAATAATAATAATAATAATAATAATAATAATAACTTGAACAGATGAAACAGCGCTGGCAAGACAAACCTCTGCATGGCCAATATCCAGTACGTGCCAATAAATCCAATGTTGACAAAGTTAATACTCATCGATGGTTATTCTTTATTCTTGCAGCACATGACCAAAGTCTTTTCACTAGAAACTTTCAGGCAAATATTATGCATAATAATATGGATCCAAAATGCAGGTTTTGTGATAAACACCAAGAAACAATAGACCACCTAATCTCAGGCTGTTCTGTGCTTGACCCAAATGAATATAAAAATCGCCACGATAGAGTTGGGCAATATTTACATTGGGCAATATGCAAACATTATGGAAAAGCTGTAGGCAAACACTGGTATGAACATCACCCAGCACCGGTTACAGAAATAGAAGATGTAACCATTCTATGGGATTGCACCATCTACACAGACAGAAAAATTGAAGCAAACAGGCCAGACATTATTGTTAAAAACCAGAAGGAGAAAACTTGTCTATTAATTGATATGGCTTGTCCAGCGGATTGTAACATAGCAATCAAGGAATTTGAAAAACTGTCAAAATATAAAGACCTGGAAATTGAAATAGAAAAAATGTGGAAATTGAAAACAAGAGTTGTGCTAGTGATAGTAGGTGCACTTGGAATGATAAAAAATGGAACAAAACAACACATTGAAAGAATCCCTGGAAACCCCAGCTTAAGAGATATACAAAAAATTGTCTTATTAAGTACAGCCCACACACTAAGGAAAACTTTATCTATGTAATGCTGGAGATGATAGGGAAGATAGAAAAACATGAAATGGAGCCATAACAACACGCCACTACCTGCCTTAGGTCTCCCCGCAGACTTGGTTGGTAGTGAGACCAAAGCAGAAATCGAAATATGACGAAAAACGACATAATAATAAAACATATTGAAAGAATCCCAGGAAGCTCCAACTTAAGAGGAACAGGTGTAGAGGCTCATCCCTTGTTCCCTGTTTAGGATGTTGTTTCCGGCTTTCTCTTTTCCAATCTTTTCACTTTTTTTTGCAATTGGAGTAGATAGACTAATCTATCGCCCGGTTCACACTCCACCTATGTCTATTGAACAGGTGTAGAGGCTTATCCCTTGTTCCCTGTTTAGGATGTGGTTTCTGGCTTTCTCTTTTCCAATCTTTTCACTTTTATTTTATTTTTTTTTCAATTGGAGCAGATAGACTAATCTATCGCCCGGTTCACACTCCACCCATGTCTATTGAACAGGTGTAGAGGCTCATCCCTTGTTTCCTGTTTAGGTTGTTGTTTCCGGCTTTCTCTTTTCCAATCATTTCCCTTTTTTTTTTCAATTGGAGTAGATAAACTAAACTATCTCCCGTTTCACACTCCACCCACGTCTATTGAACAGGTGAAGAGGCTCATCCCTTGTTCCCTGTTTAGGATGTGGTTTCCGGCTTTCTCTTTTCTAATCTTTTCACTCTTACGCACCCCCTGCACATCAGTGGCGTTACCGCCTTGCTCGGGGTGATATGATTAAAAAATATATACAAAAAACGTCTTGTTTATTACAGCCCACACACTAAGGAAAACTTTGTCTATGTAACGCTAGAATGTTAGGGAGATATGAAAAAAAAAAAACATAAAATGGAGCCATAACAACACACCACGACCTTCCTTAGGTGTTCCTGCAGACTTGGTTAGGAAGTGCGACCATAGCAGAAATCGTTTTAAAATGAAAAATGACATAATAATAATAAATATATTTATATATAAGAATTATTATTTATAACTAATCTAAATGACGTGTTGAGTTTTCCTTTATAAATATCATATTGCTCTAGAGAACATCCATTGAGCTCTCTATACAGAAATAAAATTTAATATTTTGTATTTAGTTGATCTTGTTGGATTATCCTTGCTGTTTACGGACTAGACATCTATCTATCTATCTATCTATCTATCTATCTATCTATCTATCTATCTATCTATCTATCTATAGATAGACAGATAGATAGATATAGCGAAACAGATCTGTCTGCGGAGGTCTATAGGATTTAGGCTCTCACACCCTGATTGAGCACTCTGGAAGAATGGGAGACTTTGAAAACAGTAGCCACTCCGGCATATACGCATCGCTCATTCAATAATGAATTAGAGCACTCTGGCTATTGGGCGTTTATAATGATATACGCGCTAAAAGTTTGCCTTCTTCTACCGAACGCTCGTAGCCTAGAGGTAGAATCGCCGACTAACGCCAATTCAGTCGGGTTTCTAATCCTTGGTTAAAAGGCAATCGGAATCTAACCGTACTGATGAGCTGTGATACAGCGAAACAGATCTGTCTGCGGATAACTATATATATATATATATATAATTTTTTAAAATTTGGCCAAGCATTTAATTCCCCACCATCTACCACTATTAACTCAAGGGTCCAGCCCCATACCTTCCACTGCCAAGGAAAAATTACTACAAAATTCGTTCCCCTAGCTTAACCCAAATAAAACTAATACTTTCCCAAGCCCTTCCTTTACTTAAGCTAAACTCTGGGTTTAGAATTTTTCCTCATTCTCTGTTTGTAAGGTATCGAAAAATGCATGCCTTAAAATGACATGTTGAAAATGACTATTTCCTCACTATTTTCAATAAATATATATATATAGTATTTACGCTCTCACACCCTGACTGAGCACGCTGGAAGAGTGGGAGGCTTTGTAAACAGTAGTTACCCTGGCATATACGCATCGCTCATTCGATAATGGATTGTAGCACTATTGGGCGTGTTTATACGCGCTAAAAGGCCGGCCTCCTTCTGCTGGACGCTCGTGACCTAGGGGTAAAATAGCCGATTGACACCGATTCGGTCGGGTTTCAATCCTGGGTTAGGAAGCGAACGGAGTCTAAGCCGTACTGATGAGCTGTAATACGGCGAAACAGATCTGTCTACTTCTCTTTAACAATCACTACAGGCAGAGTTATATGTATAGGCAGAATTTTATGTACATATCAGGCGAGTCCATTCTTATGTGCAAAAAGGAAGGAAGGAAGGAAGGAAAGAAAGAAAGAAAGAAAGAAAGAAAGAAAGAAAGAAAGAAGGCAGTTAAAAGTAAGGAAGGACAGAAAGAAAGAAAGAAAGAAAGAAAGAAGGAAGGAAGGAAGGAAGGAAGGAAGGAAGGAAGGAAGTAGAAAGAAAAAAGGCAGTAGAAGGAAAGAAAAAAGAATGGAGGAAGGTGTTGTGGATTCTTGTTGAGAAACCACACAAAATAATAAATAACAAAAACAGAATCGGTGACAGAAAATGTAAGTTATTTTGAACAAAAATATGCAAACTTGAACACGGGTTAGTCAATTCAGGAATATGAGGAATACTGTTCGTAGAAATCAATATATACAGTCTTGTAGAGAAGAAATAATGTCCGGGTAATGAGTCTCTATCCTTACTGACCAACTAAGCAGCTGTACGACTTATCAACTCTACCACCCCCTTTGACAATGGACCGTTCTCTGTGTAGGCAGGATTATATGCACACATTAGGCGAGTCCATTCTTATGTGCTAAAAGGGCCACCTCCCAACAGTATTCCCACAAGAAAATGCATTTTTTATACTTTCATAATATTTTAACCTCAGTTCAGTTTGGGGGTTTACTATTTTCTCATAGCTGAGACCTTAACAAGTTTTACCACCGTGTGTCAGAGTGAACCCGAGAATAAAAACAATTAAAAGATGCTTCCACGTTCCTTTAAACATTCCAGCCAGAGTCTCAGTTGTGTTTAACAGCATATCAACCTCTGTGGATTATTTAATGCCAAAAAGGTATTTTTAGGGTATTATTATTAACTGCCTTGTGAAGCATTTTGCTTTCAAGGTCGAAAAATGCACAATTTTGTAGTAGATTGTAGTTTGTAAATGTTCTAAAGTATAATTCATATTATATATATATATTTTATAACCTCATCAACCTAAGCAAGGTATTTCACTGCCATTTATGAGCAGTGGGTTACATAGAAGGAAAGTTATGAGAAAGAGTGACAGGTTATAGGGGGTATCAGGAAGTGGGTAAGAGAAGGATGAGAATACTGATGAGAGTAGAGTGGACGGAGAAAGAAGCATTAGAGAGAGAATAAAGGTTAGATAGGAGATGACTATTGACTTTACATTTCAATTCTTGGGAATTGTAGCTGTCGGGCTATCTATCTATCTATCTATCTATCTATCTATCTTTTTTCTTATAATCATATCACCTAAAGCAAGGTACTTTACTGCCACTGGTGCGCGGGTAGTTACATATAAGGAAAGTTATGAGAAAGAGTGACAGGTAATAGGGGGTGCCAGGAAGTGGATAAAAGAAGAATGAGAATACTGATGAGAGTGGAGTAGACGAAGAAAGGAGAATGAAAGAAAAGATGCAGGTTAGTGAGATAGGAAATGGCTATTGATTTTACATTTAAATTCTTGGAGATTGTAGCTGTCGGGGAAGCAAGTAAACAGAAGGGAATTCCACAGGCGAAAAGTGCGAGAAAAGAAGCTTCTTGAGTAGAATTAGTGTTTACCTTTTATTGGTTTCACAGTAAATGGGTGGGACCTAGTTGCTAATGTTGTGGCTCGAGTAAATTCATATATAGGGGCACCAGTGAACTAAGCATCGGAGCAGAAGCCGTGAAAGTATTTGTAGAAGAGACACAGGGAAGCCACATTGCGCCTGTGAGAAAGTGAATGTATCTGAGCTACCAAGTCGAGATCGATCACATTACAAATTCTCTGTTGGATTTTGTCAAGGACACCTAGGTAGATAGCAAGAGCACCCGACCAAATATTGCAGAAAAATTCAATGCACGGGCGGATGGTAGATTTATATATGTGTAAGATTGTTTCAGCCGGGGAAAAACTTCCTGGCCCTGCACAGAGAACCGACCTTCTTAGAACGGATTTATCTATGGATTCTATATAGTCATTCCCCTTGAGGTCTGTTGCTAGAGTTGAGCAGTGGAAGCGCAGTGTTTTGCTTTCAGGGAGACTAGCCTGATCCATGCTAATGGGGGTGGGTAGGGGCGATTGTCTGTGATAGGTAATAGATAGCAGCTTCGTTTTGGAAGCATTAAAATTCACGAGCCATTTCTTACCCATTTCGCCTCGGATCGGAGGTCCTTTTCAAGCTCGGCAGCAAGATGTGCTTTGTCAGCCTCGGTAGAACTTTGATCGATGCGAGAGTAAACCGTAGTGTCGTCAGCGTATATGCCTACTTGGGATGTTATTACATCTGAGGGATCGTTAATATAGATAAGGAAAAGCATAGGACCTAGAATAGAGCCTTGAGGGACACTCGCATTCGTATGATAGTATTGGGAGGCATGTCCGTTCAATACTACCTTCAATGTGCGATTTAAAAAAATTGTTGATTTAATGCCATAAAAGATATTTTTAGGTGTACTCTTTTTAAATGTTCGATTATAATGAGAAGGTTGATTTAGATTTTGACGAGAAAGTTTTTGTTAGAAAGGTCTGTTAGAATGAAGAAAAGTTTGTTTTACAGCATGTCAACTTAAATGGGTAATTTAATGCCGACAAGATTTTAGCAATAGATTCGGATGAATAGAATATGTATTCTTTTGTAAGAAATCAGTTTGTAGATCAGGTTTCATTGATGTATTTTTGTAAAGAGGGTTTTGTCAAGAGTCAAAGGTATTACTGGTATGTATATATTTTCTTCAAAAATATATTGCTGTTAATATCTTTTCTTAAAATATGTTAGGTTAATAATATTTTTTTTTCTTTATAAATATACTGCTAGTAATACATTACATAACCTGTACATCAAAACATACAGTACCTGGTATTCCTAAGCGGTAACCCAATCTAGGGATTGAACAGGCTTGACGTTGCTTAACTTCTCTGATCATACGTGAACCGGTGTTTCAACGAGACATACCAGTAAACCACAAGGTTTTACTGAAAAAAAAATGAGCAACATTCAATATATTTGACAAGTTTACGTAAATAAAATCACAATTAAATACCGCAATGATAACGAAAAGCAAAATAATAGAAGTCGTGGAGTGCCGTAATCATCTACGTCTTGAAAAATATGAGAGAGGGAGTGAAGAAAATCAAATCTATGGTACACACAGCATTTAAAGTCGTCTGCCGAAAGTGAATTTCTTTCATAAGCCACACCAACTTTCGCAAACGTCGACAACTTTATCACATACACTTGAAAGGAAACGTTTGATAGTAGAATTTCGTCTGAACCCACACAAACAGCCATGTTATTGTATTCGTCTTTCAAATTCTTCCATTAACACTTTCTAAAACCGCATTGCGTCCGGACTCATCGCCAGCTTCATCGGTGACTAAGTCCAACCGAATAACGATTTCCGGGGCACGTAAAGTCTTCTTCCTGAATTATGTATCATTGTCAAGTATCTTGTCGAACGGCGACTGCTATTCTCACTTACGCTTCGAACAGTCAAACTGACCACCTGCCTTTTGCTTTTGGAACGGAACTGATCGATATGAACGGCCTTTTCACGAGAGCAATACTTGTGATCTTAATTTAGAGTTTTGGTTCATTAGGACATTATCCGAAAACTACAGCTGTTTGCACAAAGACAGTCACTTGACCCAAGATCCAGACATTCTGTTGATTATTCGAGGATCTCTTATTGGATGTAATGGTCTAATTAGTCGCACGGAGAAAAAAAAACAAACTCGTCCAACCAGTATGAGTTCATTAGCCTCATACATCTCCATTCTTTCATCATCAGTATTTTTAACAGACGAAGTGATAAGTCAGTTGGCTTTTGCAGCATTAATACAGCAACAGAGGCTAAAAGTTGAAACCTTGCGTTCATTCGAGCATCTTTCTAAACAAGACTGTCGCATTTGTTTTCTTTTAAGCAAGTTTTGTCGAAGATCAAAACAATTTCTTTCAATTTAATGTTTTAAAGGGTCAGCCCTCTTATCTGTTCCATGTACAATGCCTACGATCCAGTTGAGGTCGAGGTTACAGCGTAAGAGACGCGGCATATAGGATATTTCATTTTCTACTTACTTCCTATTTAATTTCTGTTTCTCGGCAGGTAATTCTTTGGAGTCGCTAAGGATGGATACCATTGGAAAGGTCCTTCAATATATAAGGTGAATTCTTTGATATAAGGACTTCTACGAGGGTCATTCAATAAATAAGGCGAATTTTTCGGTATAAGGACTTCTACGAGGGTCCTTCAATAAATAAGGCGAATTTTTCGGTATAAGGACTTCTACGAGGGTCATTCAATAAATAAGGTGAATTTTTCGGTCTAAGGACTTCTACGAGGGTCATTCAATAAATAAGGTGAATTTTTCGGTATCAGGACTTCTACGAGGGTGATTCAATAAATAAGGTGAATTCTTTGATATAAGGACTTCTACGGGGGTCATTCAATAAATCTGGTGAATTTTTCGGTATAAGGACTCCTACGAGGGTCATTCAATAAATAACGTTAATTTTTCGGTATAAGGACTTCTACGAGGATCATTCAATAAATAAGGCGAATTTTTCGGTATAAGGACTTCTACGAGGGTCATTCAATAAATAAGGCGAATTTTTCGGTATAAGGACTTCTACGAGGGTCATTCAATAAATAAGGTGAATTTTTCGGTATGAGGACTTCTACGACAGTCATTCAATCAATAAGGTGAATTTTTCGGTATAAGGACTTCTACGAGGGTCATTCAATAAATAAGGTGAATTTTTCGGTATCAGGACTTCTACGAGGGTGATTCAATAAATAAGGTGAATTCTTTGATATAAGGACTTCTACGGGGGTCATTCAATAAATCTGGTGAATTTTTCGGTATAAGGACTCCTACGAGGGTCATTCAATAAATAACGTTAATTTTTCGGTATAAGGACTTCTACGAGGGTCATTCAATAAATAAGGTTTTTTTTTCCCGGTATAAAGACTTCTACGAGGGTCATTCAATAAATCAGGTGAATTGTTTGGTATAAAGACTTCTAATACAGATAAAAGCTTATTTTTTTTAATTTTTTTCTGTTTTTTTTTTTCAAAAGGATTTAATTCTTTTAGCAGATTGAATATAAACTTTGAGAGTTTTGGTGATTAACAATAATGCTTCAGGATTGAACAGAGGTCAGTTATCAAATTTTTGGTTGCTGAAAGGTGTAAACCATTTGGAATTCATATGAGATTGTCAACTGTGTATGGTGCCACATGTTTCGGCTAAAAATGTCTACAAGTGGGCTTAATTGTTTAAAGAAGGACGGAGCAGTGTTGAGAATAAAGACAGACCTGGGAGGACTACAGAAGTGAAGTCTCCTGAGGTGATCGAATCAGTCAATGACCACATTCATTCTGACAGTGCCAATCACTGTGAACTGCTGAGACAGGTAAAGTAAGACATAAAGAACAAACGCAGTGGTCATCAGTCACATGGAGTCGTCTTGCATCAAGACAATGCAAGGCATCACACTTCAGCCCAAACGGTGGAGTCTATCAATGAGCTGGGCTGGGAACTGCTCCCTCATCCCCCTTACAGCCAAGACCTTTCCTCTTCAGACTTTCACCTGTTTGGTCCATTGAAAGCATTCACGAGAGGCACGAAGTTTGAAAGTGACGATGAAGTCAAAAGTGCTGTGAGCGATTGGCTGAGATATCAGTTCAAAGATTTTTACGCTGAAGGAATACGAAAGCTTGTGTACAGATGGGAAATTGTGTGACACTGCTGGGAGACTACGATGAAAAATAAGTAAGCTTCTATCTGTATTAGAAGTCCTTACACCGAAATATTTACCTGATTTATTGAATGACACTCGTATTAATTTTCATCAATCTACAGAACTTTGATTTCTCTTTTTTACAATCTTTTCCGCCGTGTACAAGACTCGGTAGACACCCGACACGGTAGACACCCGACTCGGTAGACACCCGAGGCAGTAGATTACAGAATAAGATACACTTATTATTAAGATGTACGTTTTGGTGCAATGAATATCGTCTTATAAATCGAGTAGCTAAGTTCGAATTTAAATTAAATCTGTTGCATTCACTTAGGCGTAAATACCATTGGAAAATATGTTAATCCGTCGTTTCTCTCTCTAATTAGTGATTAAATAAGCAGGATAGCGTGGGTTCTATAGCCTTGTTTGGTAACCAGTGTACCGGAGAAGGTAATGGATGCCTACCACAGGAAAGAAACTTTCTAGACATGATCCCTCGCCAAAGAGTGTATCACGTATGGCACTTTACTGACTGATTACTCGGTTATGCAAGGAAGATAACGGTTAACCTTAGCTTTGAACAGGTTAACAAAGAAGAGAATACTGGATTGCTATGTGATGTCGGTTCTTCAATATGGCAGTGAATGTTGGACAATATCTTCAAAGATGAAATAAAAACTTGAAGCAACTGAAATGTGGTTCTACGGAAGCATACTGGACATAAAATGGGGGATCAGTCCCATATTACAAGCAGTACATAAACTGACCCCTCACTTTGTAGTCAGAGCAGTTTCTATACAATTATATTCCTGTGATCCAAAGGCACAAGGATTCATTCCAGGAGCTGAGAAGAGTACCAAGAAACAGGACAAATTCACTAGAAACAAAGAGGAGAGTACTGGATTGCTATGTGATGTCAGTTCTTCAATATGGCAGTGAATGTTGGACAATATCTTCGAAGATGAAATAAAAACTTGAAGCAGCTGAACTCTGGTTCTACAGAAGGATGCTGCGGATATCATGGACCGAGCATGTGAGCAATGACGAGGTTTTGGAAAGGATAGAAACGAAAAGGAAATTAATAATGAGCATCAGGAAGAGACAACTAAAGTTCCTGGGGCATGTAAAGAGGAAGTGGGGCTTGGAGAACCGGATACTAACAGGCCAGATAGAGGGGAAAAGAGACAGGGGAAAGAAGTAGATAACATATTTGAAGAACCTGATCAGGTGGATGACGGAACGAGAGTTTCATGGTGCAACAGCAGAAAGCGTGCTAAGAACCACCAGGGAGCGGGAGATGTGGAAAGCCATGATCGCCTATGTCCTGAAAGGACTGGGCACACGGAAGGAGAATACTAACTGTTTATACGAAATTATATGGATATAAAGTGGGGGATCAATTCTATATTATAAGCAATATATAATCTGTTCCCTCATTTTGTATACATGCTAGTTTTTATACATTTATAATCTAGATTTATGGGCTTGAGCTAGTGGATGGCAGAGTGGGGTTTGAGTGATGGAACAGGAGAAAGCGTGCTAAGAGATGTGGAAAGCCATGATCGCCTACGTCCTGAAAGGACAGGGTACAAGAATATTGTAGTGAACGAAGAAGCAGATTCTTGTAGTCGGTCTCAAAAGAATCAGATTGTGGGAAGGATCTGCTCGAGTGGAACTTATATTTCACTAATCGAACACGAAGTGAATGAAGGTTGTTCGCTGCATTGTCTGGCATAATGGGTCTTAGCCTTGAAAATTAGAAATAGTAAAACTAAATACGACTTCGGAATCTCCTGCAACTCTTCTGGACGGTATCCTTGTTTATGGTAGCATATACCTTGTTGGTATATGCTACCATAATCTTTGTCCTCAGTTCTTCTTTGGCATTACAAGAACATTTTTGTTGGTCACCCCACGCACAATAATCACAGGGAACGCAGTCTCAGGAGTTAGGTGGCAAAATTTAAGTGATGATGGAGGTCATAGAAATTGTCTGACAACCATCACCGGATTCTCCTGTTTGTGTGGCAGGGTATTTTTCACCATAAATATTCCTCATAGTCGGTATATTTTAATTTAAGCGTAAAATTCCATTTTCACGTTTCTAAGAATGAATTATATACGTCTGTTTCGATCTAGCATTTTTTAAATTATTTTAATAAGAGTAGATATTTTTTCAAATTGCATTAAAACTATGATGTACAATTTGTTTTGTACCGTAAATATATCCCAGTATATTTGAAATTATATATATATATATATATATCGATTGACGCCGATTCGGTCGGGTTTCAATCCTGGGTTAGGAAGCGATCGGAGTCTAAGCCGTACTGATGAACTGTGATACAGCGGAACAGATCTGTCTGTGGATGACTATATATATATATATATATATATATTGTCATCCGCAGACAGATCTGTTTCGCTGTATCACAGCTCATCAGTACGGTTAGACTCCGATTGCTTCCTAACCCGACCGAATTGGCGTCAGTCGGCGACTCTACCTCTGGGCCACGGGGTGTTCGGTGGAAGAAGGCAGTCTTTTTTAGCGCATATCATATTACGCGCCCAGCATCCAGAGTGCTCCAATTCATTTTTTGAATGAGCGATGCGTTCACGCTAGAGTGGCTACTGTTTTTCAAAGTCTACCATTCTTCCAGATTGCTCAATCAGGGTGTGAGAGCGTAAATATTGTCATCCGCAGACAGATCTGTTTCGCTGTATCACAGCTCATCAGTACGGTTAGACTCCGATTGCTCCCTAACCCAGGCTCGAAACCCGACCGAATTGGCGTAAGTCGGCGATTCTACCCCTGGGCCGCGGGGCATTATATATATATAATGTGTATCGAGGCAGCAGATAATATTTCTAAACATATATTGTTAAATATAACGGACAATGAATGTCTATTTAGTGTAATCATGATCCGTTCTAGACATCGTATTTTGATGAAAATAAAGACAAAAATTGACAACATTTGAATATATGCTAAACGCATATATTCAAATGTTGTCAATTTTTGTCTTATAAAATCAAATCATATTTCAATCTAGTCACAACACATTGTATTGCATTTATACATAGGGTTCTGTTGTTCACATTTCGGTCCCTCGCGAGTTGTGATGTCATAGAAACGCATCACAAATTTACGACTTGCTTCTGCTATTTGTTGACAGTTATCGTCACATAAAATATTTTATGTCAACACAAGATAAAATCATCTTTGATGATGGATGTATTTATATTAACGTCCCTGTAACCTCTCTGAAGATGGCTCATGTGAGACGAAAGCTTAGAACTAACTTAATAAAAAATTATCCAAATGTTGGAGAATTTTTGTCTTTACTTTCAACTGAAATTAAAGCTAAAATACGATGTTTAGAAGGGCTCATGATTAAATATAATAGACATTCATTGACCGTTAAATTTAACAATATATGTTTAGAATATATATATATATATATATATATATATATATATATATATATATATCCGAGTGAGTATAGAATGAGGAGAGAAAAAAAAAATTTTTTTCCCGCCCAAAATATTAATTTAAAATAGTGCTCGATGATTGTAGAGAAGAGGACATATATAGAAGAAATTATGTACATGTTCTAAAACATAATTTATAATATATATATATATATATATATATAGAGAGAGAGAGAGAGAGAGAGAGAAAGAGAGAGAGACAGAAAGACAGATATATAGATATATTATTAATGCATGTTTCATTAAATAATATAGACAAGTTTTGTTTATTTACTTCTATGTAATTTCTTTCAGATTCTCTGATACGGTTAATAGCATTATCATTAAATGAAGAAAAATAATTACAATATTGATATATAATTTTTTAATAACCCAGTTAAATCTTTCGGCTTTCAAAGATGTTAGATTACATTCTATCTTATAATTATTTACGGGCAAACGATAATGACAAAATGATTTTTTCTTTACATGGAATATTTTCAATCAACAACAAACTCGTGCATATAAAACTCTGGAAGCGAATGTGTAGCATCACAGCTCATGACGTCAGACATGACCAGGCGAGAGTGAAAACAAGAAATATTAAGTAAGGGAAGCTATTGGAATAAACCAATATATATATATATATATATATATATATATATATATATATATATATAAAGTAAAGAACCGAGTAGGAAATGTATCTCAATCTAACGTATCACTTTTATTGAACTTCAGAGTTCAAGGTAAAAATTTAGTAATTTTACTCAGAGATTCAACCAGTATATTTTGATTTGTCGTTAATTCTTTTTTTATTTTTTAAAATCATATCCCCCCCCCCCCCAAACAAGGCATTTTACTGCCACTGTTTTACAGGGGGTTATATTGGAGGAAAGTTATGAAAAAGAGTGACAGGTTATAGGGGGTGTCAGGAAGAGGGTAAGAGGATGAGAATACTGATGAGAGTGGAGAGGTCGGAGAAAGGGGGATGAGAGAGAGGATGCAGGTTAGTAGATAGGAGATGACTATTGACTTTACATTTAAATTCTTGGAGATTGTAGCTGTCGGGGAAGCAAGTAAATGAAAGGGAATTCCACATGCGGAAAAGAAGCTGCTGGAGTAGAATTTGCGTTTACAATTTATTGGTTTCACAGTAAAAGGATGGGACTTATTTGATAATATTGTGGCTCGAGTAAATTCATATATAGGGGGCACCAGTGAGCTATGTTCTTCGGAGCAGAAGCCGTGAAAGTATTTTTTTTTATCATGTCACCCCAAGCAAGGCATTCCACTGCCACTATAGCGCATTGGGTTACACAGGGTGATAGACGAGTTAGGATGTACATAGGGGGAGAGTTGGAGAGAATAGGAGGGTTAGTGTGTTAGGAGGTGTCTATTGACCTTACATTTAAACTCCTGGAGGTTATAGCCGTCGGAGAAGCAAGCATGCGGAAGGGAACTTCACAGGCGGGAATTGCGAGAAAAGAAGCTGTTGGAGTAGAAATTGCGGTTACATTTCATCGGTTTCACTGTAAAAGGGTGGGACCTAATTGCCAATCTAGTATCTCGTGCAAACTCACACCTGGGGGCACCAGTGATTTAAGTTCATCAGAGCAGAAGCCATGAAAGTATTTATAGAAGAGGCACAGGGAAGCCACGTCACGCCGGTGGGAGAGTGACTGCAGGCGGTCAGCTAAATCGGTATCAATCACGTTACAGATTCTTCGCTGTATTTTGTCAAGAAGCCCGAGGAGAATAGTAGGGGCACCCGACCAGATGTGGCAACAGTATTCAAAACACGGGCGGATGGTAGATTTGTATAAGTGCAGAATAGATTCAGGCGGAAAAAATTTCCAGGCCCTGCACAGAGAGCCAACTTTCATAGCAGCGGATTTAGCAATGGATTCGACGTAGTCATTCCACTTGAGGTCCGCTGAGAGTGTCAGGTCAAGCAGGCGTAGTGTTTTCCTCTATGGGAGGCATGCCTGTTCCATGCTAATGGGAGGGAGGTGGTTGGATGTTAATTGACAGCAGCTTCGTTTTGGAAGAATTATTTGTAGAAGAGACACAGGGAAGCCACATTGTGAGAAAGTGACTGCATCTGTGCTGCGAAGTCGGGATCTGTCACATTACAGATTCTCCGTTGGATTTTGTCAAGGACACCTAGGTGGATAGCAGGAGCACCCGACCAGATATGGCAACAATATCCAATGCACGGGCGGATGCTTAGTCGGGATCTGTCACATTACAGATTCTCCGTTGGATTTTGTCAAGGACACCTAGGTGGATAGCAGGAGCACCCGACCAGATATGGCAACAATATCCAATGCACGGGCGGATGCTTAGTCGGGATCTGTCACATTACAGATTCTCCGTTGGATTTTGTCAAGGACACCTAGGTGGATAGCAGGAGCACCCGACCAGATATGGCAACAATATCCAATGCACGGGCGGATGCTTAGTCGGGATCTGTCACATTACAGATTCTCCGTTGGATTTTGTCAAGGACACCTAGGTAGATAGCAGGAGCACCCGACCAGATATGGCAACAATATCCAATGCACGGGCGGATGCTTAGTCGGGATCTGTCACATTACAGATTCTCCGTTGGATTTTGTCAAGGACACCTAGGTGGATAGCAGGAGCACCCGACCAGATATGGCAACAATATCCAATGCACGGGCGGATGCTTAGTCGGGATCTGTCACATTACAGATTCTCCGTTGGATTTTGTCAAGGACACCTAGGTGGATAGCAGGAGCACCCGACCAGATATGGCAACAATATCCAATGCACGGGCGGATGCTTAGTCGGGATCTGTCACATTACAGATTCTCCGTTGGATTTTGTCAAGGACACCTAGGTGGATAGCAGGAGCACCCGACCAGATATGGCAACAATATCCAATGCACGGGCGGATGCTTAGTCGGGATCTGTCACATTACAGATTCTCCGTTAGATTTTGTCAAGGACGCCTAGGTGGATAGCAGGAGCACCCGACCAGATATGGCAGCAGTATTTAATGCACGGGCGGATGGTAGATTTATATATGTGCAGAATCGTTTCAGACGGAAAAAAAACTTCCTGGCACTACACAGAGAACCGACTTTCTTAGCAGCGGATTTAGCTATGGATTCTATATAATCATTCCACTTGAGGTCTGTTGTGAGAGTTATGCCGAGGAGACGCAGTGTTTAATTCTTATTGATCAGATATATGTTGCATGTATTAAACAGATAATTATTCTGAAATGTTTGTACGTAGAATATTTTGTCTGTGTATGTATAGAACCACTTGCCTGTTTACATGTATGTATGTATGGGTATTAATACGCGTGACAAATGTATTCAAACGATAGGTACTATTGAAATATGTGTGAGAAACCTTTAAAAAATCATAAAGTCTATGAATTTGTGTGTTTGCTTGTTGGTAACTTTAGTTAATATAGGTATATATGTGTATGTGTGTAGGAACGATCTGTAGACGTTTCCGATTAAATCGTTGTCAATGTAGCGAGATGTTATGAGGATGTATAGATGTTGTTGTTGTCATAGACAACAAGGCAGATAAAATTTATTAAAGCGGGCGCTAAAATCCCACGAAATAGAAAGGTAAATCCAAACCTGCTATCTCCTGCAACAGACTGGGAACTAAGGGCCGATATAGGCTCAAGATTGAAATTCCCAGAGCAAATTGCCATCTCAAAACTTCACCCAGATATAGTTTTCTTCTCACATAAATTGAAGAAGATAGTTTGTGGGAACTGACGGTCCCCTGGGAAGAAAACGCAGAGGAAGCTCATGAAAGGAAGAAGTTAAAATATGACGAACTGCTGGAGAGTTGCAGGGGTTAAAGGCTGGAGGGCTAGTTGCACTCCTATAGAAGTGGGGACTAGAGGATTTGCAGCAAGGTCCTTATGCAAAGCCTTAACAGATATTGGGATAGTGGGAGTAAAAAAAGAAAAGCACTCAAGTCCATAACCGAAACAGCGGAAAGAACAGCTAAATGGTTATGGATCAAAAGAGAGAGTGCCTGGATTCCAAATTGTTAGCTAAAATTCCCCGAAATTCTACGTCTAAATTAATGTTTCGGACGAGTTCATGTGCGGTTCGCCTCTAAATGGAAAGTGGCTCTGACTGTCGCCAATCGGAAGCATTTGCAGGGTTTCGTACCGGGCCTAAACGTAATTTTCCAGTGTCTGAATGCGCTTATCAAGGGTGGGCCTGAAGCTGATCATCTCTGGTCGGGTCGGCGCGGTGAGGGTGGTATGATGTTGAGAGACCCATAACCCCCTAGTGATCCTCGCGATGACATCACTGACGACACCCTCTAGCGCCCCCATTACGGTGCGTATGTTTGAATGAATGAATATATTGTGGGTCAACGAAACATAGCTTGATTGTCATAAATTTTAATCTTTCACTGAAAGTCGGAATTGGCATTCGGTCATATTGTCGTATCTTTTCGCTTACCTATACTTGCATTCAGAATAAACATACAATGCTTTTTATTAAACGTAGCACACGCACACTTAACCAGAGATAAGTTTTTACTCTACATTTAATATTCATCCATTGATTTATTCCACGTGACAAATACTGACAAATGAAATCATATCTCAATCAACATACTCTCTCTGTGGACTTTGAAAAATATTGTTTTTATTTCAAAAAATCTTAAATCATTCGTTTTTAAAAAAGCAATGAAGAACCTTGTTAAATTGAAATATGTTAAATTAATGACACTTCCTACTTCTTTACTTATTCGCTCTCGCTCTCTCTCTCTCTCTCTCTCTCTCTCTCTCTCTATATATATATATATATATATATATATGTATATATAATGATAATAATGGACTCTCCCGTCGATTTCGACATATGAGCGTCGAACACAGATACCACACAAAGAATTGTTTAAAGTGGTGAAGGCTTGTGTAGCACCATCCACACTTTTTGGAACTGCTGATAACAAACAATCGGTGCAGAAGTCTGCCACAAATCGCATGAACAACAGACCTCAGGTATTTAACCCATAACTGGAGGGAAGGGACGGATTAATACCTTTCCCAAGGGTACCAGTGCGTAAGTGAATGCACAGTGTCTGACTGGAATTAGAACTCGGCTCACCGATTTCCCTACCCCCCCCCCCCCCCCCCACGAGCCGACATCCACTGCACCACAACGCACATCCGTCAATAACGCTTACAGCACCTGGTATTCCCAAGCGGTCACCCATCTAAGTACTGACGAGGCTCAACTTCGGGAGAACCGGTGTATTCAACGTGATATGTCCGTTAGTATATATATATATATATATATATATATATATATATATATATATATTAATACTGGCTGATTTTATGTAAATCTACTAAGAATAATGATGTTATGTAAAAAACAAAAACAAATAAAAAACAAAAGAAAACAAAAAATAATGATAGGATTCTATTTAAGAACACTAATAATATGCTCCGATGAACTTAGATCACTGGTGCCCCCTAAATACGAATTTGCACGAGATACTAGATTAGCAACTAGATCCCACCCTTTTACAGTGAAACCGATAAAATGCAACCGCAACTTCTACTCCAACAGTTTCTTTCCTCGTACTTCCCGACTGTGGAATTCCCTTCCACACCATTGCTTCCCCGACGGCTACAATCTCCAGGAGTTTAAATGTAAGGTCAATAGACACCTCCTAACACACTAACCTGCTCCCATTCTATCAAACACTCTTCCCATCTGCCCAACTCTCATCCTCGGTATCCTTACTCATCTGTCACCTTCCTCCTGACATTCCCTATGTCTAACCACTCTTTGTCTTTACCTTCCCCTATGTAGCCCCATGCGCAATAGTGGCAGAGGAATGCCTTGCTTGGGATGAGATGAATAAAAAAAAAATCAGATGTAATAAGATCCCAAGTAAGCATATACGCTGACGACTCAGTTTTCTTCTCGTTTGCATCCTTTTCCAACACCTCATCGTTGCACACGTGCTCTGTCCATGGTATCCTCAGCATCCTTCTGTAAAACCACATTTCTGCTGGCTCAAGCCTCTCCTTCATCTTTGATGAGATCGTCTAGCATCCACTTCCATACAAAAGGACAGATATCACATAGCAATCCAGCACTCTTTTCTTAGTTTTTTTTTAAAATAATTTCCTAAATAAAACAAATACAAGAAAAAACATTTTTAAATCTTCCCAGTTCTTTTATGATTTCATGACTAATAACAGGAACAATAATAACAACAACAACAACAACTACAACAACCACAAAATAGATAAAAAAAAAGGACGATAATACTATCTAGTAACTGTTTTTACATCCAGGACTGAAGTTAACAGCGTTAAAACGAATGTTTACCGACGATGAGGACCGTTCTGTAAATGTCACGTAACTGTTCATTATGCCTTTATTTGTTTTTAACGAAACGTCTCTTAATACTCTGCTTTTAGTTTTTGTAATGCATTTGTAGTGCAGTGGATATCGACTCGAAACGACAAATCAGGGATCCGAGTTCGAATTACAATTGAATTTCTTGCATTCACTTGCGCACAAATACCCATTGGAAAAAGGTATTAATCCGTCTCTTCCCTCCAGTTATGGGTTAAATAATAGGACAGATTGGGTTCTGTAGCCTTAGTCAGCAACCAGTCTACAGTAGAAAGCAATGGCAAAATAACTGTGGGATAAACTTCTGCCCAGTCAGTCATGTCTCTTTTTTGTGTCACGTATGGCACTTAACTGACTGAATGAATATAATAGGTGAAAACAGGATTAAGGCTTCTACTGGACATAAATTGGGGGATCGATTTCCTATTGTTTTAAAGTAATAAACTGATCCCCCATTAATTACTACTTTATAATATAATACGTCTCGTCCCCCTCTAGTTATGAGGATGGGACAGATTGGGTTCTATAGCTTTGGCTGGCAACCAGTCTACCGCAGAAAGCAATGACAACTTCCTGCGGGATAAACTTCTGTCAAGTCAGTCATGTCTCTTTCAAGACATGCTCGCCCAATGCGTGTATCACGTATGGTACTTAACTGACTGAATGCATCTTTGATAATTTCAACTATCTTTACATTTATAAAATTCATTAAAAATTAGTGAAAAAAGTAAATATCTCTACAGAGTTTATTTCAAAATATAGGTAACCAAATACAATATCTACATATTGATCTACACGCTTGTGCAAATTAATTGAAACAACTAATTTAGTTACATGTCTTTTACCATATTTTCAGTTTTAGACCTAACCCAGACCGTTTCTGTCACTTTATATATTTAACCCTCTAGGGCCATTCGTATCATATTTGATACAGTATTTCCCTATAAGGAAACATTTGGTATTCATTGACTGAGCAGTCAGTACTGCTTTCATTTGAAATTTATAAAATATTTCTCTTAAAAAATTTTTCAGGAAAATATTTCTTTCAAGGCTTGTTTTCATACTGTATCAAATATGATACGAATGGCCCTAGAGGGTTAATCTCAGTCTATCTATCTATCTATCTATCTATCTATCTATCTATCTATCTATCTATTAACCTTCTAGGGCCATTCGTATCATATTTGATACAGTATTTCCCTATAAGGAAACATTTGGTATTTCCCTATAAGGAAACATTTGGTATTCATTGACTGAGCAGTCAGTACTGCTTTCATTTGAAATTTATAAAATATTTCTCTTAAAAAATTTTTCAGGAAAATATTTCTTTCAAGGCTTGTTTTCATACTGTATCAAATATGATACGAATGGCCCTAGAGGGTTAAGGAACATGTAGTTAGGGTGATAGGTTTGTCATAAAAATAGGTCTCAAAAAATGGAGACGACTTAAACAATTGTAAGTGTTTATTAAGCTATTGATTCACTTTCATTAAACTTTTCAGCACCCCCCAAAAAATAAATAACATGTACAGCAGATGGTATAACACGAAGCCGCTGTAATGGAGTTATTAAACTTGCAAATTTCAAGTCGGCTTAGTTGTTCAGAAAAATGTAAACAGTCATAAAAGCATGTTTTTTTTTCAATTCTTCGAAAATGTTGATTTTTTTCTTCTTTTTGTTGGATGTATGTTGTTCAGAACAGCTATTAAGCAAGGCAGCAAAAACGAAAAAAAAAGAAAAAAAAATGAAAAAAAAAAAACAAAGAATTGAAAAAGCTATTAAACCACTCAGGAGATGGCATTGCAAAACATTTTTCCTCTACGTACATTGGTCGAGATATATTTTACCAGGTTTTCAATAACGTTTTGAAAATGTCTACTGCCATCTATCGAAGTTACTGTGTTCTATCAACGCTTAAAAGTTGTTAATTATTAAATGTTTAATACAGTAAAACGTATTACTGTCACGTAAAAGTTTTCCTGCAAAAGAATAGTTAATTGTAAAAATAATTCTCCATAAGACGTTTCAATACTTGTATGAAAATTTTCAGAATAAGTGTGTTTTTTAATATTACAAAGATATAGACAAATAGTAAAACAAATTACAATTACAATTCTATATCAAGAACGTTAAAGATGTATGGTTAATACAGAATTAAAAGTAAATCAAGTCTCTTCACTGTTTATAAATTTCGCAAAATCTCATTAGAAAAAAGAAAAGAGTTCTGGATTGTTATGTGATATATGTCCTTTTGTATGGAAGTGAATGCTGGACGATCTGAAGAACAGGCCTGAGGTAGCAGAACTGTGGTTTTACAGAAGGATGCTGAGGATACTATGGACGGAACACGTGTGCAACGATGAGGTGTTGGAAAGGATGCAAACGAGAAGAAAACTGATACTAAATATCAGGGAGAGACAAATGGGATTCCTGGGACACGTAATGAGAATGAAGGACGTGGTGAACTTAATACTCACAGGTCGAATAAATGGAAGGAGAGACAGGGGAAAGTAGAACGAGATGTACTTGTTATATCCGAGCAAATGGCTGACAGAGTGAGAGATAAATGAAAAAAAAATATTGGGAGCGATAAGAGACGCAGTCAAGTGGAAGTCCATGATCGTCTACATCCTGAAAAGACACGGCATAGGAAGAAGAAGAGTGAAAACTAATTTGACCAAGAAGAAAAAAGAATTGACCTCGTACTGAAGGAAAAAGATGAAGCAAAATTTCACGATCCGATGGCAATTAATTTCTAACCAATGAAAGAAAGCGATTTACAAAACAGAGGAGTGAACAAGCTGGTGGGGAAAAACCTTTTTGCTATAAGAATAGAGAAAGAAGGTGAAATCTGTCAGATGGGAGCAAATATCAGATACATCAGATGTAATAAGATCCCAAGTAAGCATATACGCTGACGACTCTCATATCGATAAAAAATCTGCCGAGGCTGACAAAGCAAATCTCGCTGCCGAGTTTGAAAAGGACCTCCAACCCGTGGCGGACTGGAGTAAGAAATGGCTCGTGAATATAATGCACCCAAAACGAAGCCGCAATCTATTAATCATCACAGACAATCGCTCCTATCATCCATTAGCATGGATCAGGCCAGTCACCCTGAAAGCAAAACACTGCGCCTCCTTGGGTTAACTCTCCCAACAGACCTCAAATAGAATGAATATATAGAATCCATAGCTAAATCCACTGCTAAGAAAGTCGGTTCTCTGTGTAGGGTGAGGAAGTTCTTTCCGCCTGAAACGATCCTGCACATATATAAATCTACCATCCGCCCGTGCATTGAATATTGCTGCCATATCAAGTCGGGTGCTCCAGCTATCTACCTAGGTATCCTTGACAAAATCCAACGAAGAATCTGGAATGTGATAGATCCCGACTTGGAAGCTCAGATACAGTCACTTTCTCACCGGAGCAATATGGCTTCCTTGTGTCTCTTCTATAAATACTTTCACGGCTTCTGCTCCGATGAACTTAGCTCACTGGTGCCCCCTATATATAAATTTACTTGAGCCAATAGATTAGCAGCTAGGTCCCACCCTTTTACTGTGAACCCAATAAATTGTAAACGCAAATTCTAGTCCACCAGCTTCATTTCTCTCTCTTCACGCCTGTGGATTTCCCTTCCATTTACTTGCATTCCCGACAGTTATAATCCCCAAGAATTTAAATGTAAAGTCAATAGTCATCTCCTATTTCACTAACTTGTATCCTCTCTCAGATGCTTCTTTCGTTCCTTTCTCCGTCCACTCCACTCTCATCAGTATTCTCATCCTTCTCTTACCCACTTCCTGACACCCACTATAACTTGTCACTCTTTCTCATAACTTTCTCTCATGTTCCTTTCTCCGTCCACTCCACTCTCATCAGTATTCTCATCCTTCTCTTACCCACTTCCTGACACCCCCTATAACTTGTCACTCTTTCTCATAACTTTCTCTCATGTTCCTTTCTCCGTCCACTCCACTCTCATCAGTATTCTCATCCTTCTCTTACCCACTTCCTGACACACCCTATAACTTGTCACTCTTTCTCATAACTTTCTCTCATGTTCCTTTCTCCGTCTACTCCACTCTCATCAGTATTCTCATCCTTCTCTTACCCACTTCCTGACACCCCCTATAACTTGTCACTCTTTCTCATAACTTTCTCTCATGTTCCTTTCTCCGTCCACTCCACTCTCATCAGTATTCTCATCCTTCTCTTACCCACTTCCTGACACCCCCTATAACTTGTCACTCTTTCTCATAACTTTCTCTCATGTTCCTTTCTCCGTCCACTCCACTCTCATCAGTATTCTCATCCTTCTCTTACCCACTTCCTGACACACCCTATAACTTGTCACTCTTTCTCATAACTTTCTCTCATGTTCCTTTCTCCGTCCAATCCACTCTCATCAGTATTCTCATCCTTCTCTTACCCACTTCCTGACACCCACTATAACTTGTCACTCTTTCTCATAACTTTCTCTCATGTTCCTTTCTCCGTCCACTCCACTCTCATCAGTATTCTCATCCTTCTCTTACCCACTTCCTGACACCCCCTATAACTTGTCACTCTTTCTCATAACTTTCTCTCATGTTCCTTTCTCCGTCCACTCCACTCTCATCAGTATTCTCATCCTTCTCTTACCCACTTCCTGACACACCCTATAACTTGTCACTCTTTCTCATAACTTTCTCTGATGTTCCTTTCTCCGTCCACTCCACTCTCATCAGTATTCTCATCTTTCTCTTACCCACTTCCTGACACCCCCTATAACCTGTCACTCTTTCTCATAACTTTCTCTCATGTTCCTTTCTCCGTCTACTCCACTCTCAATAAGTATTCTCATCCTTCTCTTACCCACTTCCTGACACCCCCTATAACTTGTCACTCTTTCTCATAACTTTCTCTGATGTTCCTTTCTCCGTCCACTCCACTCTCATCAGTATTCTCATCCTTCTCTTACCCACTTCCTGACACACCCTATAACTTGTCACTCTTTCTCATAACTTTCTCTCATGTTCCTTTCTCCGTCCACTCCACTCTCATCAGTATTCTCATCCTTCTCTTACCCACTTTCTGACACCCCCTATAACTTGTCACTCTTTCTCATAACTTTCTCTCATGTTCCTTTCTCCGTCCACTCCACTCTCATCAGTATTCTCATCCTTCTCTTACCCACTTCCTGACACACCCTATAACTTGTCACTCTTTCTCATAACTTTCTCTCATGTTCCTTTCTCCGTCTACTCCACTCTCAATAAGTATTCTCATCCTTCTCTTACCTACTTCCTGACACACCCTATAACTTGTCACTCTTTCTCATAACTTTCTCTGATGTTCCTTTCTCCGTCTACTCCACTCTCATCAGTATTCTCATCCCTCTCTTACCCACTTCCTGACACACCCTATAACTTGTCACTCTTTCTCATAACTTTCTCTCATGTTCCTTTCTCCGTCTACTCCACTCTCAATAAGTATTCTCATCCTTCTCTTACCTACTTCCTGACACACCCTATAACTTGTCACTCTTTCTCATAACTTTCTCTGATGTTCCTTTCTCCGTCTA
Organism: Ascarosepion bandense; assembly: GCA_037127315.1. NCBI lineage: Eukaryota > Metazoa > Mollusca > Cephalopoda > Sepiida > Sepiidae > Ascarosepion > Ascarosepion bandense. Next base: position 1,499,045 of record JBBBDQ010001309.1, read on the forward strand.
CTCCACTCTCATCAGTATTCTCATCCCTCTCTTACCCACTTCCTGACACACCCTATAACTTGTCACTCTTTCTCATAACTTTCTCTGATGTTCCTTTCTCCGTCTACTCCACTCTCATCAGTATTCTCATCCTTCTCTTACCCACTTCCTGACACCCCCTATAACTTGTCACTCTTTCTCATAACTTTCTCTCATGTTCCTTTCTCCGTCCACTCCACTCTCATCACTATTCTCATCCTTCTCTTACCCACTTCCTGACACCCCCTATAACTTGTCACTCTTTCTCATAACTTTCTCTCATGTTCCTTTCTCCGTCCACTCCACTCTCATCAGTATTCTCATCCTTCTCTTACCCACTTCCTGACACCCCCTATAACTTGTCACTCTTTGTCATAACTTTCTCTCATGTTCCTTTCTCCGTCCACTCCACTCTCATCAGTATTCTCATCCTTTTCTTACCCACTTCCTGACACACCCTACAACTTGTCACTCTTCTCAACTTTCTCTCATGTTCCTTTCTCCGTCTACTCCATTCTCATCAGTATTCTCATCCTTCTCTTACCCACTTCCTGACACACCCTATAACTTGTCACTCTTTCTCATAACTTTCTCTCATGCTGCTCCTTTCTCCGTCTACTCCACTCTCATCAGTATTCTCATCCTTCTCTTACCCACTTCCTGACACACCCCATAACTTGTCACTCTTTCTCATAACTTTCTCTCATGTTCCTTTCTCCGTCTACTCCACCTCAATAAGTATTCTCATCCTTCTCTTACCCACTTCCTGACACCCCCCATAACTTGTCACTCTTTCTCATAACTTTCTCTGATGTTCCTTTCTCCGTCCACTCCACTCTCATCAGTATTCTCATCCTTCTCTTACCCACTTCCTGACACACCCTATAACTTGTCACTCTTTTCTCATAACTTTCTCTGATGTTCTTTCTCCGTCTACTCCACTTTACCTAGTATTCTCATCCTTCTCTTACCCACTTTCTGACACCCCCTATAACTTGTCACTCTTTCTCATAACTTTCTGATGTTCCTTTCTCCGTCCACTCCACTCTCATCAGTATTCTCATCCTTCTCTTACCCACTTCCTGACACCCCTCTATAACTTGTCACTCTTTCTCATAACTTTCTCTGATGTTCTCTTTCTCTGTCCACTCCACTCTCATCAGTATTTCATCCCTTCTCTACCCACATCCTTTGACACCCCCTATAACTTGTCACTCTTTCTCATAACTTTCTCTCATGTTCCTTTCTCCGTCCACTCCACTCTCAATGCGGCTCTCATCATCCTTCTCTACCCACTTCCTGACACCCCCTATAACTTGTCACTCTTTCTCATAACTTTCTCTCATGTTCCTTTCTCTCCGTCCACTCCACTCTCATCAGTATTCTCTATCCTTCTTACCCACTTCCTGCCACACCCTATAACTTGTCACTCTTTCTCATAACTTTTCTCTCATGTCTTTCTCCGTCTACTCCATTCTCATCAGTATTCTCATCCTTCTTCTTTTACCCACTTCCTGACACACCCCATAACTTGTCACTCTTTCCTTACAACTTTCTCTCATGTTCCTTTCTCTCTCCGTCTACTCCACTCTCATCAGTATTCTCATCCTTCTTTACCCACTTCCACACCCTATAACTTGTCACTCTTTCTCAACTTTCTTCATGTTCCTTTCTCCGTCCACTCCATTTCACTGGCATTCTCATCCCTTCTTTACCCACTTCCTGACACACCCCATAACTTGTCACTCTTTCTCAACTTTCCTCATGTTCCTTTCTCCGTCCACTCCACTCTCATCAGTATTCTCATCTTTCTTTACCCACTTCCTGACACTCCCTATAACCTGTCACTCTTTCTCAACTTTCTCATGTTCCTTTCTCCGTCCACTCCACTCTCACTCAGTATTCTCATCCTTCTCTTACCCACTTCCTGACACACCCTATAACTTGTCACTCTTTCTCATAACTTTCTCTCATGTTCCTTTCTCCGTCCACTCCATTCTCATCAGTATTCTCTATCCTTCTTACCCACTTCCTGACACACCCTATAACTTGTCACTTCTTCTTCATAACTTTCTCTCATGTTCCTTTCTCCGTCCACTCCACTTTATCAGTATTCTCATCTTTCTCTTACCCACTTCCCTGACACCCCCTATAACCTGTCACTCTTTCATAACTTTCTCTCATGTTCCTTTCTCCGTCCACTCCACTCTCATCAGTATTCTCATCCTTCTCTTACCCACTTCCTGACACCCCCTATAACTTGTCACTCTCTCATAAACTTTCTCTCATGTTCTTTTCTCCGTCCACTCCACTCTCATCAGTATTCTCATCCTCTTCTTTACCCACTTCCCGACACCCCCCTATAACTTGTCACTCTTTCTGGCAACTTTCTCTCATGTTCCTTTCTCCGTCTACTCCACTCTCATCAGTATTCTCATCCTTCTCTTACCCACTTCCTGACACACCCTATAACTTGTCACTCTTTCTCATAACTTTCTCTCATGTTCCTTTCTCTGTCTACTCCACTCTCATCAGTATTCTCATCCTTCTCTTACCCACTTCCTGACACACCCTATAACTTGTCACTTTTCTCATAACTTTTCTCTCATGTTCCTTTCTCTCCGTCCACTCCACTCTTATCAGTATTCTCATCTTTCTCTTACCCACTTCCTGACACCCCCTATAACCTGTCACTCTTTCCTCAAGCAACTTTCTCTCATGTTCCTTTCTCCGTCCACTCCACTCTCATCAGTATTCTCATCCTTCTTTACCCACTTCCTGACACACCCTATAACTTGTCACTCTTTCATAACTTTCTCTCATGTCTTTCTCCAGTCTACTCCACTCTCATCAGTATTCTCATCCTTCTCTTACCCACTTCCTGACACCCCCTATAACTTGTCACTCTTCTCATAACTTTCTCTCATGTTCCTTTCTCCGTCCACTCCACTCTCATCAGTATTCTCATCCTTCTCTTACCCACTTCCTGACACCCCCTATAACTTGTCACTCTTCTGGCACCCTCTCACGTTCCTTTCTCTCCGTCTTACTCCACTCTCATCAGTATTCTCATCCTTCTCTTACCCACTTCCTGACACCCCCATAACTTGTCACTCTTTCTCATAACTTTCTCTCATGTTCCTTTCTCCTTGTCCACTCCACTCTCATCAGTATTCTCATCCTTCTCTTACCCACTTCCTGACACACCCTATAACTTGTCACTCTTTCTCAAGGCAACTTCTTCTCTGATGTTCCTTTCTCCTGTCTACCTTAATTCTCATCAGTATTCTATCCTTCTCTTACCCACTTCCCGACACACCTGCACTTGTCAGCTCTTCTCATAACTTTCTGCGTTCTCTTTCTCCGTCTACTCCACTCTCACAAGTATTCTCATCCTTCTCTTACCCACTTCCTGACACTCTATAACTTGTCACTCTTTCATAACTTTCTCTCATGTTCCTTTCTCCGTCTACTCCACTCTCAATAAGTATTCCTCATCCTTCTCTTACCCACTTCCTGACACTCCCCTATAACTTGTCACTCTTTCTCTGCTACAACTTTCTCTCATGTTCCTTTCTCCGTCTACTCCACTCTCAATAAGTATTCTCATCCTTCTCTTGTAATTCACTTCCTGACACCCCCTATAACTTGTCACTTTTTCATAACTTTCTCTCATGTTCCTTTTCTCTGTCTACTCCACTCTCAATAAGTATTTCTATCCTTCTCTTACCCACTTCCTGACACCCTCATAACTTGTCACTCTTTCTCATAACTTTCTCTCATGTCTTTCTCCGTCTACTCCACTCTCAATAAGTATTCTCATCCTTTCCTCTTACCCACTTCCTGACACACCCTATAACTTGTCACTCTTTCTCCATAACTTCTTCATGTTCCTTTCTCCTGTCTACTCCACTCTCATCAGTATTTCATCCTTCTCTTACCCACTTCCTGACACCCCCTATAACTTGTCACTTTTCATAACTTTCTCTCATGTCTTTCTCCAATCCACCTAATTTCATCAGTATTCTCATCCTTCTTACCCACTTCCTGACACCCCTTATAACCTGTCACTCTTTCATGAATTTCTTCTCATGCAAAAAAGAGAGAGTATAAGTAAATGCGTTGCTTGGGGCGATATGATATAATAAATTAATCTCTTATCTCACTCAAGGATGTGCGTTGTAGTGCATTGGATATCGGCTCGGAACGAGAAATCGAGGAGCCGAGTTCGAATTCCAGCTGAATTCATTGCATTCACTTACGCGCAAATACCCTTGGGAAAGGTATTAATCCGCCTATTCCTTCCAGTTATGGGTTAAATAACAGGACAGATTGGGTTCTATAGCCTTGGTCGGCAACCAGTCTACCGCAGAAAGCAATGGCAACCTACTGCGGGATAATCTTCTGCCCAGTCAGTCATGTCTCTGTCGAGACATGATCGCCCAAGCGTCTATCACGTGTGGCACTCACCTAACTCACTGACTGATCTCACTAACCTGCATCCTCTCTGTCATGCTCCTTTCTCCGTCCACAAGACTCTCATCAGTATTTTCGTCGTTCTCTTACCCACTTCCTGACACTCCTTATAACTTGCCACTAACTTTCCTCTTATGTAACCCCTGCAAAACAGTGGTGGTAAAATGCCTTGCTTGGGGCGATATGATTATTAAAAAAAAAGAAATCACAGCCAAGATGTGACAAAAGAACCTTCAATCTGGTGAACTGGACATAAGGTCCCGACACACTATCGTTCTCCCTCTTCTTTCTTGCGTGGTTTTTTCCTTTATTTCTTCTTTGTCCTCACCGTTCTTGCCACCAACAAAGAAGAAGAAGACACCAACAACAACAGCAACAACAATAAAGAACTTCAAATGATTCCTACAAATTAACATCTATAAGTACAATTTTCCTTTATCCCTTTTCCTTCCTTTTCACTTTCTCGCCGGCCATACAAAAGGAAAGGAACACAGACTTTATCACAACTCTGTTCATCTTTTCTGCATAAACACATCCGTTACGTACAACGACAAACTCTGGTTCATTAACTATGTATTACACTTGCTCTTTGAACATTTACTCATTTAATTATTTCACTTCTTACAATATTGATGTTCTGTAAATAAATTTCCATTTAAACATACAAACGGAACACTTTTATTCTTTCCGACCTATGCTTAAGTTGTGAGAAGTACTGTTATGTTTACTACAAGGCCAATTTAATAAACTTCCTCGAGATTGAGTTGTTTTTTAATCGTTTCACCCTAAGCAACGCGGTACCGCCACTGGTGCACAGGGGCTACATAAAAGAAGAGTGAAAGATGAAGCAGAAGGAGAGCGAAGTGAAAGACCAACCAGTTACAGGAGGTGTCAGAGAAAGGGCAAGAGAAGGATGGAAAAACAGGTGTGAAGACAGTTGCGATGGTAAAGTGAGAAAGGAAAAGAACAAAATACACGGGGTGATAGTGAAAGGGCGAGAGAAGGACTGGAGTCAAGTGGATAAGAGACAGGAATTGACATTGCATTTAGATTCTTGGAGAATGTAACCATCAGGGAAGCAAGTACACGGAAGGGAGTTCCACAGGAAGAGTGCGAGAAAAGAAGCTGTGAAGTAGAATAGTCGGCTGCATTTGGTTGATCTAACTATGAATGGGTGGTATCCAGGTGCCAGTCTGGTTGCACGAGTAAAATCCTGTGGTAGGGGAACCAGTGACTTAAGGTCGTCGGAACAGAAGCCATGAAAATATTTATAGAACAGACATAGAGAAGTCACAACCTGTCGGTGAGAAAGTGGCTGGAGTGGAGCCGCCATAACCGGTACCTATCGCATTACTGATTCTCCTGTGGGAAACTGGATGCCGACTAAGGCTATACAGCCTAATCTCTCCTGCTATTCACCTCATTACTGGAGGAAGAAAAGATGAATTATATCGTTATATTAAGAAGTTGTGGTTCTACAGAAGGATGATGCGAATATCATGGATCGAGCATGTGAGTAATGATGAGGTCTTGGAAATGATGGAAACAAAAAAGAAATTAATACTGAGCATCAGGAAGAGAGAGCTGAAGTTCCTGGGACACGCAATGAGGAAGGAGGGCTTAGAGAATCTGATACTAACAGGCCAGATAGAGGGAAAAAGAGACAGGGAAAAACAACGGATATATTTGAAAGACCTAATCAGGTGGATGACGGAACGAGGGTTGCATGGTGTAACAGGAGAAGGCGTGCTCAGAGCCACCAGGGATAGGGAAACGTGGAAGGCCATGATCGCCTACGTCCTGAAGGGATAAGGCACATAGAAGAAGATCTATGCCAACTGTTTATAAGAAATTACAATGTGGTTATTAAATGGGGGATCAATTCTATATTATAATCTATATATAGACTGATCCCTCATTTTGTGGCCATGCTAGTTTCTATACATTTATATTCTAGATTTATGGGCTTAAGCTAATGGATGAGAGAACGGGGGTTGCTTGGTGTAACAGGAGAAGGCGTGCTCAGTGCCACCAGGGATAGAGAAACGTGGAAGGCCATGATCATCTACGTCCTGAAGGGACAAGGCATATAGAAGAAGAATTAGTGGTTGATCAGTAGAAGTAGAAGTGGCGACTGCATTTGGTTGATTTAACTGAAAAAGTGTGGGACCTTATTGCCAGTTTGGTTGCTCGAATAAATTATTCTAGAGGGAGCACTAGTGAGCTAAGCTCGTCATAGCAGAATGCATGAAAAAAAAAAAACAAAGAAAAGAATGACGTATTATATTATAAAGTAGTAATTAATGGGGGATCAGTTTATTACTTTAAAACAATAGGAAATCGATCCCCCAATTTATGTCCAGTAGAAGCCTTAATCCTGTTTTCACCTATTATATTCATTCAGTCAGTTAAGTGTCATACGTGACACAAAAAAGAGACATGACTGACTGCGCAGAAGTTTATCCCACAGTTATTTTGCCATTGCTTTTTTACTGTAGACTGGTTGCTGACTAAGGCTATAGAACCCAATCTGTCCTATTATTTAACCCATAACTGGAGGGAAGAGACGGATTAATACCTTTTTCCAATGGGTATTTGTGCGCAAGTGAATGCAAGAAATTCAATTGTAATTCGAAGTCGGATCCCTGATTTGTCGTTTCGAGTCGATATCCACTGCACTACAAATGCATTACAAAAACTAAAAGCAGAGTATTAAGAGACGTTTCGTTAAAAACAAATAAAGGCATAATGAACAGTTACGTGACATTTACAGAACGGTTCTCATCGTCGGTAAACATTCGTTTTAACGCTGTTAACTTCAGTCCTGGATGTAAAAACAGTTAGTAGATAGTATTATCGTCCTTTTATTTTTTTATCTATTTTGTGGTTGTTGTAGTTGTTGTTGTTGTTGTTGTTATTATTGTTCCTGTTATTAGTCATGAAATCATAAAAGAACTGGGAAGATTTAAAAATGTTTTTTCTTGTATTTGTTTTATTTAGGTAATTATTTTAAAAAAAACTAAGAAAAGAGTGCTGGATTGCTATGTGATATCTGTCCTTTTGTATGGAAGTGGATGCTAGACGATCTCATCAAAGATGAAGGAGAGGCTTGAGTCAGCAGAAATGTGGTTTTACAGAAGGATGCTGAGGATACCAAGGACAGAGCACGTGTGCAACGATGAGGTGTTGGAAAGGATGCAAACGAGAAGAAAACTCGTCATCGTATATGCTTATTTGGGATCTTATTACATCTGATTTTTTTTTTATTCATCTCATCCCAAGCAAGGCATTCCACTGCCTCTATTGCGCATGGGGCTACATAGGGGAAGGTAAAGAGAAGGAGTGGTTAGACATAGGGAATGTCAGGAGGAAGGTGACAGATGAGTAAGGATACCGAGGATGAGAGTTGGGCAGATGGGAAGAGTGTTTGATAGAATGGGAGCAGGTTAGTGTGTTAGGAGGTGTCTATTGACCTTACATTTAAACTCCTGGAGATTGTAGCCGTCGGGGAAGCAATGGTGTGGAAGGGAATTCCACAGTCGGGAAGTGCGAGGAAAGAAACTGTTGGAGTAGAAGTTGCGGTTGCATTTTATCGGTTTCACTGTAAAAGTGTGGGATCTAGTTGCTAATCTAGTATCTCGTGCAAATTCGTATTTAGGGGGCACCAGTGATCTAAGTTCAAAATATGTATCTGATATTTGCTCCCATCTGACAGATTTCACCTTCTTTCTCTATTCTTATAGCAAAAAGGTTTTTTCCTACCAGCTGTTTTGTAAATCGCTTTCTTTCATTGGTTAGAAATTAACTGCCATCGGATCGTGAAATTTTGCTTCATCTTTTTCCTTCAGTACGAGGTCAATTCTTTTTTCTTCTTGGTCAAATTAGTTTTCACACTTCTTCTTCTTCTTCTTCTTCTTCTTCTTCTTCTTCTTCTTATGCCGTCGTTGAGAAACTGGGTGAATCAAACTGCCAGGTCGGGACCGATCACATGACACATTCCCCTTTGGAACCTAATAAATCTTTTCATGTTTGCTCTCGTATATGCCAGGATACATAACTTGGCCAATGTTTTTTTTTTTTTTATTATCTCTAGGTTTTATTTATTTTTTTGTTAACGCTATAAAAAACAAAAACAAAACAAACAAAAAAAACAAAAAAACTCCACATTGTTGTATCCGTTGTTCTTTTAGGAAAACAAAATATATTCGGATCCAGAAGCTGAATTTACATTAAAATATTTCATATTTTGAATATTTTTCATTTATAAATGAATTACTACGCGACCTGGGTTTCTACCATGTGGTGTTTTCAGGTGATTTGCAATAACTGATTTTACCGTTTTTTTTTTTGAAGAACGTAACGGTGGTTTTTTGAAAGTGTAATTTTAAAAATTAGAAAAAATATAACGTTTTAATCCATTGTTGGGTGAACCTAATAGGTATTTTATGGTATGGTTACAATTAGTAATAATTTCTGTTCTTTCATTCAGAAATACATTTTTGTTTGGGAATAACATAATAGCTAACTTTTCTTCCTGGCACAGTGAATTTATTAGAAAAGGGATATATTAACCTGTAACCTGAATTTACCCTTAAATGATCTACATTATAATAGCATTAATTCTCTTAGGAAATTGATATGTTGTCTGATCCATGGGCTAAATGTACACTTAAATATTCCACATTGTAATAGCAGTAATTCTCTTAAGAAAGGGGTATGTTGTCAGATCCACGTGTTGAATTTACCCTGAAATATTCAACATTGTAATAGCAGTAATTCTATTAAGCAAGGGGTTTTTGTTAGATCCATGAGCCGAATTTAACCTGAAATATTCCACATTGTCATAACAGTAATTGTCTTAAGAAAGGGATATGTTGTCAAATCCATATGCTGCATATCAGTCAGTTAAGTGCCATACGTGAAACACGCTTGGGCGATCATGTCTCGAAAGAAACATGATTGACTGGGCAGAAGATTATCCCGCAGTAGGTTGCCATTACTTTCTGCGGTAGACTGGTTGCCAGCCAAGGCTATAGAACCCAATCTGTCTTGTTATTTAACCCATAACTGGAGGGAAGAGAGGGATTAATACCTTTCCCAAGGATATTTGCGCGTAAGTGAATGCAGTGAATTCAACTGGAATTCGAACTCGGCTCCTCGATTTCTTGTTCAGGGCCAATATCCACTGCACCATAATGCACATCATGCTGCATATACCCTGATATATTCCAGATTGTAATAGCAGCAATTCTCTTAGTAAAGTTTTATGTGGTCAGATCCGTAATCTAAATTTACCTTTAAATATCCCACACTATAATAGCAGTAATTCTCTTAAAAATGTGATATGTTGTCTGATCCATGAACTTAATTTACTCGTATATATGTTCACATAATAGCAGTAATTTCCTTAGCAAAGTGATATGTTGTCTGATCAATGAGCTGAATTTACACTGAAATATTTCACATTGTGATAGCATAATTTTCCTAAGAAAGATACCTATAGCCTGAACCGTAAGTATATTTACCCTACTCTCCCACTGGAGCGAGATGTGACACAAGACCTTTTTTAATGTAGCGAGCCCGACCGCTTACGGACGGGCGAAGGAACAAAAATTCCCCAGTTCGCCGGTTGAGTTTGCCCCGGTGACGAGCACCTGGTCCACCCCTCTGCTGCAATGGGGCAGCCGCGGGACACTGTCCCCCGGGACCAGGCATCTTTGTATAATTTTTCTCAGCTTCACCTTCATTTTTCTCAGCTTCACCTCCTCACGGACGAAGCTACAACTGAGCCGCATTTTGTCTTCGAGGACAGAGACGCAACTGTGAGACGATTTTTGGTCCCTACCCGACACAAATGTGCCAGGTCACTGAATTTGCTGAAAACTGAAATCTTTTTCTATCAATAAATTTCTATTTTAACACGGAAAATATTTTTTTCTACGAATCCACAAATTCCAACCTCCAACCTGCTGACAACCTTCTGATGAAAACGAATAAATCTGTAAATTGAAGGGAGTTCGATTAGGTATGACACAAGGCCGAATTAATTGATATTAACCGTCTCTCTATAGCTTCACTGGTGGCCCCTGACGGTTGAAAAGAACATGCAATGCAAGAATCACTTTTTCAGACAAAAGTAGAGAGGCTGGTCTTCAATATTTTTCATCTTAAACTTAACTAGCCACAATCACTGACCCAAACAGACCACCATATTATTTACACCAAAACAACCCATTTTTACTTACAATTTTTACTACAGACACCATAATACCTCAAAGTCTCTGTGTAGTCTTAACTGTGGGAGGGTGGCGATAAAAATAACATTTAAAAACGAAACCCTAATGAATATTTCCAGTGAATACAGTTTATATAGAAGAAACTAAACAAAATAGTGTTAGTAAGAAAGACAAAACCTAAACGGACGATAAAGTAAGAAAAAAGACAAGATAAGAAAGAAGGAACTAATCGAAAAAAAGGGAATACAAATAGGAAAAAACATAGGAATGAAGACGAAAGTAAGAAATAAATTCAAACGAGGTGAATGTATAAAGACAGAAAGGATGACGAATAAATAGTCGGGAAGAAATACTTAGAAGAACAATGGAGACAATGTAATTATTATTGACTTGTCTTTATATTTATCAGTAAGATGATCACGATGAGGTAAGAAAATACAAAAAAAAAAAAAATGAAGGTGCAACAATTGTAGAATCATCACGAAGTAGCTTGAAGTTTCCAAAAGACTGTAACCAACAAATGTACATTTTATTCAAAATCTGACGAAGTAGGCAAAATTAACATTACATCAGTATACCGATTAATTCTATCAAGATTATAAACGCCGATAGTTATAGACTTATCTTTGCTGCATTGTCAGTGGAGGAAAACAAAAATTAGAAATATAGATATTATTTAAAATACAAATAATCATTACTATAAATGAAACCAAAAAAAAAAAAAAAAACAGCAATGTCATCATAATTCTATATAAGGCAGGACATTATTTCCATTTAAAATTACAATCGATTTATTTTTTCCTTACGAAAGATTTTTTATATTTTTAGACGTTGTTGGACAGAGCTTAAATTATGTGAAGAAATTTACATGTTTAGGAAACAAGATGGATACAAATGCATTTTTGATGACGAAATAACAATACTGAAGTTACATGTTCATTTAAGAAGTTTCGCCGACGCCTATGAAATGAGACCGATATATATATATATATATATATATATATATATATATATATATATATATATATAAGCATGCGGTGTAGATATAGAAGAATCCAAAGGAGTATCCTGTACATAAAGTGGTAGGAAAACTCTCTAAGAGCGCTCTAAATATATATATATATATATATATATATAAGAAAAGATTTAAGCAGACACTTTATTTCATGGTAAATCGGTAGTTTAGGCCTATTTCAAGCGAACCATCATCAGCTTCCGCCTTTATCGTACAGAAGATTTTACACGAATGAAATTCACAAAGACCCTCCCCCACTAAAAAACAAAACAAAACAAAAAAACAAAACAAAAACGAGTAAAAATAAAGATCGCTCCCCTAAAAGAGAAATTTTTTAGAAAAATACATAATTACATCAGTTTGGCGAATACACACACACATTCATATATAAGCATATATATACACAACATATAATCAAAGAGCACGCGTAAGAGCGGGTGTCAACTTAAACTTAAAGATACATAATGATAGAATGCTGACACGTAGATTTGAAAAGTAAAGAAAGGGGGTTAGGTGAGAGAGAGAGAGAGAGAGAGAGAGAGAGAGAGAGAGAGAGAAATAGCATTAAAGAGAAAGTGTAAGTATCTTAAAGCGTATACAAAAAGGGAAAGAAGAAGAAAGAAGAGAAGAAGTTTAACTTTTAGCCCCTCATTCATTCAGAAAAAGCTTAGAACCAACTTAATAAATAATTGTCCAAATGTTGGAGATTTTTGTCTTTATTTTCACCTGAAATTAAAGCCAAAATACGATGTTTAGAACGGCGCTTGATTAAACATATTATACATTCATTGTCTCTTGTATTTAACAGCATATGTTTAGAAAATTATCTGCTGCCTCGATACACTATATATATATATATATATATATATATATATATATATATATATATAGTCATCCGCAAACAAATCTGTTTCGCTGTGTCACAGCTCATCAGTACGGTTAGACTCCGATTGCTTTTAAACCAGGATTGAAACCCGACCGAATTGGTGTCAGTCGGCGATTCTACCTCAGGGCTATGGGCGCTCGGTAGAAGAAGGTAGACTTTTTAGCGCGTATATTATTGTTATACCCGCACAATAGCTAGAGTGCTCTAATTCATTACTGAATGAGCGATGTGTACATGCCAAAGTAGCTACTGTTTTTCAAAGTCTACCATTCTCTCCATTCTACCATATATATATATATATATATATATATATATATATATATATATCCAGGTATATGTTTGGTATGGATAGAATAATATTCCGTATCCAAAGAAATGCTATTCTTAAAAAAAGTGCTCAATGCAAATAATATTTATTCAGAAATTATAACATATGTTATAATATCACGACAAAAGTAGCTATTTTGTTTCAACACAACTTGTTTTTTTATCAAGTGTTGAAGTTTATTTCAAGTTGAAATAAATCTCATGACTTGATAAGGCACAAGTAGTGTTATGTATTGACAGACAAAACAGGCATATATATAATAATATGAGTTATATTTTTATTAAATGAACGATGATCCGTGTAGCCTAGTGAACAGAGAGTGAGAGCGCGCTTCCAAGGGTTGACGGGGGGGTCGTCGCTATCTGTTGCTCCTCTGGTCTGGTCTGGCTCTCTCGTCTGCCTCTGTCTTCGTCTGCTTCCGTGCCCCGAGGTCTTTTATAATCTCCAAACCGGTACTTCCGGATTTTGCCTCGCCCACGCACGCCCAAGTAATTCTCAGAGACACGTGTTCTGTCTGCCTCTTGTAGCCATTTCCGCTACTGCCGGAAATAAGGTCAAACAAACATCCGTTCCTTTCAACGACCGGAAAACACCCCCGCTTGCATCAGCCTTTCCTCGGGTGGGGCCAGGTTGTTATATTACAGTAGTAGCGAAACAAAATAGCTACTTTTGTCGTGATAATATAACATATTTATGTTATAAATTCTGAATACATACATATTTCATCCATGGAGAATCCCAAAGATGAAAAAATGTATATCGGAAACAACTATGAGCGTATTTAAAAGGCGCTTTTACAATCACCTCTCATCGTTTAATAACAAAGAAAAACAAAACATGACGTCTCTTTCCAAACACTTTTGGAAGTAAAACAAAAGAAAATAAAACACCAAAAGTTAAATGGAAAATCCTGAAACAAGCAAAAACAGCTAAATCAAGAAAGGAATCATGTTTCCTTTGTCTTCAAGAAAAAATTGAAATCATTAAATACATAAATAGCGACAAGCTTTTAAACCAGAGGCAAAAAAACACAGAAAACTGCAAACACATTAAAGAACTAAGCTTGCAATCTTGCAGAAAAATACTGGACAAGCCAAAACTAGGAATCCCCCACTAGAGATGATAAACCTTTATAGTACTAACAAACCTTTTATATCAAATTTTACCTATTACACACCACAAACTATAATCAAATCTAATTTAAAGCTTTATAGAAAAAAGTAATTTCCTAAATTCAAAATTAAGGCTAAATATACGAAATTAGATTAATTATAAAACTATTCTTGAATACAAAAATATTCTAAAGTTGTACAAATAAACATTAAAGATAGCTCCAATCCCTTCCTTTCTCACCCTTTACACCTCCCTATTCCCCGCTCTAATAAAAACAAAGAAGAAAGGTTAGCCAGGCGGTCATAAAACACACTTTCATGAATCAACTATATCCCCTATCTACCCCACTTTCTTCAAAATTCTAACGGACAATTTACAAGACTTATTTTCTTATCGCTAACCCCCGCCAACATCCCACACACAACTACCAAATATAAAAAAAGAGGTCTTCCATTCCTTTCCACACCACCTGATGAGACATTGGAAGTCTAATGTCGAAACAAAATGTACAATTTGTAGTGGATATATATATATATATATATATATATATATATATATATATATATACATGTTCTAAAATATAATTTATAATAAATATTTACAGCTATATATTATATATCGAGCACTGTTTTAAATTAATGTTTTGGACGTAAATTTTTCTTCGTTCCTTATTCACTCGTACATATATATATTAATCGCATCACCCCGAGCAAGGCGGTAACGCCACTGATGTGCAGGGGGCTACGTAATAGTGAAAAGATTGGAAAAGAGAAAGCCGGAAACCACATCCTAAGCAGGAAACAACGGATGAGCCTCTTCAACTTCAACTGAACCTGTTCAATAGACGATATATATATATATATATATATATATATGAACAAATTTTTGAAGCAAAAAATTTGTACACTATTTTAAAAACAAGGCATTTATTAAAAGTCTGAAGAGCTCTTTCGTCTAACACCTCATCAGGAGAAAATCGATGGAATCACAAATTAAACGAAAAAGCAGCAACAAAAATTAAGAGCAAAATAGGGGGAAAACACTAAAATAAATATGCATATATATATATATATTTATAACGCGGAGAGGAGAAATCGCGTGTAAATAATTATAGAGGGACAGTTAAAATAAAATATCTCCCAACAAATAAAGAAACTTTATAAAATCCGTCTGCCGGCAAAGAGAAGGCTTTCGTAAAGATATGATTCCTAAATCTTTAATTAACATATATATAGTCATCCTCAGACAGAACTGTTTCGCTGTGTCACAGCTCATCAGTACGGTTAGACTCCGATTTTTTGAAAAAATCATATCACCCCAAACAAGGCGGTAACGCCACTGATGTGCAGGGGCCTACATAAGAGTGAGAAGATTACAAAAGAGAAAACCGGAAACCGCATCCTAAACAAGAAACAAGGGATGAGCCTCTTCACTTGCTCAATAGATGTGGGTGGAGTGTGAATCGGGCGATAGTTTAGTCTATCTATTCCAATTGAGTCTATCTACTCCAATTAGTCTATCTACTCCAATTAACCCAGGATTGAAATCCAACCGAATTGGCGTCAGTCGATGATTCTACCTCTAGGCAATTTTTAACGCGTATATTATCATTATACACGATGCATGTTTCATGAAATTATATAGACAAGTTTTGTCGATTTATTTTATGCAAAGTTTTTCATATCGTCTGATAAGCTTAATAGCATTATCGTTGAAAGAGGAAAGAAAATTATAATATGGATACATGTTTCTATTTAATCCTTTCTGAGCTTTCGGCTTATATCAGCCATTATCAAAGATGAAAATAGTGTTGGTTGTAACAGGCAGTTCACGGACGAACGATAGTAGTAGTCGTCTATTTTGTTTGTGTGGAGGATTGGTGAACACGTGTTTGCATGTTGGAAGCGAAAATCGCACTACAGTTTGTGGCGTCTCGCATGACCACACGAGAGTGGGGGCGAGAAGTATTAAGTATGGAAAGCCATTGGGATAACCAATCGCTTCTGTTACCTTTTATAGGCATTTGAGAATGAGTGTGGAGATTTCATAGTTAATTTGTTTTCAGGTTAGGTTTCAACTGTTTTATGTATATGGCTTCGAGTATTTTTAGTTTTTGTTTATTGTTTTTGTGTTTAAGTATGGTTGTGTTTTCGACGAGGATTTTACAGAATTGTGTATGTGGCCTGGTATGTTGTTTTAGATGTCTAAAGATGTTCGAATTATCGTTTAAATGTGGTGTCAAGCGTCGTGAGAGCGATTTTGTAGTGTGACCAACATAAATATTGTTTTATCCGTTGGAGATACAATCTCCCAAAGAGCACTTGAATTTGTACACTACGGTATTTTCTTTTTTTTTTCAAATTGTTAACCGGGGGAGAAGAGTCTATATATAACGCAGCACCTGTAGAGTGTGTTTTGCATGAAACTCAGAGTTGTGCTGTCGGTGAGAATTTACATTTATTCTTAATATATAATTTGTTGCTTTGTTATTTAAACTTCAGCTCTTTTTTTTTTTATTAACACCAGCACTTAATATGGGATATATATATATATATATATATATATATATATATATATATATATATATAGAGACAAATACTCATGGGATTAATTGATTTATTAATTATTTTGTTTTATCATACCACCCATGCAAGGCAGTAAAGCCACAAAGATTCCAGAGGTTATTGCATATAAAAGTATGAGAAAAAAGAGAAGCCATTTTAAGTTAGTTATGTGCCGCAGGCTTGGGCGATCATGTCTTGAAAGAGACATGACTGACTGTGCAGAAGATATTTTCGCTGTAAGTTGCCACTACTTACTTTTTTTAATCGTTTCACCCCAAGCAAGGCGGTAACGCCACTGATGCTCAGGGGACTACATAAGAGAAAAGGATTAGATAGGAGGAGAGTAAAGAGAGACGAACCAGCTACAGGGGGTGTCAAAGAAGGGAGCAAGTGAAAAATGGGAATACAGGTGTGATGATTGTTGCAAAAGTAGAGAGAAAGGAAAAGATATACAGGGTGTCAAATGATTAAGCGATGGGTATTGTCATTGCATTTAAATTCCTGGATGCTGTAACCGTCAGGAAAACAAGAATATGGAAGAGAGTTCCACAGGCGGGAAGTGCGAGAAAAAAGCTGCTGGAGTAGAATAGTCGGCTGTATTTGGTGTGAATGGGTGGGACCCAGTTGCCAGTCTGGTTGCGCGAGTAAACACCTGTTGCAGGGGCACCAGTGATCCAAGTTCGTCAGAGCAAAAGCCATGAAAATACTTATAGAACAGACATCCCGTCGGTGAGAAAGTGGCTGGAGTCGAGCCGCCAAGTCGGTACCTATCACATTAGTGATTCTCCTGTGGTAAACTGGGTGTCAACTAAGGCTATACAGTCGAATTTGCCCTGCTATTCACCTCATTACTGGAAGAAGAAGAGATGAATTATATCGTTACATTAAGAAGTAGTAATTAGTGGGGGTTCAGTTTATTACTTCATAACAATAGAAAACAGAACCCCTTTTTTTAGTTCTAACCGTAGCTTTAATCCGTTTCCGATTATATTTTGGACTAATTTCAGGTGGATCAGTTTATTAGTCCATAACAATAGAAAACTGACCCCCCTCTTTATGCCCGGCAGAATATTTAATTATATTTATATATTATATTCAGTCAATCAGTTAATTATTATACGTGATACAGGCTTGGGTGATCATGTCTTTAAAGAGGCATAACTGACTGGGCAAAAGATTTTTTCGTAGTAGTTTGCCGACTAAGGCTATAGAACACGAATCTGTTCGGCTATTTAACCCATATCTGGAGGTAGAATCTATGGATTTATATTTTTAAGCGTATTTCCGCGTATGTGGATGTAACGATTCACTTGGAATTCGAACTCGGTTTTCCAATTTTTCGTTCCCAGCCGACATCCACTGCACATCCATATTAAGTAGCGAGATATATAATTAAATTTGTTTTTAATGAAAATTAATGTAGTTTACAATGCAACATAATATAATATTTATATTATAGAAAAGAAAGTGAGTTTACTGCAGACAACGATTGATATTGGATTTAAATTTTTGAAAATCAAAATATTCTGGAAAGCATGAAGCCGGAAAAAAATAATCCACAACCGGGAATTTTTTTTTTCCAATAATCATATCGCCCCAAGCAACGCATTTTACGGCCACTGTTTTGCAGGGGGTTACATAGGAGGAAAGTTATGAGAAAGAGTGACAGGTTATAGGGGGTGTCAGGAAGTGGGTAAGAGAAGGATGAGAATACTGATGAGCGTGGAGTGGACACACACACACACAGACAGACATACAGAGAGAGAGAGAGAGAGAGACAGAGAGAGAGAGAGAGAGACAGGATGCTGGTTATTGTGATAGGAGATGACTATTGACATTACATGTAAATTCTTAGAGATTGTAGTTGTCGGGGAAGCAAGTAAACGGAAGAGAATTTAACAGGCGGCAAGTGCGAGAAAAGAAGGAGTAGAATTTGCTTTTACAATTTATTGGTTTCACAGTAAAAGGGTGGGACCTAGTTGCTAATCTTGTGGCTCGAGTAAATTTATATATAGGGGGCACCAGTGAGCTAATTCACCGGAGCAGAAGCCGTGAAAGTATTTGTAGAAGAGACACAGGGAAGTCACATTGCGCTGGTGAGAAAGTAACTGTATTTGAGCTGCCAAGTCGGGATCGATCACATTACAGATTCTCCGTTGGATTTTGTCAAGGACACCTAGGTGGATAGCTTGAGCAACCGACCAGATATGGCAGCAGTATTCAATGCACGTGTGGATGGTAGATTTATATATGTACAGGATTGTTTCAGTTCGGAAAAACTTCCTGTCTCTACACAGAGAACCGACAGATGATTTAGCTACGGATTCGATATAGTCATTCAGCAAAAGAAACTGTTAGCATAGAACTTATAGTTATATCTGAACATTCGGACAGCAGAATACGGTTTTAAAGAGCAGCCATTATTGACCATACTGTTGTATATCTCAAAAAGTTCGCCTCCATATAGGCCACATATTAATCTACTTTCACGATCCGTGGTATAACAATCTGCAAAAAGAACATGTGTTGGGTAGGAAATGAAGAATGAAAAGTAACTTTCTTCATCAATTTTACAAAAAATCTCAATGATGTGTGAAATCCTGGTTTTGCCAAATAGAAAAAAAGGATTGACTGCGGACTGTAAGAAAAAAAGTTGAAGCCGGATTTTGCTAGTAGATGTTAAATTAATTTTCTGACCAATGGAAGCGATTTGCAAGACTGAGAAGAGTTGGCGATTCAGTGAAAAAAAAAAAAAAAAAACTAAAAAAAACTAAAAAAAAACTAAATGGTTATAAAAGGCGAAAGGAAGGTCCGTCAGACAGTCACATGGGACGGTCGTTCTCTTCTCTTTCCTTCTCGTATGTTGATTCCTTTTACTTCTTCTCCATGTTAAACATTCCTACTCAACGATAACATACATACTTACATAGGTACAAATAAACTCACTCTTTCAATAGCTACTACAAACTCTACCCTTAACTTCTTAATCTCATTTCTAATTGAACAATAATTTCTACAATTCATGTTTTGTTTTTCTATCAATAAATTTCTATTTTAACACGCAAAATGTATATTTTCTCCTTCCAGAAATCCCCACATTCCAACCTCCAACCTGCTGACAACCTTCTGATGAAAACGAATAAATATGAAAGTTGTAGAGAGTTCGGTTAGGTATGACACAAGGCCGAATTAATAAATATTAACCATTTCCCTATAGTTTCACTGGTGACCCCTGACGGCTGAAAAGAACATAAAATGCAAGAACTACTTCTCCTGATAAATGTAGAGACGATGATCTGCAATATTTTTCATCTTAAACTTGACTAGCCACAATCACTGACCCAAACAGACCCACATATTATTTATACCTAAACAACCCATTTTTACTTACCATTCTTACTACAGTCACCATAATACCTCAAAGTCTCTATGTAGTCCTAACAGTGGAAGGGTGGTGATAAAAATAACATTTAAAAATGAAACACTAATGAATATAATTTATATCAATTGAGTGCCATACGTGATACACGTTTGGGCGATCATGTCTCGATAGAGACATGACTGACTGGGCAGGTTGCCATTGCTTTCTGCGGTAGACTGGTTGCCGACCAAGGCTATAGAACCCAATCTCTCCTGTTATTTAACACATAACTGGAAGGAATAGGCGGATTAATACCTTTCCCAAGGGTATTTGCGCGTAAGTGAATGCAATGAATTCAGCTAGAATTCGAACTCGGCTCCCTGATTTCTCGTTCCTAGCCGATATCCAATGCACCACAACGCACAATTTGTATACAAGAACCTAAACTAAATAGTATTAGTAATAAAGACATAATTCTAAATTGTGGCAGAAATATCAGTGAACTGAGCGAAATTACTGCGGACCTGGGTAATAAAGAACAATCATTCCACAAAAACATCCACTCAAACCCAAAAACAAATACAAAACGTGCTCTTGAAAAATTAAAAAGCGTCCCGCATGATACCAGAGAACTGATATTTCTGTAATCTACCTAACGAGGAAAGGAGCGGGAATTCAAAGTGGAGATAGATATAAATACTACAATGGAGAACAATTAACATAAAAGTCCTGATATAGAAAGCCACGTGGAAGCTACATTTCGTCGGTGGGAGAGAGACTAACGTGAAAAATCAGCAATATAATATTGCTGATTTTTCTTTTCTTTTTTTTTTTTAATCGTATCACACCGAGCAAGGCGGTAACGCCACTGATGTGCAGGGGGCTACGTAATAGTGAAAACTTTGGAAAAGAGAAAGGTGGAAACCACATCCTAAATAGGGAACGAGGAAAGAGCCTCTTAACCTGTTCAACAGACGTGGGTGGAGTGTGAACCGGGCGATAGATCTATCTACTCCAATTGAAAAAACAAAAAACAAAGTGAGAAGATTGGAAAAAAGAAAGCCGGAAACCACATCCTAAACAGGGAACAAGGGATGGGCCTCTTAACCTGTTCAATAAACGTGGGTGGAGTGTGAACTGGGCGATAGATAGATCTATCTACTCCAATTGAAAAAAAAAAACAAAGTGAGAAGATTGGAAAAGAGAAAGCCGGAAACCACATCCTAAACAGGGAACAAGGGATGGGCCTCTTAACCTGTTCAATAGACGTGGGTGGAGTGTGAACCGGGCGATAGATAGATCTATCTACTCCAATTGAAAAAAAATAAACAAAGTGAGAAGATTGAAAAAGAGAAAGCCAGAAACCACATCCTAAACAGGGAACAAGGGATGGACCTCTTAACCTGTTCAATAGACGTGGGTGGAGTGTGAATCGGGCGATAGATAGATCTATCTACTCCAATTGAAAAAAAAAAAACAAAGTGAGAAGATTGGAAAAGAGAAAGCCGGAAACCACATCCTAAACAGGGAACAAGGGATGAGCCTCTTAACCTGTTCAATAGACGTGGGTGGAGTGTGAACCGGGCGATAGATAGATCTATCTACTCCAATTGAAAAAAAAAAGTGAGAAGATTGGAAAGGAGAAAGCCGGAAACCACAATTCTGCAGTAATTAATAATACATCAGCAGTTGGTATTAGTCTATATTCCTGAGATGAGATTTTACAGTACTTACATTATTCGGACTATTTCCTCATCTTTGTTGCTATTTGTACGACGTTTAATAATAGATCATTCTATTTCTCTATATTTCTGTGATGAGGCAGTATTTACAGTATTTACATTATTCAGACTATTGTCCTCATCTTTGTAGCCATTTGTACGACGTTGAATGATAGCTCATTCTATTTTTCTGTATTTCTAAGATGAGGTAGTATTTACAGTATTTTCATTATTCAGACTATTGTCCTCATCTTTTTGCGACGTCTTTACGACGTTTCCCTAAGGACACATGGCCCAGTGGATAGAGACGATGTTTAGTTCCTGACTTGACTTTTACAGTTGTGAGTTCAAAACCAGGCTAGAGCAGTTATGAACAAGTAACTTGCAGAGTTAAAGGGAGATGACTCATGACTTCTAATTAAGGCTTTCCGCAAGAAATGGAGTTCATATACCCCACTGATTGTAATAAAGGGTTCGGTTCGAAATTCCTAGCACCTGAAGAAGGCCGGAGCGTACAACGGCCGAAACGTCGTGCAAATGGCAACAAAGATGAGGATAATAGTCCGAATAATGTAAATACTTTACCTCAACTATTGACCTAGTGAAAATTCTGCACTGAAGTAAAACGACAAGCTATAATTATAAAATGGATGTGCGTTGTGGTGCAGTGGATATCGACTCGGAATGACAAATCGGCGTGCTGTGTTCGAATTCCAGTTGAATTCCTTGCATTCACTTCCGCAAAAATACCGTTGGGAAAGTATTAAATCCGTCCCTTCCCCCAGTTATGGGTTAAATAATAGGACAGATTGGGTTTTATAGCCTTGGCTAGCAACCGGTCTAACGCACAAAGCAATGACAACCTATTACGGGATAATCTTCTTTCGAGACATGATCGCCTAAAGCTTGTATCACGTATGGCACTTAACTGACTGACTGAATATAATAGTTGGAAACATAATTAAAACTTCTACTGGGCATAAATTGGGAGATCGGTTTCCTATTGTTATGAAGTTTTAAACTAATCCCTCACTAACCTAATATAATAATGTAATATAATTTATCTTTTCTCCCTTCAGATAAGAGTTAAATGGCAGGAAGAATTGGGTTCTATAGCCTTGGTCGGCAATCAGTCTACTGCAGAAAGTCAGGTCTCTTTCGAGACATGATCGCATAAGCGCGCATCACATCTGACACTTAACTGACTGACTGAATATAATAGTTGAAAACATGATTAAGTCTTCTACTGGGCATGAAGAGAGGGATCAGTTTTATATTGTTATGAAGTAATAAACTGATCCGCCATTAATTAATAAATTATTATATAATATATCTCTTATCCCGCCTGCTATGAGTCAATGACAGATTGGGTTCTATAGCCTTGGTCGGCAATCAGTCTACTGCAGAAAGTCAGGTCTCTTTCGAGACATGATCCCCCAAGCGCGCATCACATATGGCACTTAACTGACTGACTGAATATAATGGTTGAAAACATGATTTAGGCTTCTATTGGGCATGAAGAGAGTGATCAGTTTTTCTTGTTATGAAGTAATAAACTGATCCCCCACTAATTACTACTTTCGAGACATGATCGCTCAAAACGTGTATTACGTATGGCACTTAACTAAATGAATATAATGTAAAGTGGGGGGGTCAGTTTCATATTGTTATGAAGTAATGAACTGATCCCCCACTTAATAATACTTAATAACATAATACATCTCTTCCTCCTCTAGCTATAAGTCAAATAACCGGACAGATTGGGTTCTATAGCCTTGGTCGGCAACCAGTCTACCGCAGAAAGTAATGCCCAGGCTTCCTGTCTCTTTCAAGACATGATCGTCCAAGGCGTGTATCACGTATGGAACTTAACTGACTGACTTATAAAATATTAAATCATGTTTCTTTTTTATAGAACTACAGGAAGTTATTAGTATACACGATGGCTTTTGCAATTCTGAAATATATCTTGCGTTCTTCATTTAGTTTTTCTCTGTCTTATTATTTATTCGGTGGAAGATTTCGAATTTGCTAATTAGTTCGGTCAATTCGTTTTCTATGTGTCTCTAGCTGTTTGAATTAATAAAAGAATAAATCTAATTATATTTGCATTTATAAATCAATACTGTCAATCATTCCGATGTCATTTTTTTTTCAAAATATAGGAAAATTTCCTAAAGAAAACAAACAAATAAAAAAATATAAAAACCAACAAAAACGGCAGAAAAAAAAAGGACTATTTTAATTGTATCATTTATTATTCATAGCCACGTTGATACAAGTAGGTTTCAGTTTATGAATTTTAGATTTAAACCAATCATCTGCATAATATATTTAACGTGGAAAAGATTTGGCGAACTTCTTTAGGGAGATGAAAACCAAGCATATCATAAATTTTGCTTTTCGATCGGATTTCGTAGACTGTTATCAGCATTCACTTTTTTATATGTCAACCTCAAAGTTGTAGGGGCCTCGGAGATCCTTGATGAATTGGCCTTGTGCCAAATACGTCCAAAATCCTTAAAATTGAAATCTCATAAAGTTGGATGTTAAAATATGGATAGATAAAATATTTCGTGTGTACATGAAAGTAATGATTTATTAACAATGAAAAAATTGTAAGAGGAAAAATATAAGCGAAACTCGTTAAACTGAACACTCTAACATATTTGTGAGAAGAAAAATGTTCATTGAGAAAATGAATGTAGTTTTGTAGTTAAAATTATTCAAAGAGAAATGTAAGTATTTAAAACGTCCCACAGAAGTTTAGAGTTCATGGTTTGATAGTAGCAGAAAGTAGTCTTATATTCCTTTTCTTTTTTTTGTAGGTTGGCAACAGTGCGCGAAGGAAGAAATAAAGAAATACTACTTATCAGACAGAGTGTTCATGTTATTGTAGCTGTCTTTGGCGGCGTGGAGTGAAAAATGAAAAAAAGAAAATCATCAGTAAAAGCGATACATGACTGAGGCAGCTTGAAGTTTCTTCCTTACATTGTGAGATGAAGCAGATACCGCTTTTATTCTGACTGCTTTGACCGGTCACGGAATGTACTTAAGTAGTGAATCTGGTCATGTGACCGGCTCCATGGAGCACTTTTGCTTCTAGGTGTAAAAAACGTCATATATGAATTTTCTATTTCTAATTTAATCAGGATCCTCAATTTTGCTTTTCACACTGACTTGTACATTTTTCTTGGTCTGAATTTTTCCAAAATTTTTTTGAGTCGTTTGAATCTACTTTTCCGGGTATGCAATTTTACTTTGTGTGTTTTAGTTAGTTGATAGATGATATAGGATTTGTATCCTATATAGGGATGTGCTTTGTGGTACAGTGGATATCGGCTCGGAAAAGAGAAACCGGGGAGCCGAGTTCGAATTCCTGCTGAATCCATTGCATTCACTTGCGCACAAATACCCATGGGAAAGGTATTAATCCGTCTCTTCCCTCCAGTTATGGGTTAAATAGCATGACAGATTGGGTTCTATAGCCTTGGTCGGCAACCAGTCTACCGCAGAAAGCAATGGCAACCTACTGCGGGATAATCTTCTGCTCAGTCAGTCATGTCCCTTTCGAGACATGATCGCCCAAGCGTGTATCACGTATGGCACTTAACTGACTGACTGAATATAATAGTTGAAAACATGATTAAGGCTTCTACTGGGTATAAAGTGGGGGATCGATTTCCTATTGTTTTAAAGTAATAAACTGATCCCCCATTAATTACTACATAACAATATAGTACATAACTTCCCCCGTCTTGTTATGAGTCAAATAATAGGACAGATTAGGTTCTATAGCCTTGTCTAGCAACCAGAAAGTAATGGCAACCTACTGCGGGATAATCTTCTGCCCAGTCAGTCATGTTTCTTTCGAGACATGATCGCCCAAGCGTGTATCACGTATGGCACTTAACTGACTGATCCTATATAGTTTAAGAGGTTTGAAACCAGTAAAAACTTTAGTGTATAAGAACATAGCACAATATCTAGATTATTTGTTTGTTTTTTATTAAAATTGAAATCTGTCTTGGTTTGAAATTAGGAAATAATCATGTTAATGGTGAGAATTGTCGCTATTGTTTAAATTATGCAACAAATACATCAATTAGAATGTTTGGGAAATGTTTTATCGGAAGTAGAAAAAGTGTGACACTGAATACGCATTGCTATAGCGAATGGTACCTTCCAGCTGCCAAGCAAAGTAATAAGAAACACGAAAATTTAGTCAGAAACAAAGAAAAATCACTGAAAGATTCATGAAAATAGCCTCACAGATAAAAACAAGACGTGAAGCAACAAAAATATAGTTTTACTGAAGGATGCTGAGAATACCAGAGACCGAAAGAAACATTTAATGAGAAAAGAAGGGTTGGAAAATTTGATACTCAAAGGACAGAGCGAAGGCAAGAGGGACACAGGAAAAGAATGCATAACCTACCTAACGAGCTTGGTATAACAGAGTTTAGAAGGGGTAACGAAAAGACAAAATTTATTAAGAGCTACAAAGGAAAATAAATTGTGGAGAGCCATGATCGCCAACGTCTTCATGTGACACGGTACTTAGAAGTAGAAGAAGAATGAGCTTGAGTAAATGGATGGCAGAACAAGATTTAAGAGAAATAACGAAAAGACAAAATTTATTAAGAGTGGCAAGGGTGAGGAAATTGTGGAGAGCCATGATCACCAACGTTCTCATGGGACTCGGTACATAGAAGAAGAAGAATGAATTTAAGTAAATGAATGGCAGAACGAGATTTTAGAGAAATAACAAAAAGACAAAATGTATTAATAGCTACAAGGGTGAGGAAATTGTGGAGATCCTTGATCGCCAACGTCCTAAAGATGGAAGACGGCACGTGGAAGAAGAAGAAGAAGAAGCTTGATGGCAGAACAAGATTTAGAAGAAATAACAAGAAGAAAATATTTATTAAGAGTTACAAAGGAAAGGATATCATGGAGAGCCATGATCGCTAATGTCCTGAAGAGACGCGGTACATGAAAGAGGAAGAATAGAATTGAATAAACAGATGGCAGGACAAGGTTAAGGAAAGATAACAAAAAAATAGAATTTATGAAGTGCTAAAAAAAGAGGAAATTGTGGAGAGCCATGATCGCCAATGTCCATATGGGACACGGTACATAGAAAAAGAATGAACTTGAGTAATTGGATGGCAGAACAAGGTTAAGGAGAGATATCAAAAAATTATTAAAATCTACAAAAGAGAAGAAATTGTGGTGGGCCATGATCGCCGACGTCTTCATGGGACACAGTATATAGAAGAAGAAGAATGAACTTGATTAAATGGTCGGCGAAACAAGGCTTTAGAGAAATAACGAAAAGACAAAATTTATTAAGAGCTACAAGGGCGAGGAAATTGTCGAGAGCCAGGATCGCCAATGTACTGAAGGGACACGTCACATAGACGAACAATCAGTGAGTCAGTTAAGTGCCATACGTGATACACGCTTGGACGATCATGTCTCGCAAGAGACATGACTGACTGGGAAGAAGATTATCAAGCAGTAGGTGGCCATTGCTTTCTGCGGTAGACTGGTTGCCGACCAAGGCTATAGAACCCAATCTGTGCTTTTATTTGACTCATAGCTAGAGGGAGAAGAGATGTATTATATTATTAAGCAGTAATTAGAGGGGGGTTAGTTTATTACTTCATAACAATAAAAACCGATCCCCCACTTTATGACCTTAGAAGCTTTAATCATGATTCTAACTATTATATTCAGTCAGTCAGTTACTTGCCATACGTGATACGCGCTTGGGGGATCATGTCTTGAAAGAGACATGACTGACTGGGCAGAAGATTATCCCGCAGTAGGTTGCCATTGCTTTCTGCGGTAGACTGGTTGACGACTAAGGCTATAGAACACAATCTGTCCTATTATTTGACTCATAACTAGACGGAGGAAGTGATGTACTATATTATTACGTAGTAATTAGTGGGGGACCAGTTTATTACTTTAAAACAATAGGAAATCGATCCCCCACTTTAAACCCAATAGAAGCCTTAATAATGTTTTCAACTACTATATTCAGTCAGTCCGTTAAATGCCATACGTGACACACGCTTGGGCGATCATGTCTCGAAAGTGACATGACTGACTGGGCAGAAGATTATCCCGCAGTAGGTTGCTATTGCTTTCTGCGGTAGACTGGTTGACGACCAAGGCTATAGAATTCAGTCTGTCCTGTTATTTGACTGACTGATATTACGTTCAATCTCTATTGAGACACCGATTTCCGAGGGATCACCAAAGTTAAGCAAATTCAAGTCCGGTGACCGCTTGTTTTCCACCGAGTGACGCTATGACATGGAATACAGGAAACTACACAGGGAAATAAGGAGCCAAGCTAAAGAGGAATGGCTCAACGACAAATGCGCAGAGGTAGAGAGACTGAGCTAGACTGATAAAGCAGACCTGCATAAGAAAATAAAAGAAGTGACAGGACAAAAAAACCTGCTCCTGTTCAACATAGTCTCTTCTAGTTTGATACACTGATTCCAACGCTTCTCTAACAGTTCAATGACTTTTTTGTAGAACGATTCGTCTTTGGCCTCAAAATACGCCTCAGTTTCCGATAGTACTTCTTCATTAGAGCCAAATCTCTTTTCCTGTAGCATTCTTTTGAGGTCTGCAAACAGCCAGTAGTCGCTGGGGGTCAAATCTGAAAAACAGGGTGTATGCGGTAGCAATTCGAAGTGCAATTCATATAGTTTTGCCATCGTTACGATCAACTTCTGACACAGTGCGTTGTCTTGGTGAAAGATCACTTTTTCTTCATTTGTGGCCCGTTTTTTTTTTGGCATTTTCTTCCTTTAAACGCACCAATAATGCGATATAATATTCATTATTGACGGTTTTTACTTTATCAAGGTGAACAAAATATCTTGCGCATCCCAAAATACGGAGGCCAAAAACTTGCCCGCTGATAATTGCGTCTTTAGTCGCTTTAGACGGTTTTCACCTGCTGCTGTCTACTCAGATGACTGCCAACTTGACCCCGGAGTGAAGTAGTGGATCTATGTTTCATCCATTGTCACATATTTACGCAAAATCTCTTTCTTGTTGCGTTGAAACAGTTGCAAACAACTCTGAATCGACGACACGTTGTTGTTTTTGATCGACTGTGAGCAAACGCGGCACCCATTTTGAACACAGCTTTCTTATTGTCAAATGTTCATGCAAAATGGTGAATACACTGCCTTCTGATACGTTCAACTCCTCTGCCAACTCACGTGACTTCAATTTATGATCTGCCGTAACGAGTTTGTGGATATTCTTTTTGTATTTTCAGGAACAACTGCCGATTTGGGGCGACCTGAGCGTTCAGCATCATTTGTGTCTGTACGACCGCGTTTAATGTCAGCATACCACCTCTTAATCGTTGTTTCTTATGAAGCAGAATCCGAATAACACTTATCAAGCCATTGCTTTGCTGGAACAGTATTTTTTCTCTCAGAAAGCAATGCTTTATCAACACACAAAATTCAGATTTTTCCATTATTTTAAAAATTTTCAGCAGTAGCGTCACTTAAATAACTATCATTTGTAGACTCAGTCAGTTGCGTGCCATACGTGATACACGCATTGGGCGATTATGTCTCGAAAAAGACATAACTGACCGGGCAGAAGATTATCCCGCAGAAGGTTGCCATTGCTTTCTGGGGTAGACTTGTCAGCCAAGGCTATAGAACCCGATCTGTTCTATTATTCAACCCATAACTGGAGGGAAGATACAGATTTAATACCTTTCCCAAGGGTATTTGTGCGTAAGTGAATGCAAGGAATATCAACTGAAATTCGAACTCGGCTCCCCGATTTGTCGTTCCGAGTCGATATCCATTGCACCACAACTCACATCCAATTTGTAAACTAATAATCCGATTAGGCCCAACATTTTTCACGCCCTATTTGAAGGTTAGTACTTCATGAAAACCAAAGGGATTTTTTTTTATCAGTGGCGCTAACTGTAAGTCAGGCCCGGGACTTATCGAGTTATGTGTTATGGTAATTCAGTCAGTAAAGTGCCATACGTGAAACACGATGTCTCGTTTCGAGCCGATATCCACTGCACCACAGCGCACATCCGTTATGGTAAATAACTGACTGAAATAAGCAGGCAATCCAGAAGCTTAGTAGAGTATTGAGAGTCAAGAAAATTTTCTCTGGAAACAAAGAATAGACTGCTGGATTGTTACATAATGTTTCTTCTTCAATATGGTAGTCAATGCTGGACAATATCCTCAAAGATAAAGAGACTTGAAGGATCCGAAATGTGGTTCTACAGAAGGCTGCTCTGGATACCATGGACCGAACATGCAAGCAAAGAGGCGGTTCTTGAGCTGATGTAAACGAATAGAACCTTAAAATTAGCATCAGAAAAAGACAGCTGAAGTTCCTGGGATATGTAGTGAGGAAAGAAGGCCTGAAGAATCTGATACTCACAGGTCAGATAGAGGACAAGAGAGACAAGTATACTCGATAATATACTCAGAAAATGGATGGCAGATTAAAATTTGGGAAAGTT
This sequence comes from Ascarosepion bandense, assembly GCA_037127315.1. NCBI lineage: Eukaryota > Metazoa > Mollusca > Cephalopoda > Sepiida > Sepiidae > Ascarosepion > Ascarosepion bandense. The sequence goes on from JBBBDQ010001309.1 coordinate 1,529,308, forward strand.
TAGAAAATGTGTTATCAGACACTAGAGATAGGAAGATGTGGAAGGACATGATCGCCTACGTATTGAAGGGACAAGGCACATAGATGAAGAAAAAGTATAATTTCTATTGCATCAGAACGTCTTTTCAACTTCAGTATACAATTTATTCTCTCGAGAGGCTTTTGCCTACCATCTACACAACCTGCCACCGCCTATGAAATCAAACTAAATTGGCCATGAGCTAATTGCTGGAAGGAAAACGGGTGTTCTTTTAATTCTTTAATCTGGGAGGCTATTTTCTTTTTTGGTTGGTAAAAGTTAAGTGTAATGAGACAGCGACAATTCCTCCTGTTATATATCGACAAACAACAAACACGCATATATATAAAAATATGAGTTATATTTTTATTGATGACGATGAACCGTGTAGCCTAGGGTACAGAGAGTTGAGGGAGCGCGCTTCTAAGGGTTGACGGGAGTGTCTCTCTTCACCGGCCGATCTCTGTCGCTGCTACTCTGGTCTGGTCTGTCCGGACTGTCTGGTGAATTCGTGCACCGAGGTCTTTTTATAATCTCCAAACCGGGATTTTTTCTTCCGGTTTTTTGCCTCGCCCACGCACGCCCACGTAATTCTCAGAGACACCTGTTCTGTTTGCCTCTTGTAGCCATTTCCGCTACTGCCGGAAATAAGGTCAAACAAACATCCGTTCCTTTCAACGACCGGAAAACGCCCCCGCTTGCATCCCTTCCTCGGGTGGGGCCAGATTATTATATTACACTCCCTCGAGCATTCACTTAGTCTTGTAACGTTATGAAGAAACAGTAAATTAATTTTTTTTTTCAATCACTGGGGTATATGAACTCCATTCCTTGAGTAGTAGTGCCTCTTTTGGTTACCATGAGTTATCTCCCTCTAACCCTGTAAGTTTCTTGTTCATCACTGCTGTAGCCTGGTATTGAACTCACAACGTTTTGGGTCAAGTCACACGAACTAACTAACGTCTATATCCACTGGGCAATGTGTCCTTAAGGGCACATGGCTTAGTGGATATAGCCGAAACGTTGTACAAATGGCAACAAAGATGAGGACAATAATCCGAATAATGTAAATACTTCCTCATCTCAGAAATATAGATAAATATTAAATTTATTCAATAAATTAAAATTGGCTTCAATCACAGTTTGCAGGCGACTTAGGATTTTCCTGCATCTCTTTATGACTGTCTCCTTGTTTAAGTTAAAGAATTGTTGCGAAAATTCTTGCATTCAGTTTAGTTTTTGTTGGTCTTTTACTCAAACTGAGTCCCACACATAACAATCAAGGGTGTTGCAGTCTGGGGAGTTAAGTAGCCAGATGTAAGGGGTGATGTGGTTGCGAAAATTGTCTGACAGCCATAACTAGGTTCTGCTGTTTTATTTTATTTTTTATTTTTTGGCCTGATGCAGATTCTAATAGCCAGACATAGAGTTTTCCAACAGTTGACCCAGGATAGCACTAACTCCTGAAGGCACTTGATATAGGCCTCCGTGTTGAGTCTGAATCCCTGGGGAAAGATTAATAGAAGCAAAACCTTGCTATCCCTAGCGAGCACTCTAAGCACTTACATAATCACCATTCGACTCAGCGAACTCTTTCCGAATCCTCTGCACTGTCCCCAGATTAACATCCAAACATTCTGAAATCTTTGTATGGAAGCTTTTGGCGCGAATGTTAAGCAGAGCAGAATGCTGTTTCGAAATTTCTGGTGGAGTCATTTGCATCCTGGTGTTCGTTTTCTGTGCAATATGTAACATGCAAAGTGGCCAATAATTTACCCATCGAACACTGTATTTATACATTTCGTTTTTTCTTTTGTTTATTATTATTTTTTCTTTCAATTTTTAATTTCTCTCTTTTACACTTTTCTTTTTTTTACACCCTTTTCTTACTTCCTTTCTTTCGTTTAGACTTTTTTATTCTTTATTCATTTCTTACTAGCCCTTTTCTTTCTTTCTTTCTTTCTTTCTTTCTTTCTTTCTCACCATTTAGTTTCTTTCTTTCTCACCATTTAGTTTCTTTCTTTCTTTCTTTCTTTCTTTCTCCACCTTTTCTTTCTTTCTTTCTTTCTTTCTTTCTCACCATTTAGTTTCTTTCTTTCTTTCTTTCTTTCTTTCTTTCTCACCATTTTCTTTCTTTCTTTCTTTCTTTCTTTCCATTTAGTTTCTTTCTTTCTTTCTCTTTCGTTTTTCATCCTTTTCTTTCTTTCTTTCTTTTGCAAACTATTCTTTCTTTCTTTAACTTTGTCTTTCTTTCTTTTCACCCTTTTCTTTCTTTCTTTTTTTTAATTTGACTTCTTTCTTTTTCCACTTTCTTCGGTCCTTTTCTTTCTTTCTTTCTTTCTTTCTGTCTTTCTTTCTTTCTTTCTTTCTCACCATTTAGTTTCTTTCTTTCTTTCTTTCTCACCATTTAGTTTCTTTCTTTCTTTATCACCATTTAGTTTCTTTCTTTCTTTCTTTCTTTCTCACCGTTTTCTTTCTTTCTTTCTTTCTTTCTTTCTTTCTGTCCATTTAGTTTCTTTCTTTCTTTCTTTCTTTCTTTTTCGTTTTTCATCCTTTTCTTTCTTTCTTTCTTTCTTTCTTTCTTTCTTTTGCAAACTATTCTTTCTTTCTTTAACTTTGTCTTTCTTTCTTTTCACACTTTTCTTTCTTTCTTTTTTTTAATTTGACTTCTTTCTTTTTCCACTTTCTTCGGTCCTTTTCTTTCTTTCTTTCTTTCTTTCTTTCTTTCATTTTTTTTAAATTTTGTTTTTTCAATTTTTTTCGTTCTTTTTTTTAGCCTTTTCTACCTTTCTTTTCTTCTTTTTCCATAATTTTCTATCTGTCTTTCTTTCATTCTTTTCCAAACTCCTTTCTTTCCTTGTTGTTTACTTTCATTACTTTTTCCCCCTTTCCATTCTTTTCTGACTTTCTGTTCAAATTATTTTGTTTTCGAGCCTTCACCTGTTTTCGCGTTTTTGGTTAAGCCAATACAAACTCGTATCTGTCTATAATTTCATTGTTTCCATTTTCTCCTGGCTTCATTCCACTCCAGTAAAGACATTGTGCCAACCGCTGCACCATGCGTATTAATGGCCGACACGTATACACAACAACGTAAAGAACATCCAGGAAGATCTTTGGCCCTGTCTGAGCCATCGGAACCTAACCATACTGTGCTTCTGTTTCTACACGACTGCACCTGATGTTATTTCTAACTGGCCTCGTACAATATGCTATGGCCGTTGGAAGAGTTGGATTGACAGAAAATGGCAAGTTTTATGCCGGGAAGCCAGAAAACGTTTTGTACAGTAGAGGCCATTTAGAGCATTTGTAAGGGCGGAGGAGACGTAAAGGCGCCTAATATTATTGACTAACACAATTGCTTTATATTAACATAAGAATATAAGTCTATGCCTTTTTATATCAATCTGTCTTGTCACATCTCTTTCTGATTATCTCAAACATGTATATATCTTTTTCACTATCCATCGCAATATTTTGAAAACGCTTTCTCACTGACTATCTCAGTCATTTTATATCACTATCAATCTATCTAAATATTTTATATGTCTTTCTCACTTCCTGAGTTCTTTATATCTTTCTCGCTTTCTATCTATCTATCTATCTATCTATCTATCTATCTATCTATCTATATCTATATATATATATATATATAATAATAATAATAATAATAATATATATATATATATATATATATATATATATATATATATATATATAATGTTCAAACAATTCGTTTCAAATTGTCGGTTGTTTATAATCAAGTTTCGTTAAAATTCGTTAATCTCCGTAACATGTTGTTGACATTACGATATATTTCAGAGCAGACATGGTTGTTGCGATGAATCGAAAATTGTGTTATATAGGCTTGATAAAAACGTCATTTAGCCTGGAGGTCATTCGTGGTCGAGCTGTCTAAGACGTTACCAGATCAAATAGTAGCTTCCCCTATATGGATTGGGGTCGCTGTTTCGACACACATTTTCGTAATAAAAATTTATCGTAAATAATCAGACCGGTAGATATAAATATATAATACTGTTTGATTATAAACAGAATATCTACTTAAATACGAGTATCGATAAAAAATAACGTTAAAATAATTCATTTAAAATTGTCGGTTGTTTATAACCACGTTTCGTTAAAATTCGTAAATCTCCGTAATATATCAATCGCAACCTTTTTAAAATTTTTTCTCATTATTTCACTTATTCATATATATATATATATATATATATATATATATATATATATATATATATAGGAAAGAATATTAATAAAAAGTTTTGAATTTAAAAATGTCCTTTTTTTGGACAGTATTTGTTTATTTTTATTATTGTATATTATATTTCAGACCACCCTCGGTCCTTCATCAGAAACGAGTGATTTTTAAATTTGAATTAGAAACGTATTTCACGATAGCGTCCGAATATTTTTTTTGTGTTTACATATACATATATATATATATATATATATATGTATTCTAAACATATTGCTAAATATAGCAAACAATGAATGTTTATTATGATTAATCATGAGCCGTTCTAAACATCGTATTTTGGCTTTAATTTCAATTGAAAATAAAGACAAAACGTGTATAATTGTAAAACAAGTGTAAGTGTAAAATTGTAAAAATTTAAACCAATTGACCTCATAGTCTCTAATAACCCTACAAACACACAGCTAAATCCTCTACAGAAAACCAATGTAATGTATCAATTTACAGGCCCGTTTAGAGACGGTATCTCTGGTACTAGTAATAAACCCACTACATATATTGGTTTTACTACAACCACGCTCTCTCGTAGACTTACTTGCCACCTTTCTGATCATATTTAATTTAGATAAACGTGTAGGTAATATTAGACAGATCTGAGTCGATAAAACAATAATACTCACACATGCACATAGTAAAAAGAACCTTCAGATATTGGAGGCCATGTACATTAAATTAAAACAACTCGCACCAAATAAAATCACATTTAATCTGGGCATATGGTTCTGTTAACATTTCGGTCTCGCACGCGGTGTGACGTCATAGAACCGCATTACAAATTTACGACCTGTGTCTGCTTTTCGGTGACTGTTATTGTCGTGTAGCAATGTTTTACCTCCCAGATGAGATCAAGTCCCAAGTAGGCATCTACGCAGATGACAATACAATATACTCCCGCTCCAGTAAGAAACCTGTCGTGGCGGACAGACATAATCTCGCTGCTGACCTTGAGCGGGATCTACACTCTGTGGTGAACTGGGGCAAGAAGTGGCTTGTCAACTTCAATTCCTCTAAGACCAAGCTCTTGTCTGTCAACTATAAGCATGGACCAGATGATTCTCCCTGAGAGTAATACACTACGCCTCCTCGGACTTACCCTGTCCTCAGACCTCAAATGGAACCACTATATTGAATCCATAGCAAAATCTACTGCTAAGAAGATTGGGTCACTATGTCGATCTAGGATGTTTTTTCCACCTGAATCCATCCTGCATATATACAAGTCAACCATCCGTCCGTGCATGGAGTACTGCTGCCGTTCTCCTCAGTGTTCTTGACAAGCTCCAAAGGAGAGTCTGTAATGTCATCGGTACTGATCTGGCGACTCGACTGCAGCCACTTTCCCATCGTCAAAATGTGGCCTCCCTCTGTCTCTTCTATAAATACTTTCATGGCTTCTGCTCGGATGAGCTTAAGTCACTGATGCCTCTCCAACAGGTGTTTACCCGTGCAACCAGACTGGCAACTGGGTCCCACCCATTCACAGTCAGGTTAGCCAAATGCAGACGACAATTATACTCCTGCAGCTTCCTCTCTCGCACTTCCCGCCTGTGGAACTCACTCCCGTATTCTTGCTTTCCTGACGGCTACAACCTCCAGAAATTTAAATGCAAAGTTAATACTCATCTACTAACCACTGGCCTCTAGCTCTCTCCCCTCCCCTGTATAACCTTCCCTTTCTCTCCACCTATGTATCTGTCATCATACCTGCTTTCTCAGCTTTCTATTGTTCCTTTCTAACTAGCTTGTACTCCTCACTCTTTTCTAATTAATCTTTTTACATTTATGTAAACCCCTGCACATCAGTGGCGTTTCTGCCTTGCTCAGGGTGAAATGATTAAAAAAAAAAACACAAGTTAATATCATCTTTATGGCGGATGTCTTTATGTTAACGTTCCTGTAACCTTGCTAAAGATGGCTCATGTGAGCTGTAAGCTCAGAACTAGCATAATAAATAAATATCCAAATTTTTGTCTTTATTTTGACCTGAAATTAAAGCCAAAATAAAATGTTTAGAAAGGCTTATGATTAACAGAATAGACATTCAGTGTCTGTTATATTTAACAATATTTGATTAGATCATTATCTGCTGCCTCACTAAACTGTGTGTGTATATATATATATATATATATATATATGTGTGTGTGTGTGTGTGTGTGTGTGTGTGTGTGTGTGTTTTTAGTCGTTTTAATTCATTATTGCGGGTGTGCAATTTTACTTTGTTCGTTTGAGTTCATTGTTAGCTGATATAGAATTTGTATCTGTAGTGGCTTCCCTGTGTCTCTTCTGTAAATACTTTCACGGCTTCTGCTCCGATGAACTTAGATCACTGGTGCCCCCTAAATACGAATTTGCACGAGATACTAGATTAGCAACTAGATCCCACCCTTTTACAGTGAAACCGATAAAATGCAACCGCAACTTCTACTCCAACAGTTTCTTTCCTCGCACTTCCCGACTGTGGAATTCCCTTCCACACCATTGCTTCCCCGACGGCTACAATCTCCAGGAGTTTAAATGTAAGGTCAATAGACACCTCCTAACACACTAACTTGCTCCCATTCTATCAAACACTCTTCCCATCTGCCCAACTCTCATCCTCGGTATCCTTACTCATCTGTCACCTTCCTCCTGACATTCCCTATGTCTAACCACTCCTTCTCTTTACCTTCCCCTATGTAGCCCCATGCGCAATAGTGGCAGTGGAATGCCTTGCTTGGGGTGAGATGATTAAAAAAAAAAAGTAGTTTTCGCACTGAAGTTTATAATCGTGCTCTGGCGGTTGGTAATCGACTTAACCTACCCAAAATGTTAGGAACTTGGTATTCTTCCACTGAAAGCTGACTCCTTAGTATTCGGCTAATACTTCTTCCGTTAAATTCCTGTTAACCCTTATTCATATAGGAGGGAGAGTCGATTATCTGAGGAATAGGTGTGTTTCACCATAGCATTAATATAGGAGGGAGAGTCGATTATCTGAGGAATAGGTGTGTTTCACCATAACATTAATATAGGAGGGAGAGTCGATTATCTGAGGAATAGGTGTGTTTCACCATAGCATTAATATAGGAGGGAGAGTCGATTATATGAGGAATAGGTGTGTTTCGCCATAGCATTAATATAGGAGGGAGAGTCGATTATATGAGGAATAGGTGTGTTTCGCCATAGCATTAATATAGGAGGGAGAGTCCATTATCTGAGGAATAAGTGTGTATCCTATACCATAAACCCCAAAAAGCAAAACACTGTTAACTTTCTCACATATTCGGATAAATTGAGCTTTTTACAGTTTAACCCTCTACCGCGAGTGACTATTGACTCGCTTACTGCTTGAACAAAGGAAATGTGGTTCTACAGAAAAATGCTGAGTATACTATGGACCTAGCATGTGAGCTGCAGCAAGGTTTTGTAGAAAACAGAAACTAAAACTAAACATACTTAATATCAAGAAGTTGAAATTTCTTTATGCAGAGGAAGAAAGGCTTGGAAAACCTGATACTCACAGGAGAGACAGAGGGAAAGTGGAACAGAAGAAAGCAGGTCAAAATATACTTGATAAGCTTTAGTAAATAGACGGGAGAACACGGTCTGGTAGAAAGAACAAAAAGATAAAACTTACTAAAAGGGGCAGGAAGGTATGGAGACCCATGATTGCTTACGTCATGAAATCACACGGCACATAAACAAGAAAGAGAAAATATAAACAAAAAAGTAAACTTATACTTAATATCAAGAAGAGGCACTTAAAATTTCTGGGGCTCATAAAGAGGAAGGAGTGTTTGGAAAATCTGATGCTCATAGGGCGAATTGAGGAAAAGAGGGTCAAAAGAAAGCAACGCCAAATATAACTGATAAGCTTGAGTAAATGGATGAAAGATCAGGGTTTGGGAGAAATAAATAAAAAGTTAAAACTTATTAAAAACGACAAGGAGCTGGAAGATGTGGAGAGTCGTGTTCTGAAAGAACAAGGCACATAAAATAGAAGATGGGTGAACGTCATTATAAGGAAACAAAAGAAAAAGCATCCTCGAAAAATGTTTTTCACTTTATCATGTGTGTGTCTATGTGTATTTATATTTCTGAGATTAGGCAGTATTTACACAATACGAACTATTGTCCTCATCTCGGTTGTCATTTCTCCTACGTTTCGGCCTTCTTCAGGTGCTACAAATTTCGAACCGAACCATTTATTACGATCACTGAGGCATATCATTCTCATTCCTTCCGCCAAGCCAATTTTGGTAGTAATAAGTTATCTCCCTCTAACCCGACTCTCTAAGTTGCTTGTTCAATCAACGTCTATATCCACTGGGCCATGTGTTTTGAAGAGCAAAAAACGCGGGATCCGTTTAAGCACACATTCTTTTTTGATAGATTTACTTTGTTTTGCATTCTACTTGTTTTTAATCGATCCTATTTCTTTGGATAACATGTCGAATCTTTTTACGAAAATATCAAGGACAACAAACATGGAAAAGAAGACAGAAAGAAGATTCAATAACAATCCTCTGTTATAATAAAGAGAGTTAATATATATATATATATATATATATAGTGTATCGAGGCAGCAAATAATTTTCTAAACATATACTGTTAAATATAAGAGACAATGAATGTCTATTATGTTTAATCATGGGCAGTTCTAAACGTCGTATTTTTGCTTTAATTTCAGTTGAAAATAAAGAAAAACATTCTCCAAAATTTGGATAATTTTTTATTAATTTGTTTCTAAGCTTTCGACTCACATGAGCCATCTTCAGACAATGACAACAGAACCCTATATTATAACACATTACATTGCATTTGAATACATGGTTCTGTTGTCATTTAGCGCTATCACGTGGTGTGACGTCATAGAACCGCATTGCAAATTTGCAAACTGCGTTTGTTATTTTTGGTAACTATTGCCGTTGCCTAGCGGAGTTTTATGTCAACCCCAAATAAAATCGTCGGTGATAGCGAATGTTATTGTATTACTGTCTTAATAACCTCTCTGAAATCTGGTGTGGGCGACAAAGCGAACCTCGCTTCCGAGCTTGAGAAAGACCTCCAATCCGTAGTGGACTGAGGTAAGAAAAGAAGCTGCTATCAATTAACCATCATAGACTATCGCTCCTACCTCCCATTAGCATGGAACAGGCTTGCCTCCCAGAGAGTAAAACACTACGCCTCCTTGGTCTCACACCCGCAGCGGACTTCAAATGGAATGACTATATCGAATCCATTGTTAAATCCGCTGCTATGAAAGTCGGTTCCCTGTGCAGCGCCCGGAGGTTTTTCCCGTCTGAATCTATCCTGCACATATATAAATCTATCATCCGCCCGTCTATTGAATACTTCTGCCACATCTAGTCGGGTGCCCCTGCTATTCTCCTTGGGGTTCTTGACGAAATACACAGAGAATCTGTAATGTGATCGATACCGACTTGGCAGACCTGCTGCAGTCACTCTCTCGGCGTAACGTGGCTTCCCTGTGTCTTTTCTATAAATACTTTCACGGCTTCTGCTTCAATGAACTTAGATCACTGGTGCCCTCTAGGTATGAATTTACACGAGATACTAGATTAGCAACTAGGCTCCACCCTTTTACAGTGAAACAGATAAGAAGTAACCGCAATTTTTACTCCAACAGTTTCTTTTCTCGCACTTCCTGCCTGTGGAATTCCCTTCCATATACTTGCTTCCTCGACAGCTACAATCTCCAGGAGTTTGAATGTAAGGTCAATAGACACGTTTTAACACACTAACTCGCATCTATTCTCTCAAACACTCTTCCCATCTACCCAATCGTCATCCTCGGTATCCTTACCCGTCTATCACCCTCCTTCTGACATTTCCTATAACTAACCACTCTTTCTCATCACTTTTCCCTATGTAACCCCCTGCGCAATAGTGGCAGTGGAATGCCTTGCTTGGGGTGAAATGATTATAAAAAAAAAAATAAATTCTCTAAAACATCATTTTTAATGAAAGTTAAATGTGTGTGTGTGTGTGATAATCCTCATAAATCTTTTTTTCTGTCATTTTCGGCAGCAGATGGACACTTGGGCCGGTTATAATCACCTAACAATTCAGAGAAAAATGTCGTCTCACTTCGTTTGATTCTGATCCAGTCAATTGCGACTCTATTCACAAATTCTACGCTCTTTTCCCGCCGTCAAATCATCTTCTCGATCCGACATAATGTTTCGCTGTTCCTGGCGGGAAACGGGAAGAGGAACAAGATGGCGGAGCAGAAATTAATTTGATAAGCTCTAAAAAGGCTTCTTATTTGAAGAGGCGACGGATTGTACTCTTGAACGGATGTCATATGCACTGAAAAAAAGAAGAATCAAGTAAGGAAGACAAAGTTCATGAGACATGATTAACACGTCATCTCTATGGGCAAAGCATTTTGGGCGGAAATGAATAAAGAAAAGAGGAAATACTGGATGTAGAGAAGCAAAAACGTGTAAAATGTAATGGAATAATCTTAATAGCTATGACGGATTAACGCAAGTCTGTGAAATAGCCAAATATGTTTCATTTTGCTAACAAGAGGATCGTAGAATAGCAAAATATATTTACAGAAAAGCTGAGTCTATTAAAGAAAATACAAAAAAAATTGTATTTATTTCTGAGATGAGTAATTTTCTTGGAATTATTTCGAACTTTTGTTCTCATCTTTGTTGATATTGGTGTTATAATAGACACAACCATTCGACCAAGTACCCACAGGTCATCATCAGGTGTCCATTGATTGGCTGATTTCAAAGGATATTTTGCAATAATCAAAGCGACTATCCATATGTCTATCTATCGACACCTGTTGATTACCAGATGTACTTAGTCGAAACGTTGTTTCTATTATAATATCTATATCAAGCAAGATGAGAACAAAAGTTTGAAATAATTCCAAGATTATTGGAAATTTCTCATCTCAGAAATAAATTCAAACTATGACAAGTGGCACGAACCCACTAACATAATCCAGTTGTCAAAGATCCTTCTGATACTGAATATAAAAGGCTCCAAAAATACACCACTAAATACACTTCAACAATACAATACAATACAATATCAACCAAAATGAGATAAAAAGTATGAAATAATTCTAAGATTACAAAAAGTAGTAGGTTGCCATTATTTTCTGCGGTAGACTGGTTGTCAACCAAAGCTATAGAACCGAATCTGTTATTTAACCCATAACTGGAGGAAGAAGCAATGGATTATGATTGTTATAGGGACTTACCCATATGAAGCATAAACTCGTTCAAACTATCTACACATAACAGTTCTGCTTTGTAGAAGCAAAGTAAAAGAGTAAGAAATATATATATATATATATATATATATATATATATATATATATATATATATATATATATAAGATTATTTGTTTGATCATTATTTTTGATCGATACTCGTATTTAAGTAGATATTATTTTTATAATCAAACTGTATTATATATTTATTTCTACCGGTCTGATTATTTACGATAAATCTTTTTTACAAAAATGTGTGTCATTCGGCAAGATTCATATTTTCGTAACAAAAATTTATCGTAAATAATCAGACCGGTAGATATAAATATATAATACTGTTTGATTTTAAACAGAATATCTACTTAAATACGAGTATCGATTAAAAATAATGTTCAAACAAATCATTTCAAATTGGCGAATTGTTTAATACCATCTTCGTTAACTTCCGTAATATATATATATATATATATATATATATATATATATATATATATATATATATATGAGAGAGAGAGGAGGGAGAGAGAGAGGCATCTATTTCAGTATAACTTTGACAACAGCGCTAATAATCTCTTATTGGTATATGTTTGTACTACTGTCTTTGTAATATATTTGTTCAACACTATTCCGTTATTGTGTCTTTATTTCTGGCCCCAACGGACCACAACTACTTGGTGACGAAGTCACAACAATTATCTTTCCCAAGAGTATTTGAGCGTAAGTGAATACAACGATTTCGATGGAATTCGAACTTGACTCTCCGATTTACTTTTGTACTTTTGTTATTTCACATAAACCTTTTTCCAATATTCACTCAAGCATACTAGTGTAAGTGATGGGTTTATTCCTCTGGCCTCCTTGTCTTAAATCTTTCGTGTAAGAATGAAAATTTCCAAGTCCACTTTCCTCATTACGAGCGTTAGAAGTGCTGAGATCAAAGGTCTACTCTGACTCGGGGTCGTAGCACCTGTAAGGATCACGGCTATGGTCAAATAGTTAACACCCAAACTAGAGTCAATACACAATAAAAGCATAAAAAATAGATATTTATAGTAAAAACACCAGCAATATATTTTTGAAAAAATATTACCAGCAATATACTTGACTCTTTTTCTGATAAAAGAATTAGCCAAAGATTTCTTCTCTGGCTGTAGTTTCTGTCAGCAGCTATAAACGACCTCGCAGCAGAATCTATTGAATTAGTTGTTCCATCGTCATATTCATGTAATATTACTGCACCAATTGCCGAATCACTAGCACCTGATGCAACGACAATGATGAATTTGGAATTAAAATGCTTAACTAATGTTAGATTTTAGTTGACATACGCTCTTACGCGTGCTTTTTGATTATATGTTGCGTATATATATGCTTATGTATGAATATGTGTATGCATTCGCCGAACTGATATAATGGTGTATTTTTTAATAATTTTTTTTTTCTTTTAAGAGAGTGATCTTTATTTTTATTCATTTTTTTTTAGGTCTTTGTGAATTTCATTCAGATCCGTTTGCATGCAATCTAACCCGACATTGTATCCATAATTTGTTGCAAAATACTTTGAGCTACCTTTAACCCGAAAGAAATTGAATTTACATTGACCTTTATGAGTGTTGGTAGTAATTTCGAACACTCTTATACCAGTATTCGTAGGTAAGTGTCCGACAAGTCTTCTTTTTCTTCTATGTGCCCTGTCCCTTCAGGACGTAGGCGATCATGGATCTCCACGTCACCCTATCCCGTGTGGCTCTTAGTATGTTTGTTCCTGTTGCTCCTGGCAACCCCCGTTCCGTCATCCACCTGATCAGACCCTGCAAATATGTTATCCGCTGCCTTCCCCTGTCTCTCCTTCCTTCTATCTGTCCAGTCAGTATCAGGTTCTCCAGGCTCTCCTTCCTCATTGCATGTCCCAGGAACTTCAGTTGTCTCTTCCTGATGCTCAGCATCAATTTCCTTTTTGTTGCCATTCTTTATAACACCTCGTCGTTGCTTGTATGCTCAGTCCACGATATCCGTAGCATCCTTCTGTAGAACCACATTTCGGCCGCTTCCAGTTTTGTCCTCATTTTCGATGATATTGTCCAGCATTTACAGCCGTATTGAAGAACTGACATCACGTAGCAGTCTAGCACTCTTTTCTTCGTTTCTATTGAGATTTTCCTGTGTGTTAGTACCGACAAGTCTATCTTAATAAAAAATTCTTTCATTTAGTTTGGTGAAAATTTCCTCCCGACTTGGTAACGAGTAATTTTAATTTTGTAAGTTTTCATTAAGCCCCGTTCAGAAATCAGCAAATTTTTATAATTCTTTTTCTTTAAGTAAACAGTCAGCAATACCAATTCAGAAATAGTCTACTTTAGAAATAACCTTTATTTCTTTTACTATTTTCAATTCCTTATTGCTTGGATTTAACGCCGTAAAGGGTACTATGACTATTTTTCGGTTTAAATACTGGTGTTACGTTTTCTTTAACTTCAAAATTTGCTTTTGCTTTTGTTCAAGTGCCAAAACCTCCCGAAAAAATCTTCTGGGAACTTTTTAATACAGTTTAGGGTTTTTCTGTTGCCGTAATAGTACTTGTGATGACAATGTATACTTGGTTGAAGAACGAATTGATTGGCAGTTCGCAAAGAATAAACAAGGCAACGCCATTCGTTCCTAATAAATTAGTTGAATTTTTAATACGAATACCACTGCTTTTTTTGGTCTTTCCAATAAAAGAAATATTACAGGTGAAATCACCTCACAAATTCAATTTTCTTCCTGAAACACCACGATTAACTTTTCTCGAAGTCAATTAACTAGTTTTACTCATTTTTTCCCAAGTTTTTTTTTTTATTAATTATAGTAATATCGGACCTAGTATCTAATTACAATTTTTTATGTTGTTAATCATGACAAAAACGAATCGTCTCTTTGGAGATGCTTCGTTCAACGTCTTGCTAATTTTTTCTTTCCACTTTACTTCATCAATAAATGAGGACTTCGTTTTTCAACTTTTTCTTCCAGAGATATTGGCAACTCTCTTACGGTATTTTTTTTGTATATAAATATATGTCTCATTTAAAGACATGCCGTCCCGACCACTTTAGTGAAATTGCAAGCATTTATAGGGTTTTCAAACTACTATCATGTGTGTATATCAAATATGTATGAGTTAACAACACCTTTAATTGCCTTGTTGAAAAAGTACGGTAAATGAATTTTGACAGAGAAATCCCGAAGTGCATTTGTAAAGTTAAAAACATCTGACATCTCAGTAACACATTTTAATTCCAAATTCAAGATTGTCGTTGCATCAGATACTAGTGATTCGGTAATTGGTTCAGTAATATTACATGAATATGACGACGGAACATTTTTTATTTCCACTTTACAAAATTTATTTACTTGGTTGGCGTACTTTTTTTTCTCCTGCGTTTTTTGGATTTGCAATAAGTACTCTTATGCCTTAATCTACCACAATTAGTAGCATTTTTTGTTTCCGAAAAAACAATCACTTTTAAAATGCTTACCACCATAACTGTTGAAATCGTATTTTTTTACTGTTTTGCTTGGTAGGAGAACGGTGGTAAGGGGCGAGAGATAGTCCGATTTTTTTTCTGGTCAATAACATGAAAAACGGTAGGTTTCTTCAATAAACTATTATCGATTTGAGTTCAGCATATACATTTGCACGTAATTAAGGAAGTTTAAGAAAGATTTGACGAGTTAAAGGCCTTCGGGGAACAAATAAAAAATTTACCACACTTCGTTATATAGCGACCTCTTGCTCGATAAGGCCTCTGATTGGGAGGTTGTGAGGAGCAGGGAACCACCTCGTAATTGCTGTTGTTCCCAGGTCCACCCGGAATTGGACTGGCAGCACCTGTTAGGTTCCCAACTATGGGCAAATAGTTAACCTCCAAACTGGGGTCAAACACTATGAAAATAAGAAACACACTTTTATAGAAATATATACATAAAAATATACGTTTATAGAAGAATGCATTTTTGAAGGAAAAAAAAATTGTCATAACACATTTTTGAAGAAAAAATTATTACCATAATACATTTTTGAAAAAAAAAATAGAGCAATACATTTTTAAATACAAAACTAGAAGACATCTTCAGTTTTCTAAAAAAAATCATAAATAAATAAATAAATAAATTTTACATCAAAATGTGACTAAATCAACCTTCTCGCTAAAATTGACCATTAAAAATGCGTTTAAACCCCACCTTTTTAGCATTAAACCCACAGAGGTCGATATGCCTTTAAACAAACCTCAAACTCAAACTCTTGTTCGATAAAACTTCGATATATATCGGCCTTTTGCTTGACAACACTTCAATATATAGCCACCTCTAACTCGATAATACTTCGATATATAGCGACATCTTTCTTGGTAATACTTCGATATTGTTAAACAATTCGATATATCGCGACCTCTAGCGGAAACTTAGGGTTCCCGGGAACAGCGGTTGAGAAACACAGCTATAAAGAAAGATAATAGCTGAGTTGAGAAATCTATTTTCCTGAAAAGCATGTTTAAAGAGAATGCTTTTATAAATTTCAAATAGAACTGGCTGCTCGGTCAGCGAATGCTGAATACTAGTCTCATTAAACATTATTCTCTAGGGGCCTTTTTTGTAGTAAAACAAATCACTTCAAGAGGAAATGTTAGTTTGAAAAGGAAAAAAGAATAGTTTATTTCTCTTCGATCTGTCCATGTTCGAAGCCGCTTTATAGCTAGACACTGATATTGGGAGCTAAAAGAAAACGCCTGAAGGGCATTCGTTTGTAACTCATAATGGGAAACAGGATTATTTTCCTTTGTGTTGCTAGCCGAGAAAAATGTTTAAAACAAAATGAAAACATTATTTACATCGTTCGAACTATTGTCCTCATTTTTATTGCCATGTTTACGACGTTTAGGTCGTTGTACTCTCCGGACATCTTCAGATGCTAGGAATTTTTAACCGAACTCTTTATTTCGAAAAATAAAGACATTCACTGCACATTCATTCCAGGCAAAAACCAAGAAATATAAAAACTGGATGACTGTGAATACATTGAACCGAACATATGAATGCAAATTCTATTTTGGTTGAACTGGAATTTAACTTTGACAGAAACAATTGTAAGTAGGAAAGACACAAATTCTTTGATGTACCGTAACGTGTACCGGTACTGACTGTAGAATCGGAGTCAGTCAGTCAGTTAAGTGCCATACGTGATACATGTATTGGGCGATCATGTCTCGAAAGAGACATGACTGACTGGGTAGAAGATTATCCCGCAGTAGGTTGCCATTGCTTTCTGCGGTAGACTGGCTGCCGACCAAGGCTATAGAACCCAATGTGTCCTATTATTTGACTCACAGCTAAAGAGGGAAGAGATGTATTATATTATTAAGTAGTAATTAGTGGGGGATCAATTTATTACTTCTTAACAATATAAAACTGATCCCCCAATTCATGTCCAGTAAAAGCCTTTATCATGTATTCAACTATTATATTCAGTCAGTCAGTTAAGTGCCATACGTGACACACGCTTGTGCGATCATGTTTTGAAAGAGACATGACTGACTGGGCAGAAGATTATCCCGCAGAAGGTTGCCATTGCTTTCTGCGGTAGACTGGTTGCCGACCAAGGATATAGAACCCAATCTGTCCTGCTATTTAACCCATAACTGGAAGGAAGGGACGGATTAATACCTTTCCCAAGGGTATTTGCGCGTAAGTGAATACAATGGATTCAACTGGAATTCGAAATCGGCTCCCCGATTTCTCGTTCCGAGCCGATATCCACTGTACCACAACGCACATACGGGCTAGTCTCTTGTACTAACTTTCGCACAAATTCCCTTGTGAAAGTCAGTCAGTTAAGTGCCATACGTAGTACACAATTTGGGCGATCATATCTCGGAAAAGACATGACTTACTTGGCAGAAGATTATCCCGCAATAGGTTGCAATTGCTTTCTTCGGTAGATTGGTCGCCAGCTAAGGCTATAAAAACCTATCTGTCCTATTATTTAACCCATAACTGAAGGGAAAGTGGAGGGAAAGGACGGATTAATACCTTTCCCAAGGTTATTTATGCGTAACTGAATGCAAGGAATTCAACTGGAATTTGTTATTTCGGGTCGATATCCATTGCACCACAACGCACCATGCGTTAATTAGCAAGGGAGATTCGTTCTTCCGTGTTTGGTGACAACCACTTCAAGAGAAGGAAAAACATGAATTCTGAAACGTATAAGAATCAACGAGAAACGACTCTGTTTTCTTGCAAATCATTTAACCTGCGTAAAGTCAAGTCATGATTATCTGCATTCTAAAATGATATTGCACTACGAAATCTTTTTAGAACGCGAAGATCATGGCTCACCACAACTTCTGGGTTTTGTTTGCTGTAAGCAAACATTTACTCTTTATATTTTACGTCTTATATACACCTTGTTCTGAAATGATATTAGCGGCACGGGTCTCATCAATTTGCAGTCGAAATGGCTAGATTAGACCGTTAGTTTTATGCTAAACGTTTTTCTATCGCAGAACATTCTTCTGATTTTTTGCTTCGTAGCCAACACTGATTTTCAAAAATTTAAATTCAATATCAATCGTTATCTTCTGTCTTCGTAATTCTTCTTCTTTTATTGGTTTCTATCATTAATATTTGCTTTTCTTTTGTTTTTTATATTATTTCAAGCTTAATAACCTCTTGGGTCTTAGTGGCTTTATTGCCTCGAATGTGGCGAAATAATTAAAAGAAATATCCAAACATTTTTTTTCATATCCTCTAACACCCAGTATTCCTCGGCGTCTTAATAACTTTATTTCCTTACTTGTGGGTCAAAGAATTATCATTTTTTTACCCAGTATGTGATAATTCTTCACAAGTTGTACGTAGACAAAAAAATGTCACGAGGAATCAAGTATTGGAAATGTGGAAAACCATAATCGCTACCGTTCTGAAGTGAGGTAGAGATTTAGATAAAACTTACAATATTTATTAATTCTTAAACATTTAAGTGTCCAGGGCAAACGTTGTATAGGGGAACTCATCAACAAAGTTAATAGCTGACCACCAAGTTTTCTCGCATTTATTGGCCTGTTAATAATGTTTGTTGACAGCACAAATCACTGTATGCTTGAAAGGTCTTGACAGATGGAGTACTTTATTTCAATGTTAATATTACTTTCTGCGGATCTAGCAGTTTGAATATCCACCATTTTTGATGTCTTACATCAGAGATTCACGGAAGTTTAGTTATTCGTTCGTGCCTCAACACATTCCAGACACTAACTTTATGGAAAACCTACATCTGTCTGTGAAAGGTGAAGAAATCTCTGTGCCACTATTTAGCTTTGAAAATCTATTTCCATGAATAAATGGATTTCGCCAGAAAGTCTGCAGATCGTTGAGACATGAACAATCGTGTATTTAATACAAGAGCTGGTATCAAGAAATCATGTCCTTCAAACGCCTTCATTCCGATAAGAAATCTGTAATTTCGCTGATTATTTATTTATTTTGATTTTTTTTTTCTTTAATCGGAGGTTCGGTTATCATGTAATCATGTCTTTCAACCGCCTTTATTCCGTCAAGGTGCTAATCTCGCGAGACTGTTATTCAAAGCGGCGTTAATTAGTAAAGAAATAGAATTAGATTGGTTCGCCTATCGTCCGGTTTAAATTTAGAACAGTCTTTTGAACAGGAGTAGAGTTTAACCCAAGTAGTCTGTTCAGCGTTGAGTTTATGGTTCCTTCTAAATTCTACACCAAATCGAATCTTTTAACATCTCCATCTTAAATCTGAAATTCCGATGATTATATTTTAATTTTAATTTTATTTTCTTTAATCATAGGAGATAGGTGCAGTTACCATGGAATCATGTCTTTCAATCGCCTTCATTCCGTCAAGGTGCTAATCTCGCGAGACTGTTATTCAAAGCGGCGTTAATTAGTAAAGAAATAGAATTAGATTGGTTCGCCTATCGTCCGGTTTAAATTTAGAACAGTCTTTTGAACAGGAGTAGAGTTTAACCCAAGTAGTCTGTTCAGCGCTGGGTTTACGGTTCCTTCTAAAGTTTAACTTAAATCGATATTTCTAAAAACTCTGCATTTAATCTGAAATTTCGATGATTGTTTATATATTTTTATTTTTCTTTAATCGGAGGTTAAGTTATAATTAAAATATGTCTTTCAATCGCCTCCATTCCGACAAGATGCTAATCTCGCAAGACTAGTATTCAAACCAGCGTTATTTCGTAAAGAAATAAAAATAGGTACGTTCGTCTATCGTCCGATTTAAACTTTACTCCAGTCTTTTGAACAGGAGTAGAGGTTTATCCTTAGTAATCTGTTCAGCGTTGAGTTTATGGTTCCTTCTAAATTCTACACCAAATCGAATCTTTTAACATCTCCATCTGAAATTCCGATGATTATATTTTAATTTTAATTTTATTTTTCTTTAATCATAGGAGATAGGTTCAGTTACCATGGAATCATGTCTTTCAATCGACTTCCTTCCGACAAGTTGCTAATCTCGAGAGACTATTATTCAAACCGGCGTTAATTACTGAAGAATTAAAATTAGATAGGTTTACCTATCGTCCAGTTTATGCTGTACTCCAGTCTTTTGAACAGGAGTAGAGGTTTATCCCTAGTATTCTGTTCAGCGTTGGGTTTCCGCTTCCTTCTAAAGTCTACCCCAAATCGATTTTTTTAACATCGCCGTCTTAAATCTGAAAATCTGTTGATTATTTATTTTGATTTTATTTTCTTTCATCGCAAGAGATAGGTTCAGTTATCATCCTATTCACACTCCTCTCTGGCCTTTTGAACAGGCGTAGATTCGTTTATTCTTTATTTTTTCTTTAGAAGGTTTTTTTTTAGTTCATTCTAATATCTAATTCAAATATATATTTCTTATGTCTTTGTGATTTTAAGTTTATTTTAATTTGTTTTTAACAGGTGTAGAGAGGTTCGAATACCACCCGGTTGACACTCCTCACCCCTCTTTTTTTAAAATAGGAGTAGAGTTTTATTCCTAGTTTCTTATTTAGGATGGTGATTTTTGTTTTTCTCTAAAGTCAACTTTACATATATATTATTATATACTCCGAATGGCTCCGTCTAAAATTTGAAATGTTATGTACTATTTACTTTTTATTTTATTTTTTCTTAATAAGTGTAGACAGTTTTGTCTATCGTTCAGTACAAACACCATATTCATTACGTCTCCGCTTAAACTCTGAAATTCTATTTACTTTTTATTTATTTATTTTGTTTGTAACAGGTGTACAGAGGTTTGCATGCCACCCGGTTCACACTCCTCCCCAGTTTTTAAGAATAGGGGTAGAGTTTATTTATTGTATCTTGTTTAGACGTGTGCTTTTTTTTTTTTTTTATCTAAAATCAGCTTCAACACCATAATTTGAATGGCTCCGCCTAAAATCTGAAATTTTATTTACTATTTATTTATTTTTTTCATTTTATTTTATCTATTATTTCTTTTGATATGAGCAAACTTGTTTGCCTATCGTCCAGTTCATACACCACCCGTATTTTTAACAGGGTAGTTTGTTTTATGTACTTTGTTTATGATTAGATTTCTGTTCTTTCTGAAGTCAATTTAATCTCTAGATTTCTAACATCTCCACTTCAACTCTGAATTTTTATTGAGTATTTATTTTATTTTTTCCTTGATAGGTTAATCTATCGTCCGGTTTACACTCCTCTTCGGTATTTTTAATAAGAGTAGAAAGAACTTATAGCGGCAGCAAACCGCCTGAATACAGACAGGAAATGAATTCAGCAGATACACAAAAATAGAAAGGTGTGTAAGACAAGGGTCTTTTCACCGGATGTGTCCAACCTGTACAATAAAACAAATCTGAAAGAACTTGAAAATCCTGCCACGATTCGTCAATATAAGATACACAGATGACACAGTGCTGATAGTAGACACGAATGGAAAATAAAAGATCTTAAACAGAAGGTAACAAAGTGAGAAGAAAGAACGAAATATAAGCTACAAGAAAACTAAATAACATGGTCATCAGTACAAAGAGGAACCCAAAATAACAACTACAGACCTGGGATACTAAAATCAAACAAGACACGAAAAGAAAACTACAAGACCTACAGAAGGTAGCTAAAGCAAGCAAAAAGAAAGGACTAAATATAAACTACAAGAAAACTGAATGCATGGTCATCAGTAAAAAGAGGAGCCAAAAATAACAACTACAGGCTGGGGATACTAAAATCAAACAAGACACGGAAGGAAACCACAAGACCTACAGAAGGTAGCTAAAGAAAGCATAAAGAAAGGACTAAACATAAACTACAAGAAAACCGAATGCATGGAAAGAGGATCCCAAAATGCCAACTATAGGCGGAGATATTAAAATCAGGCAGGTGCAAAAATTTAAATACTTTTTTCCGACAGAGGATGGAAAGTGCAATATTGAGATATGAAGGTGTATTGGAACAGCCAAGGACGCATTTCAAAAGCTAAGCGTGACATTGGAAGATAGGAAAATTTCGTTGGAAACAAAGATAAGAGTGCTGGACTGTTATGTTTATGTCTTTTTATACGGCTACAAGTAATGGACAGTCTCCTCAGAGATGAAGGAGAGACAATATGAATATGATTCTACAGAAGGATACTAAGGATACCGTGCACTGAATATGTGAGTCATGACAAGGTTTTAGTGAGGATGCAAACGAGAAAAAAAACTTATACTTAACACCATTAAGAGATAGCTGAAGCTTCTGGAACACGTAATGAGGAAGGGAGGCTTGGAGAATCTAATACACACGAGACGGATAGTGAGAGAGAGAGAGAGAGAGAGAGAGAGAGAGAGAGAGAGAGAGAGAGAGAGGAAAGCAACGCGAAACATACTTGTCGGGTTTGAAGAAGTTGATGGCGGAGTAGGGTTTAAGAGAGATACCAAGAAGAAAAGTGTTAAGATGACAAGGGATAAGGATGAGTGAAGGTCTATGATCGCCTACGTCCAGCACATAGTAGAAGAAAGAAGTCTTCAATTTATTTCCAAAGTGCCCAGTGTTTTTGGGTACTGTTGAAGTCTTTTTATTCTACTTCACTTCTAAGACATCATTGCAATCTTAGTGACTTTATCGCCTTGATTTGAATACGTAAAATCAAAGTCTTACTCCTATAGAACGTACTTTGTTTTTCTTAGCGTCATTTTCACTGTCTACCGTGATAAAAAAAAAGCTTGAGTTGAGTTGCGTTTTTATAACTGGGTAAAGGATCAGAAATTTCTTGCAAATTCTTAGTTTGGGCGTTATTAAAATTGCCTCAGTTGTTTTTAATAATAACTGAGGCGGTCAGCATGGAGTTCTAGTGTCCGAAGATACAGTGGGTAAAAATAAAATGTTAAAAACCTCTAATCGATCTTTTAGACACGGAATGCAGGCAGAAAAACGAAGTTATTGGTTTTTAAAGTGCAGGTTAGATCTCAACTTATTTATAAATGAAACTTTGTCTCTGTGTGTGTGTGTCTGTGTGTGTGTGTGTGTATCCGTTACCTCCGAAACGGCTGAACCGATTTTCTTAAAAATTTACACAGTTTTACTATAAGCGTCCGCGAGTGTTCTTAGCTAGGTTTTGTATCGAGGTACCTCCGATAAATATCGAAAATCGATAATCGAAAAAATTTGATACACTCATGGACAAAAACATAAGAAATGATATTCAGAAGTTTCAAGGTTGCAGTTCTTACAATAGTGCAGAAAATCGATAATATATATTTATATAAAAGGCGAGATGTTTGTGTGTGTGTCTGTTTATCTAGGATTCTTATGTTTCCTCTCAGGCCATTTTTAAGGATGTTATTTTTTCCGGTATTGTTATATCCTTATGTTACTATTTTGGTTGGTTGGGTGGTTGGTTGGTTTTGTTTTATGGCATACTAGCAGTATAACTCGGCGTTGCTCGGGTGTAATGAAAGCTTTAAAACTAATCCATGGTCCTAGAGCTCAGACTCTTTGGACGTTGGCACGAAAGACTAAAAAGCAATAGTTGTTTCCAGTTAAAGCGAAACCGTAAACTGAAAGAAAAATGAATGGATGTAAGTCAAATTTTGACTTCCTGGTATCAATATCAAATAAGTTTTTTCGTCGTAAACTGAATTTTGAAGGCTAAATAAGTCCTCTGATTAAATGGTATCATGGCTGAGACTAAGAACTACAATTATGCCTACTTAGAGCCAAACCCGAAGCAAAAACTAAAATAAAAGGGCTAAAAAAATACAAACGTTATTATAGGGGTTGTCGGGAAGCGGGTAAGAGAGAAATGGGAATACTGATGAGAGTGGAGTGGAGGGAGAAAGGAAGCATGAAAGAGAAGGTGCAGGTTAGTGAGATAGGAGATGACGATTGACTTTACATATAAATTCTTGAAGATTGTAGCTTTCGGGGCAGCAAGTGAACGGAAGGGAATTCCACAGGTGGGAAGTGCGAGAAAAGAAGCTGAGAAGTTGAATTTGCATTTATAATTTATTGGTTTCACAGTAAAAGGGTGGGACCTCGTTGTTAATCTTGTGGCTCGAGTAAATTCATAGATAGGGGCCACCAGTGAGCTAAGTTCATCGGAGCAGAAGATGTAATGCATCAATTGTAGCGATCTCACGTGATGGTTTTGGTCGATTTGAGCAGCTCATAATGAACTACAACCAGCTGATCTCGCCAAATGCAGAGCAGAAGCTTCAAATTATAATATATTTGGCTTTGGGGGCGATGATGATGCATGGCCTGGCTTACACCACGATTTTTTACACTTAGTGTTTTTGCAGTGTATGCATTTTCATCAGCGTTCACGATCTTCTTCATATATGACAGCAGTATTCTATGCACGGACGGATGGTTGATTTGTATATATACAAGATGGATACAGGCAGAAAAAAAAACTTCTTGGCCCGGCACAGTGACCTCACCTTCCTCTAAGAATCAATCGTGATTACTTTTTGATTTTTTTGTTTTTGTTTTTGATCAGTAATCATAATTTTACAATTAGGTTCATACCTGGGCAGTTTCATGACTAGTCAAGTTTTCTTTCTAACAAAATTTAATTTAGGATTTAATTAGCATTGTTTTGTTCTGACCAAAATCGAACTTAAGCCATTCTCTTTTTTTTTTCTTTTTGGCAGAACTTTAAGCATTCACCATTCCTGGTGTTTCATCAGTTTGGTGATGAATTATATTTGTTTTATTTATTCAAATTAAATTCGTTCCTTTATTGCTAGAACACAATGTTTTACTTTTAATTGTGTGCCTGTGACTTTTCCGAATCTAGTACGAGTTGTTTTTGTCAACGATAGATCTCTGAAGAGGAGCTGGTCGAAAGGTTATTTAGAATTATGTTTATTTTAGCCTGAACAGAGTTTCATCGGTACTTTTCGAAACACACACACACACACACACACACACACACACACACACACACACACACACACATATATATATATATGTGCGTGTATATACGCTCTCACACTCTGATTGAGCACTCTGGAGGAGGGGTAGACTTTGAAAAACAGTAGCCACTCAAGCGTGAACGCATCGCTCATTCATTAAAAATGAACTGGAGCATTCTGACTGCTGGGCGCGTAATATGATATGCGCTAAAAAAGACTGCCTTCTTACACCGAACGCCCCGTGGCCCAGGGGTAGAGTCGCCGACTTACCCCAATTTGGTCGGGTTTCGAGCCTGGATTGTTTAGCACTCGGAGTCTAACCGTACTGATGAGCTGCGAAACATATCTGTCTGCAGATGACAATATATATATGTATGTATGAATAGAATAAGTAAAGAAAAGGTGTCCTTCGTATTTTTTTTTTTTTTAGTTTCGTTTTTTTTTCTGGTGGAGGTATCTGATCAGTTATAATTTTACAATTAGGTTCATATCTGGGCAGTTTCATGACCAGTCCACGTTTCTTTCTAACAAGAACAACGAAGTCGTTTAGGATTTAATTAGCATTGTTATGTTCTGACCAAAATAGAACTTAAGCCATTCTCTTTTTTTTTTTTTTTTTGGCAGAACTTTAATCATTCACCATTCCTGGTGTTTCATCAGTTTGGTGATGAATTATATTTGTTTTATTTATTCAAATTAAATTCGTTCCTATGTTGCTAGAACAGT
>JBBBDQ010001309.1:1560000-1742500 GCA_037127315.1 Ascarosepion bandense
CGATAGAAATAATTCATAAAAAGGATTAGAAATCTATATTTTTTAAAGTTTTATTGAAATTTTATTTAAGTTTCTACATGTCCTCTATCGTTAGAAATACAAAAGGTAATACGCGTTTGCAGTTCACGGAAAACATTTGCCAACTTATTTACAGTAAAGCCTGAAATCATATTTGTATCAATAATTATACTTAAAACTAGGTATATTAAACTTTATAACATTTGTTTACAGATCATTTCTATCACAAATACAAATAAAGTTATAAGTTTTATAAAGTGCATACGGACTTTATGGACACGCGTGTATATATATATATATATATATATATATATATATACAATGGGACCTTCCGTATGCGAGCACTTGTTGTTAGCGACCGTTTTTCTAATGTTTATAGACTCTTAGTGAGCGACCACCTCCAGAATGCGACCAGTGACTAACATCAACGAGCGAAAATCACTGATCAAGCGACCGCTTTAAAAAAAATCCATTTTGGTCGTACACTGCGAACTTCTAATTTAGGAGAAACTAAATGAGTAATCTATTTCATTTTGATTTGATCTAAGTTAGGAACACTTCCTCATTGTTTTGTTATTGTAGTGTTGTATCAAACTTATTTCTTGTTGAAATGTACATTGCCTGAGTTCATCTCACGGTCAAACATCGTTTTGTGCAACATATATTTCATTCGACATGTGCAAAGAATTTATCGCAGTCTCTGTACTGACTTGGATAAATTCAGGGATTGAGAAAATCACAATTATATCCCATTCTCAAATGTTTCTTTCTTTTTGTTTTTTTGTGTATCTATCTACTTCTATTTCTATTTGGGTATATCTATCTCTATCTTTCTGTTTCTCTAAACTATTCTCAGACAGACAGTACGGCTTCCGCTTCGCCAGGTCCACGGCCGATATGCTAACGACCATCACGGAGTAGATATACCAGCCCCTAGATAAGTCAGGCGAGGTTCGTGCTGTTGCCCTGGACATCTTCAAGGCTTTTGATAGGGTTTGACAAGCTACGGGTTTATGGTATCACTCGACGCTTGCTTGATCTGATTAAATTTTTCCTATCTAACCGCATAATTAAGGTCGACTTGAATGGACATGCCTCCACATCCTACTGTACTGTTGTCCCTCAGGGCTCTATCCTAGACCCGACCTCTTCCTTATTTTCATAAATGATCTCCCAGACGTGATCAAGTCCCAAGTAGGCATCTTCGCAGATGACACCACAATTTACTCCCGCATCAGTAAGAAGTTCGGCGAGGCGGACAAGCATATCCTCGCCGCTGTTCTAGAGAGGGATTTACAATCAGTGGTGGAATGGGGTAAGAAGTGGCTTGTAAATTTCAATGCGCTTAAGACGAAACTGCTGTGTGTCAATCATCACAGGCAATCTCTCCTGCCTTCCCATAAGCAGGGACCAATCGAGTCTCCCTGAGAGCTATATACTTCGCCTCCTTATTCTTACCCTCTTTTCCGATTTTAAGTGGAACCACTACATTGAGTCAATAGCTATTTGGTGGTGTGTGTGTGTGGGGGGGGGGGCTCAGTTTTTCATACAACGTTATAGTAAATCGATCCTCTATTTTGGAACCACTCGCAGGTACGACATTACCACCACCTGTAAATTGGTTAATTATAATTTTTTTTTTCAGTACAATCTTATCGATTAGACCCTAAAGTTTCCGATTAATAAAAAAATTTGTAAAATTTCTACATTTAAGCACTTTGGTGGGGGAGGCTCAGTTTTTCATTCAATCTTGTCGTTAATCGACCCTGTGCAAATAACCTTTTTGTTGCGCATATTCAACTACTGAATCCTTTGCGAAATTTTTGAATAAAGCCATTCTTGGAGTTTTCCGAGGAAGATGCCATCGTAAGAAGTGAAGAAAATTTGAAAAAGACAAAAACAAGAGCAACAACTCGTACACAAAAGTGGTTCCAAAATGAAGGATTGATTTACTATAACGTTGTATGAGAAAGTGAGCACCCACCTAAAATTGTTTAAATATTGAAATTTTTCCAAATTCTCTTGATAATCGGAAACTTTATGTAATAACCGATAAGACTGCGTTGAAATTAGAATTGGAATTGGGAAAGAAGTGGCTTGTAAATTTCAATGCGCCTAAGACGAAGCTTCTATCTGTCAATCATCACAGGCAACCTCTCCTGCCTCCCATAAGCAGGGACCAAGCGAGTCTCCCTGAGAGCAATATACTTCGCCTTCACGGTCTTACCCTATCTTCCGATCTCAAGTGGAACCATTACATTGAGTCAATAGCTAAATCCACTGCTATGAAGGTTGGGTCACTGTGTCGGGCCAGGATGTTTTTTTCGCCTGAATCGACCTTTCACATATACAAACCAACCATCCGTCCGTGCATGGAATACTGCTGTCATATATGGTCAGACGCCCCTGCTGTTCATCTCAGTGTTCTCGACAGGCTCTAAAGGAGAATCAGTAATGTGATAGGTACCGACTTGACGGCTCAACTCCAGCCACTTTCTCACCGACGGGATGTGGCTTCCCTCTGCCTGTTCTATAAATATTTTCATGGCTTCTGCTCCGACGAACTTAAGTCACTGGTGTCCCTACCACAGGAGTTTACTCGTGTAACCAGGTTGGTAACTGGGTCTCACCCATTCATAGTTACATCAACCAAACGCAGACGACAATTCTACTGCAACAGTTTCGCCATTCTAACCTGTGGAACTCTCTTCCATATTTTTGATTTCCTGAGAGCTACAACCTCCAGGAATGTAAATGCAATGTCAATATCCATCTTTTAACAACTTGACTCTAGTTCTTTCTACATCACCCTGTATATATTTTCTTTTCTTTCCACCATTGCAACTGTCATCATACCTGTATTCGCATCCTTCTCTTGTTTCTTTCTCATCCCCTGTAACTCGTTTGTCTCTCTCTTTACTCGCCTCTTATCTAATCTGTTACTCTTATGTAGCCCCCTGCGCTTCAGTTACGTTAACGCCTTGCATGGGGTGAAATGATTGAAAAAAAAAAAGGACCCACCCACGATAGTTGTCAGTTTTTTGTATGACTTTCTTCCCATGTATTATCGCAGATTCTCATTTGCTATCACTCACTTCTAAGAAAAAAAAAAAAAAATGAAACCGTATACATTTTTTTAAGTCCACTTAATAAATGTCTCCTGTGAATAAATATTTCGGTCTCTAGTTGACCGTTGTAAATACATTTTTTAAAATTTGAAAATGATTTATGCTGAATATATTTCTTTAAAGTTAAGCCATTTTCTGATGTTCTCATTTATTTATTACCAGATTCTTCTTCTTCTATGTGCCCTGTCCCTTCAGGACGTAGGCGATCATGGATCTCCACGTCTCCCTATCCCTTGTGGCTCTTAGTATGTTTGTTCCTGTTGCTCCTGGCAACCCCCGTTCCGTCATCCACCTGATCAGACCCTGCAAATATGTTATCCGCTGCCTTCCTCTGTCTCTCCTTCCTTCTATCTGGCCAGTCAGTATCAGGTTCTCCAGGCTCTCCTTCCTCATTGCATGTCCCAGGAACTTCAGTTGTCTCTTCCTGATGCTCAGCATCAATTTCCTTTTTTGTTGCCATTCTTTCTAACACCTCGTCGTTGCTTGTATGCTCAGTCCACGATATCCGTAGCATCCTTCTGTAGAACCACATTTCGGCCGCTTCCAGTTTTGTCCTCATTTTCGATGATATTGTCCAGATTACATTGTTAAAATTCTAATATGAACATTCTTATGAATGGAATATACGTTCCTGGTGTAAATAGGACAGAACAATGAGCCTTTAGTGAACGACCACCTGTTGTATACGACCAGTTTTTGATGGCAGTATGGGTGGTTGAATATGATATATATATATATACCTCTTAGGTTCATAGAACCATGGATGAAAACATTATAAATCCTTGTAATTTTAAAAATTGCGGGTTCAAAAATTTGCTGCCACGTGAGCGTTAAAAAAAAACAACAACAATGTTACGTGAGCGTTCTTAAAGAAAATGGTAAACGGTAAAAGCAGTTATTGCAAATCACCTGGAGACACCACTCATGGTAGAAACCTAGGTCGCGTAATAAGTCGTATACAAGTGGAAGATATTCAAAAGTTCTACAATATAATTGTATTGAACACTTTTTAATACAAATCTGCACTGGTGTAATCTTATTATGATCAGAAACTAAGTAATTAAACAAATAATCTACGGATGACTATATATATATATATATTAATTAACAGTATTTTCTAAACATATACTGTTAAATATAATGAATGTCTATTTTGTTTAATCATGAGCCGTTCTAAACATCGTATTTTGTCTTTAATTAATATATATATATATATATATATATATATATATATATATATCATAACCTTTTCTTACATGTTTACTTCAGCGCTTGGGCGATGACGCAACTCTACACAATTTCCTGCCTTCTATAGTTCGTAGCAATTTTTTCGCTATCTCTCTCTATACATGTTCCGCTAAACATTCATACAAACTCGTTAGGTATATTAGGCGCGAATTTCCTTTATCCTTCTTTTCTTCAAAATTTCCTATGCCTGTCAATTTTTCTAAACACTCTGTTCTCATTATACGTTCCAGAAACTTCAACTCTCTCTTTTAGGTCCTAATTATAAGTCTCTGTTTTTTCTCCATTTTTTCTAAAAACGTCATCGTTCTTCACGTGATCGGTCCACGGCATTCTCAGGATCCTTCTGCAGAACCAGATTTTTGTTACCTCAAGTCACTTCGTCCTGTGTGGTTAGATGTTTTTTTAGCTTCCTCTATTATATATGAGTACTAATATTACATAAAACTACGTTTCTCTTTTCTTTGTTTCTGACAAAATCTTACTTGATACTTTGCTTAGTTTTTGTAAGTCATCTTTTCGCGATTCCAATGGTCATTCTGATTTTGGTGTCTCCAGTTCCTATTTTCACCACATATTATTATTGCAATTCTTTCTTTTCTTTTATTTTGTAGGGAACCTTCCTTTGTTTCCATGTTGCATTCTATCCTTATTAAATTATCCAGTAAAGCTATTTATCATCAAACTTTACAGAAAGGTTTTATTCTAAGTGAAAAACCCGGAAGCTCGTTTCGAAACTTCTAGAGATTCTTTAATCTCATATCATCCTGCTGTTATTCAGGCTGTGGAAAATTCACTACCAATTTTCAGTAAAGAGATCCATACATGCTGATCTTTTCGAAAATTACCTTTTCACAAGACTTAATCCAATTTCTCCCTGCGCAAACAACAAATGGAGTAAAAAGACGTATATCATGATTAGCTGATGACGAAACGCAATGCTTTAACCTTAATACTCCAGTTTGGACCCAGAAAAGAAAGCCTGACGTTATTCTCACGAGAGAAAGAAATATCCTTCTTACATATGATTTAATAAGATGATTTATCGATCTAATGCAAAGATATAAATGTGTTTTTGTTTTAATTTAGCACATTTTATTTCAACCAATCAATAACTTTAGGGCTATGACCCGTCATGCAACTTCCACGGAATCGAATTATATTTCGATATGAACGATTTTCTTTAAATTTACGTTCCCCATTCTTAATCATCTGCACGGCTGTCCTTAGCGTGTTTACAAAGAAAAACACAAAGAAATGGCACCAGAACACATAAATATTCCGTCTTCTTCTTCTTCTATGTGCCCTCTCGTAGGAGATCATGGTTCTCCACGTCTCCCTATCCCTTGTGGCTCTTAGTATGTTTGCTCCTGTTGCTCCTGGCAACCCCCGTTCCGTCATCCACCTGATCAGACCCTGCAAATATGTTATCCGCTGCCTTCCTCTGTCTCTTTTTCCTTCTATCTGGCCAGTCAGTATCAGGTTCTCCAAGCCCTCCTTCATCATTGCGTGTCCCAGGAACTTCAGTTGTCTCTTCCTGATGCTCAGTATTAATTTTCTTTTTGTTGCCATTCTTTCCAACACCTCATCGTTGCTTGCATGCTCAGTCCACGATATTCGCATCATCCTTCTGTAGAACCACATTTCCGCTGCTTCCAGTTTTGTCCTCATTTTCGATGATATTGTCCAGCATTCATTGCCGTATTGAAGAACTGACATCACATAGCAATCTAGCACTCTTTTCTTTGTTTCGAGTGAAATTTTCCTGTGTGTTAGTACTTTACTTAGCTTCTGGAACGCGTCCTTTGCCATGCCAATTCGCCTTCGGATCTCTGTGTCGCATTTTCCGTCTCCTGTTAGAGTACTTCCTAGGTATTTAAATTTTTGTACTTGCTTGTTTCTGGTATCCCCACCTGTATTTGGCATTGGGTTGCACCTTTTGTTGATGACCATGCATTCAGTTTTCTTAAAGTTTATTTGTAGTCCTTTTTATTTTTTGTCACTCTCCACCGCTACCTTCTGTAGGAGGTCTTGTAATTTCCTTTCCGTGTCCTTTGCAATCAGCACTGTATCATCTGCATACCTTATGTTGTGGCCTCCAATATCAAATCCTGGCGTGTCATCTAGAGTCCTCAAAATATTCTCGCTGTATAAGTTGAACAGATCCGGTGAAAAGACACATCCTTGTCTTACGCCTCTTTCTATTTTTGTAAATTTACTGAAATCGTTACCTGTCCGTATGCAGGCCGTTTGCTGCCAGTAGAGATTCTTGATTACTCTGATGTCTTTCCCAAAAATGTCGAGGCTGCTGAGCATGTCCATCAATTCTTTGTGTCGTATCTTGTCGAATGCCTTCACATAGTCAATAAAACATAGGTACAAGTCTTTCCCCATTTGTATTGCCTTTTCGGAGAGCATCCTAATCATAAATATTGCGTTCCTTGTTCCGGTGTCTTTGACGAACCCGCACTGTTCAGATTTCAAGAATATCTATTCCTGTTTTCGGTATAAAAAAAATTATTAAGGCGAAAGAACAATAAAAGGACATGAATTAAGAACGCAACATGATTGACATTGATTTTAAAATTATTGTAGGTAGAAGTTGATTGGGAAGCAAGAAGCTGGAAGGGATTTTCACAAGCGAGAAATCCGAAAAAAGAAATCGTTAGCGTAAAATGTACAGCTACATCTAGCAATTCTAACTCTAAAATGATGAGACCTAGCTGCTAATCAAGTCAGTCAGATAAGTGTCATACAAACTTTGGGCGATCATGTCTCGAAAGAGACATGACTGACTGGGCAGAAGATTTATCCTCTAGTAGGTTGCCATTTGCTTTCTGTGATAGACTGGTTGCCAGCCATGGCTATAGAACTTAATCTGCCCTGTTATGTGACTCATAGCTAGACGGGGAAGAATGTATTATATTACTAAGTAGTAATTAGTGGGGGGGTCAGTTTATTGCTTCATAACAATATAAAACTGATCCCCCAAATTATGCCCATTAGAAGCCTTAATCATGTTTTCAAATATTATATTCAGTCAGTCAGTTAAGTGCCATTCGTGATAGATACTTTGGGCGACCATGTCTCGAAAGAGACATGACTGACTGGACAGAAGATTGTCCCGCAGTAGATTGCCATTGCTTTCTACGGAAGACTAGTTGACAGCCAAGGCTATAGAACCCAATCTATCCTATTATTTAACTCATAACTTACGGAAAGAGACGGATTAATACCTTTCCCAAGATTATTTGTGCGTAAGTGAATGCAATGAATTCAACTAGAATTCAAACACGGCTCCCCTATTTGTCGTTTCGTGTAGATATCCATTGCACCACAACGCACGTCCGTATCAAGTACAGCATGTAAACTCAAGTTGCAAATAAGAAAAGTTCAGCAGACTATTTCCTATTAAAATATTTATAGAAATGACACAGGGAAGCCATGTTACGGCGATGGAATAGGGATTGAAGCCGAGGTGCCAGTTTAGGACCGGTACAATTGCAGGTTATTTTTTCTGTTATATTAAGATTAAGTAAATACAAACCAGATGTGGTAGGAATATTCAATGCATTGACGAATGTTAAACTTATAAATATGTAAGATCGATTCTAATTTTTTCCTCTCCAGAAACCAACTTAGTGACCATAGGTGTGTGTGTGGGGGAGGGGCTAATGACCTATGTAATAGCCCTATCTACATGAACCTGTTTCTGCATTCACCCTGGTTGGGTTGGGCCTGATGACTCGAAAGTGATGAAGAACGATTCGTTGTTGTTTGTTTAATGGCAGAGTCCCAAGTTCTACCCTGTATAGACCTCAGGCATTTTAATTATCTCGCCACAGGTTGCCAATACTTGCTGCGGTAGACTGGTTGCCAGCCAAGGCTATAGAACCCAATCTGGCCTTCTTCTTCTTCTTCTTCTTCTTCTTTTGAGAAAAGGCAAGAAATGAATAGGATATGAAACACAAGAGTGAATACAGTTACGAAGGTAGAGAGAAAGGAAAAGAACAAGATATCCGGGGTGATGTAGAAAGGACTGGAGTCAAGTGGATAAGAGATAGGAATTGAGAAAAGGCAAGAGTAGGATATGAAACACAGGAGTGAAGACAGTTACGAAGGTAGAGAGAAAGAAAAAGAACAAGATATACGGGGTGATGTAGAAAGGACTGGAGTCAAATGGAAAGAGATGGGAATTGACATTGCATTTGGATTCCTTGAGGTTGTAGTCGTCAGAAAAGAAATTATATGGAAGGGAGTTCCACAGGCGGGAATTGCGAGGAAAGAAGCTGATGGAGTAGAATTATCGCCTGCACTTGGTTGATTTAACCGTAAAAGGATGGGACCTTGTTGCTTGTCTGGTTGCACGAGTAAATTCTTGTGGAGCGGGCACCATTGACCTAAGTTCGTCCGAGCAGAATCCATGAAAATATTTATAGAAGAAACAAAGGGAAGCCACATGACGACGGTGAGAAAGTGGCTGGAGTCGAGTTGCCAGATCGGGACCAATCATATTACAGATTCTTCTTTGGAGCCTGTGGAGACCATTGAGACGAACAGCAGAGGCGCCTAACCAGATATGACAATAGTATTGACGCAAACTTGACGGCAATATTTACCTATCATCCTCATCCTCATAATATTTATTTACAGCTTTGTTAATTCTTCACGTGCACCTTATTCAGTAGCGCTCTGCCTGAAATTTCTTCCGATTCTTGTACTGAGTGATATTCTATTATTTTATTACTAGCAGTATAGCCCGGCGTTGCTCGGGTGTAATGAAAGCTTTAAAACTAATCCATGGTCCTGGAGCTCAGACTCAATCTAAAGAAGATTTGAAATAATAAAATAATTGCGACAATTTACCAATCGCACCTAATATATATATATATATATATATATATATATACGAGCAGTATATCCCGGCGTTGCTCGGCTGTAATGAAAGCTTTAAAACTAATCCATGGTCCTGGAGCTCAGACTCAATCTAAAGAAGAATTGAAATAATAAAATAATTGCGACAATTTACCAATCGCACCTAATATATATATATATATATATATATATATATATATATATATATATATATATACGAGCAGTATATCCCGGCGTTGCTCGGGTGTAATGAAAGCTTAAAAACTAATCCATGGTCCTGGGGCTCAGACTCTTTGGACGTTGGCACGAAAGACTAAAAAGCAATAGTTGTTTCCAGTTAAAGCGAAACCGTAGACTGAAAGAAAAATGAATGGATGTAAGTCAAATTTTGATTTCCTGGTATCGATATCAAATAAGTTTTTTTCGTCGTAAACTGAATTTTGAAGGCTAAATAAGTCCTCTGAGTAAATAGTATCATGGCCGAGACGAAGAACTACAATTATACCTATTTAGAGCCAAACCCGAAGCAAAAATTAAAATAAAAGGGCTGAAAAAAAAATATACAGACAAACAGGCAGATAAACAGACACACACACAAACATCTTGCCTTATATATATATATATATATATATATATATATATATATATATATTATCGATTGTCTGTGCTATTGTAAGAACTGCAACCTTGCAACTTCTGAATATCGTTTCTGATGTCTTTGTCTTTGAGTGTATCAAATTTGATTAAAATCAGACCACTCCTTCTATCACCCGATTTTTTCGATTATCGATTTTCAATATTTGTCGGGGGTACCACGACACAAAACCTAGCTAAGAACACTCGCAGATGCTTATAGTACAACTGTGTAAATTTTCAAGAAAATCGGTTCAGCCGTTTCGGAGTCTATAGGTAACGGACACACACACACACACACACACACACATACACACACACAGTTCCATTTATAAATAAGTTTACATTATTGTTTTTTATCATCTCACCCCAAGCAAGGCATTCTACTGCCACTGATGTGCAGGAGGTTACACATGAGGAAAGTTATGAGAAAGAGGGGTTAGTTATAGGAAATGTCAGGAGGAGGGTAATAGACGGATGAGGATAACGAGGATGTGGGTGGAGTAGGCGGAAAAAGAGCTTGTGAGAATGGATGCGAGTTAGTGTGATAGAATATGTCTATTGACCTTACATTTAAATTTCTGGAGATTGTAGCTATCGGAGAAACAAGTATACGGAAGGGAATTCCACAGGCGGGAAATGCGAGAAAAGAAGCTGTTAGAGTAGAAATTGCGGTTACATTTTATCGGTTTCACTGTAAAAAGGTGAGACTTGGTTAAATTCACATTTAATGTAATTACAGAGTAATAGAAGCTGGTGATGAAATTCACTCGATTCTGCCAAAACATTTGACAGACTAGCATCAATTTCTCTTTTCTATAAACCCCCAATAGAGAAAACTGACCCGTAGTGTCTTCCCACTGACGCCACACGGAATGGCGACATTGTGAGAGTTTCACGCACATCGCCCTGACGTCAGCAATAGATCCATAAGTAAGATGGCGCCCGCTCAATTGAATCTCGCGGTCGTCAGCTCGCAAGCGAATGTAAGTATAGGAACGGACAATGAAGCCATATTAACAATCGCGATGAATCGTGGACTCTAAGAACGTTAGAAACAGCAAAATCGGTACCGGTTTTTGTGTTCAAGTTGAAACAAGGCGTTCAGCTTTGCAGTTTCGGATATTCAAGATCTTTTATTGTGGATTGAAGTACGTCGGGTGGAAAGGATTTACTTTATTTCGGATTCTTCAAATTCTTCAACGCATCCATCGTCAAATTTATTTTCATATTGTAAAACCGTGTTCTTTTCATTTTACTAGGTATATTCTTCAGCCTTTATCTTACTTTGTGCATGGATACCAACTTCTATTAGTTAATTAGTACAGCTTCTATCCCGAAATCATTATTTAAAACAAAATCCTTTTTTTAAAATTTTATATTTTGTTGTTGAAAGTTGTTAAATAATGTAGGATTTTGAAAATTATTATCATTTTATGTTAGGGTTAAAAAAAAATGTTACTTTTCAGTATGAATTTCCCTTTTCCCGATTCAGCTATGGGTTAATTAGTATGATTTCTAAAAGTCTACCAGTCAGTCAGTTAGCTAAGTGCCATACGTGATACACGCTTGGGCGATCATGTCTCGAAAGAGACATGACTGACTGGGCAGAAGATTATCCCACAGTAGGTTGCCATTGCTTTCTGCGGTAGACTGGTTGCTGACCAAGGCTATAGAACCCAATCTGTCCTGCTATTTAACCCATAACTGGAAGGAAGAGACTGATTAATACCTTTCCCAAGGGTATTTGCGCGTAAGTGAATACAATGGATTAAACTGGAATTCGAACTCGGCTCCTCGGTTTCTCGTTCCGAGCCGATATCCACTGTACCACAACGCACATCCGCGAGTCTACCAGAAAGGACAATAAAATGCAGAAATACTTCTACCTGTGCTTCATCGACCAACTACGGTACAAACATTAGATAGAGACGCTTGCCAACCTTGACATATTTTGGAAAGATCTTACAGTAACCAAGAACCCAGACAGGTTAAAACTGCCTGCATACGAACAGGAGACGTGTTCAGCAGATATACAAAACTAGAACGGACTCTAAGATAAGGATGTGTCTTCTCACCAGATCTATTCAACCTATACAGCGAGACAATTCTGTGAGGTCTAGAAGTCCTGCCAGTATTCGTCATTAGTGGCCGCAGTCTGAACAGTATAAGATACGCAGATGACACAGTGCTGATAGCAGACACAGAAAAGAAACTACAGGACCTCCTTCCAGGAAATAGTTAAAGAAAGCGGAAAGAAAGGACTAATTACATGGTGGGGATACTAAAATCAAACAGTTGCTGAAATTTAAATCCCTGGGAAGTGTTCTAACAGAAGGCGGAACGTGCAATACAGAGATCTGAAGGCATACTGGCATGGCAAAAGAAGCATTCCAGAAGCTGAGTAAAGTATTAAGAAACATGAAAATGTCATTGGAAACAAAGAAGAGTGTACTGGATTGCTATGTGATATCAATCCTTTAATATGGCAGCGAATGCTGGACAATCCCATCAAAAATGAAGAAAAGACTTGAAGCAACAGAAATGTGGTTCTACAGAAGGATGCTGTGGATACCATGGACGAAACACGTGAGAAATGATGAGATATTGGAGAGGATGAACACGAGAAGGAAACTGATATTTAACATCAGAAAAACACAGCTGAAAATTTAAAGGACTGTAAATAAACTGCAAGAAAATGCAGGGTCATCAGGAAAAACGGCAGTCGAAAATGTCAGATACAGGTCGGGGAGACTAAAATCAAGCAGGTACAAAAATTTAAATATCTGGAAAGTGTTCTAACAGAAGACGGAAAATGGACACAGATATTCGAAGGTGAATTGGCATGGTGTAGGACGTGTTCCAGAAGATCAGTAAAGCTTTAAGAAATAGGACAATTTCATTAGAAATTGGATTGCTATGTGATGTCAGTTCTTCAATATGGCAGTGAATACTGGACAATCTCATCGAGGATGAAGGAAAAAACTTGAAGCAATTGAAATGTGGTTCTACAGAAGGATGCTGCGAATATCATGTATCAAGCATGTGAGCAATGATGAGGTTTCGGAAAGAATGGAAACGAAAAGGAAATTAATATTTAGCATCAGGAAGAGACAGCTGAAGTTCCTGGGATATGCAATGAGGAAGGAGGGCTTGGAGAACCTGATATTAACAGGCCAGATAGAGGGAAAAAGTGACAGAGGAATGCAGAATGTAACATACTTGACAAGCCTCAGCAGGTCGATGACAGAATGGGTGTTACGTGGTGTTACTGAAGAAAGTGTGCTAAGAGCCACTAGGGATAGGAAGACGTGGAAGGCCATGATAAATAGAAGAAGAAGAAGAATGAGGAAGTAGGGCGTGGATAGAGGGGAAGAGAAACAAGAGAAAGCAATACATAACATACTTGAGGTACTTGAGCAGATGGATAATGGAACGAGAACTGAGAGGAATTACAGAAGAAGAGTTATAAAGAGCGACAAAGAATAAGGAGATGTGGAGGGCCATCATCGCCTACGTCCTGACGGCACACGGCTCATAGAAGAAGTAAGACTTCTGTTCCAAACGCATTATTATCTCAAAAAGAATCGTTACAAATAAATCTGGCTTTAAATAACCGATAAAATGTTGATACGTCGTAAAAAATCAATCAGTCAATCATAATTTCTCTTTAAACCGACAAAATATTTGTTAAATTTTCTATCAGATGACGAAAAATGTGACAACGAAATCTGAAGTCATATTTGCATAAAGAAAAATGTCTTCAAAAAGCTAAGGAGAGAAAAAAGAAAAGTCGTTGGAGCGAAAGAAACTGTGTTGAACTGCAATGCAATATCAATATTCCTTTATGCCAATGAACTTTGGTCATTTTCTTCATAGGTGAAAAGAAGAATTAAGGCAAGAGATATTTGGTTCTACAGAAGGATGCTGAGAATACCAGGCATGGAATAGGTTGAGAAAAAATAAAAACAAAATCACCACTGACAGTCAGAATCAGAAAGAGACAATTCAAATTTCTGCCACACATCATGAGGAAAGCCGTCTTGGAAAATGTAAAACTTTCAGATTGTTAACCGAATATGCCAAATGCACGTCTGCAAAGAGGTAACCCCCCACCTAATGAGGCGTACTGGGCTTGACAGTAGACTGCTTCCGGTAGGAAAGTCTTTAGTTGGAAAGCTGTGAGGAGCATAGAATCAACTCTGTGGTGCAAGGATGTGCTTTGTCGTGAACGACAAATCGGGGAGCCGAGTTCAAATTCAGTTGAATTCCTTGCATTCACTTACACACAAATACCATTGGGAAAGGTATTAATCCGTCTCTTCCCTCCAGTTATGGGTTAAATAATAAGACAGATTGGGTTCTATAGCCTTGGCTGGTAACCAGTCTACCGCAGAAAGCAATGGCAACCTACAGCGGGATGGATGATCTTCTGCCCAGTCAGCCATGTCTCTTTCGAGACATGTTCGCCCAAAGCGTGTATCACGTATGGCAGTTAACTGACTGACTGACTGACTGAATATAATAGTTGAAAACATGATTAAGGCTTCTCCTGGGCATAAAGTGGTTGTTGTTCCAAGGTCCACCGAGATCCATGGTGGTAGCACCTCTTAGGGTCCCAGCAATGGGCAAATAGTTAACCCCTAAACTGGGGTCAAAACACTATGAAAGTATAAAACAGATTTTTATAGTGAAAATTCCAGCAATACATTTCCGGAGAAGAACATATTATCAGCAATTCGTTTTTGAAGAAAAAAATATTAAGAGCAATATATTTATTAAGAAAAATATTAGCAGCAATAAATTTTGGGGGGAATAAAAGAATATTCAGGACAATATATATTTGAAAAAAAAAAAATATATATATATATACCATATAACTCTCGACAAAACCCTCTTCACAAAAATACGTCAATAAAACCTAACCTAAAAACTTAATTCTTACAAAGAATATTAACGAAACTTGGTTATAAACAACCGACAATTAGAAATGATTTCTTTGAACATAATTTATGATCGATACTCTTATTTAAGTAGATATTCTGTTTTTTATAATCAAACAGTATTATAAATTTACTAGTCCGGCGTTGCTCGGGTGTAATGAAAGCTTTAAAACTAATCCATGGTCCTGAAGCTCAGACTCTGTGGACATTGGCACGAAAGACTAAAAAGCAGTAGTTGTTTCCAGTTAAAGTGAAACCGTAGACTGAAAGAAAAATGAATTGATGTAAGTCAAATTTTGATTTCCTGGTATCGATATCAAATTTTCTGCACTATTGTAAGAACTGCAACCTTGAAACTTCTGAATATCGTTTCTTATGTCTTTGTCTATGAGTGTATCAAATTTGATTAAAATCGGACCACTCCTGCTATAACCCGATTTTTTCGATTATCGATTTCCGATATTTATCGGAGGTACCTCGACACAAAACCTAAGAACACTCGCAGACGCTTATAGTACAATTGTGTAAATTTTCAAGAAAATCGGTTCAGCCGTTTCGGATTCTATAGGTAATGGACACACACACACACATAGATAAAGTTCCATTTATAAATAAGTTTAGATTAGATAGATTTCTACTGCCGTGATTATTTACGATAAATGTTTATTAAGAAAATGTGTGCCATTCGGCAGAATTTGAATCTGTGACCCCTATCCACACAAGAGGATTCATCATGTAATCTGGCGCGTCTTAGCCCTATCGAACACGAATGACAATCAGTCTAAACGAGGTCAAATTAAGCCTACAACACAATATTCGAATTCATCGTAATAACCATATTTGCTCTGAAATGTATCGTAACGTCAACAAATGTAAACATGTTACGGAAATTAACGAAGAAACGAAACTTGATTGTAAACAACCGACAATTTGAAATGATTTGTTTGTTTGAACATTAGTTTTGATCGATACTCGTATTTAAGTAGATATTCTGTTTATAATCAAACAGTGTCGTTCGGCAGGATTCGAACTTGCGATGAATCGAAAATTGTGTTATAGGCTTAATTTGGCTTTGTTTAGACTGATCGTCATTCGTGGTCCAGAGGTCTAAGACGCGCCAGATCACATGGTTGCTTCCCCTGTGTGGATAGAGGTCGCAGGTTCGAATCCTGCCGAATGACATACATTTTCGTAACAAAAATTTATCGTAAATAATCAGGCCGGTAGAAATAAATATATGATACTGATTGACTATAAACAGAATAGTTAAATAGGAGTATCGATCAAAAATAATGTTCAAACAAATCCTTACAAAAATAGAATACATATTCTATTCATACGAATCTAAAAATTTTGTCGTCACTCTGAGATTGATATGCCGTAATAAAAAGAAACAAACCCTTCTTTCATTTCAAAGGATCTTTTCAAATATTCAAGACAAGAAGACAGTTTGAGTTTGTGGTCCGAGTATCCTAACCAGTGGAACGTACGACATTCTAAGAAATCTATGTCGGCTTCTCTCACTAACATTCTATCCAGGTAAGTAGATACCCGAGTAGAAGGCCAACTACGAGTCCACGTCCACATTTTCCCACCCGGATGATCGACCAGGTATCTATCGACGAGACCAAATTCGCCAATCAGATCAAGGAGGCTACGATCACCACGTCACCCGCTAGCGCCCCTCCCTCTATCCCAGTTGGGGTTCAGGATAAGATTCCAGCCCCCCACTAGGATTAGTCGCGTTGAATCAACTAGGAAGGGACCCTTATTGCCGAAAAAACGAGACACGCTCTTCCCGATAATTAGGAGCATAAACCGCAATCAGACGAAACGAGTTGCCTTTCACGATCAATATCGGCCACGATCAACCGGCCTTCGGCACCGACATGACCAAGGTCCACCTTCGCGTCGAGGGTACGCTTGACCAGCAAATAAACTCCTGTGGCCAATCGGTCCCCAAATGCTGAATAGACGACAAAACTTTTTTTCGTTTCAACGTATCTTTTTAAAAATTAAAAACTAGAAGACAACTTAAGTTTACTAAAAAGACACGTTTTTCATCAATATCTGACGAAATCAACTTTCTCACTATAACCAAACACTGAAAAATACCCTAAATTCCCACCTTTTTGTAAATAGTCCACAGAGAACAAATGAATAAAAAAACATAGACTGAATCAGAAATTATAGAAAATTGTCCAAAGCTATGATCAGCGCGTCCTGAAGAGACACGTCACATAAATAAAAAATACTTCTTAATGATAAGATATCATCTTCACACATATTTATAATTTTATTATTCTTCAAATTTTTTTCCAAATGAAAATATTTGTTAAAGTTCCTGAATCTCTAAATGATGGCCAAAGTTTTTCTCCTGCCATATTTTAAATATTGTTATTTTTAAAATATTCGATGATAACATAAAGAACAAATAGGAAACGTTTAAGAATCTAACATGTTTCACTTTTAATAAAAAAATTCATCAAAGTATGTGATATGGAGAAAAAGAAGAAAGAAATATATGATTGCCTCCCAGAGAGTAAAACACTGCGCCTCCTTGGTCTCACACTTTCAGCGGACCTCAAATGGAATGACTATATCGAATCCATTGCTAAATACGCTGCTATGAAAGTCGGTTCTCTGTGTAGGGCCCGGAAGTTTTTTTCCGTCTAAATCTATCCTGCACATTTATAAATCTACCATCCGCCCGTGCATTGAATACTGCTGCCATATCTGGTCGGGTGCCCCGGCTGTTCTCCTCGGGCTTCTCGATAAGGTCCAGAGGAGGGTCTGTAATGTGATAGATACCGACTTGGCAGACCGCCTGCAGTCTCTCTCCCACCGGCGCGACGTGGCTTCCCTGTGTCTCTTCTATAAATACTTTCACGGCTTCTGCTCCGATGAACTTGGTGCCCCCTAAATACGAATTTGCACGAGATACTAGATTAGCAACTAGATCCCACCCTTTTACAGTGAAACCGATACAATGCAGCCGTAACTTCTACTCTAACAGTTTGTTTCCTCGCACTTCCCGACTGTGGAATTCTCTTCCAAACGATTGCTTCCCCGACGGCTACAATCTCCAGGAGTTTAAATGTAAGGTCAATAGACACCTCCTAACACACTAATCTGCACCCATTCTATCAAACACTCTTCCCATCTGCCCAACCCTCATCCTCGCTACCCTTACTCATCTGTCACCTTCCTCCTGACATTCCCTATGTCTAACCACTCCTTCTCTTTACCTTCCCCTATGTAGCCCCATGCGCAATAGTGGCAGTAGAATGCCTTGCTTGGGGTGAGATGATTAAAAAAAATGATAAAGAACAAATAGGAAACGTTTAAGAATCTAACATGTTTCACTTTTAATAAAAGATACATCAGAGTATGTGATATGGAGAAAAAGAAGAAATAAATAAATGATATGATAAAGAACAAATAGGAAATGTTTATCAATATAATAGGTTTCACTTTTAATAAAACTTCATCAGAGAATGAGATGTGAAGAAAAAGAAGAAAGAAATATACGATAAAACAAAGAACAAATAAGAAATATTTATCGATCTAACATGTTTCACTTTTAATGAAA
The DNA here is from genome assembly GCA_037127315.1 of Ascarosepion bandense. Classification (NCBI taxonomy): domain Eukaryota; kingdom Metazoa; phylum Mollusca; class Cephalopoda; order Sepiida; family Sepiidae; genus Ascarosepion; species Ascarosepion bandense. The sequence goes on from JBBBDQ010001309.1 coordinate 1,578,435, forward strand.
GTTTCATCAGAATATGAAGTATGGAAAAAAAGAAATATATGATAAGAACAAATAGGAAACGTTTATCAATTTAACATGTTTCACTTTTATTAAAACTTCATTGGAGAATGAAATATGGAGGAAAATAAAAATAAATGTCTACCTACGGCAGGAAAATATTCTGACTAGTTTGTCATCTCTCTTTCGAGACATCATCGCCCATGCGTGTATCACGTAAGACACTTAACTAACTGACTTGAATAGCAGAACAGATTGAGTTCTATGGACTTGTTTGGCAACCAGTTTACCGCAAAAAGAAATGGCTACCTACGGCAGGAAAATGTTCTGCCTAGTCTGTCATGTCTCTTTCGAGATCACGTCTGGCACAAGTAACTGACTACAATGGCTACTGGGTCACATTGTTTCACAGTTGAAATAGCTTGATGTAACCGCAGGTTTTATTCTAATGGTCCTTTTTTCGCACCGGTTGATTTTTTTTTTCACAATCACTTCTTTACTATATATATATAAATCTACCATCCGCCCGTGTATTGAATACTGCTGCCACATCTGGTCGGATGCCCCTGCTATTCACCTCGGGGTTTTTGACAAAATCCAACGGAGAATGTGTAATGTGATCGATACCAACTTAGTATCCATCCGTGCATTGAATACTGCTGCAACATTTGGTCGGATGCCCGTGCTATTCACCTCGGGGTTATTGACAAACTTCAACGGAGAATCTGTAATGTGATCGATTTCGACTCGGCTGCAGTCGCTCTCTCACCGGCGTGACGTGGCTTCCCTGTGCCTCTTCTACAAATACTTTCACGGGTTTTGCTCCCATAAACTTAGCTCACTGGTGCCACCTAGTCTGAATTTACACAAGCTACTAGACTAGCAAATATAGCCCAAACTTTTACAGTGAAACCAATAAAATGCAACCGCAATTTCTACTCTAATAGCTTCTTTTCTTGCACTTTCCGCCTGTGGAATTCCCTTCCATTTATTTGCTTCCTCAGGAATTTCAATTTAAGGCCAATAGACCTCCTATCTCAGTAGTTCGCATCCTTTTTCTCAAGCTCTTTTCTCCATCCACTCACCCCCATTACACCGTTATTCTCATCCATCTATTACCCTCCTCCTGACATCCCCTATAACTAACCCCCTTTTCTCGTCACTTTCCCTTATGTAACCCCCTTCCTTGCTTGGGGTAAAATGATTAAAGGAACACAAATCTGCAATCTTAAAAAAATCGCCATCTTCTATTTTCTCGAAACCTTTTTTTACTGTGTTTTTTTCTCATTTCTTTTTCTTGTATTTTCCGTGTCTTTTCAGAACGTAGCCCCCCATATCACCCTATCCCTCATGGCTTTTAACATGCTTTCTCCTGTTACCCATCACAAACCCCGCTCTGGCATCCATTTGCTTAAGCCCATCAAGTACGTTATGCTTTGCTTTTCCTTGTCTCTCTTTCCCTCTATCTGACCTGTGAGTATCAGATTCTCCAAGCCCTTCTTCCTCATTACATATCCCAAGAACTTCAGCTGTCTTTTTCTGATGTTAATTAATAGTTCCCTTTTCGTTTCCATCCTCTATCTGACCCGTGAGTATCAGATTCTCCAAGCCCTTCTTCCTCATTACATGTTCCAAGAACTTCAGCTGTCTTTTCCAGATGTTAATTAATAGTTCCCTTTTCGTTTCCATCCTCTCTAAAACTTAATTGTTGCCCACCTGTTCGGTCCATGGTAGTGTGGTGAAACCGACCGATCATAGCGAAGGACCGGATGCTTGCACCCTCACAACCAAAAAGCAAATGACCAAAACTTTCTCCCTTATGGTAGTGTGGTGAAACCGACCGAGCATAGCGAAGGACCGGATGTTTGCACCCTCACAACCAAAAAGCAAATGACCAAAACTCGACGGTGCGCATCCGGGTTCGCGCAGATGTTCCGGTTGAAAAATAAAAATTAATTAAATATTAAATTTCCAGTTCGCAAGCCTACGCGAATTTTATTTATCGGCCAATGGGAAGCCCAGAATCAAATACAAGTGTGAATCCCTAAATGATCTACTGCGATCCAAAAAGAAGATATAAAAAGCCGATATAGAAAGCATCGACAGACAAACAGACCCAGACTCGAGAGAGACGACCGTAATTAGTAGCCCCCTTGACCCAAGTCAAGCGGCTTACTATGTTTGCCTCCCTTAAACCTCTTATCTTATCTTTACCCTGTCTGAAAATTACTTACTGACAAAAGGTGCGGGAAAGTTCAAAGACATTTCCTCCCGGCCAACGCACCCACAATTTAATTATCGAATTCTCCTTGTCAGCCTTCAATTGCCACTATAGTATCCTCAGCATCCTTCTGCAGAGAAACATTTCGGAGATTTTCAAGCAATCACTGCCATATTGAAGAACTGACATCACATAGCAATCCACTACTCTGTTCTTTGTTTCTAGTGAAATTTTCCTGTGTCTTAATACTTTACTCAGCTTCTGAAACGTGTTCTCTCGCCATGCCAATTCGCCTTCGGATCTCTCTGTCACACTTTCCGTCTTCTGTTAGAACACTTCCAAGGTATTTAAAATTTTGTACCTGCTTGATTTTAGTACCTCACATCTTCTGCGGCTTAGTGGCATTATCACCTTACTTCATCATCATCATCATCATTATTTATCCATCACACCCAGATGGCGCATAGGACAGCAACTTTTTTTGCTGTTTCTGTAACAAACTGTTTTTTACGGGACAGGGTTGTTAGTCCTGAACCCAACCCCCAAACCTGGAAGACCGGTGGACCATTCTTGGTCATTACGTTTACAGCACCTGGTATTCCCAAGTAGTCACTCATTTAAGTACTGACCAGGCTCAATGTTGCTTAACTTCGGTGACCGGACGGGAACCGGTGTATTCAACACGATATAGCCGTAGACATCGCCTTACTTAGGGTGAAATAATTAAAACTATATAGCGCCTTCTGTTTCTTTTCTGAAACATATCTTTATCATTATTTTACATTTATTCAGGTAAATATTAATTCCAACCTTCCTTCGTATTGTTCACCGAAATTAAGCAACGTTGAGACTTGTCTAGATGGGTGACAACTCAGAAATAACGTCTGTCGTACTCTTGGATGTGCGGATGGTGTAATTATAAAGGCTCGGAATGAGAAATAGGATAGCTGAGTTCAAATTCTAATTGGGTTCGTTTTATTCACTTTCGTGCAAATAACCATGGAAGTTATGAACCCACCTCTTCTCCTCCCAACCATAGGTTAAATAGTAAGACATGTACCAATAAATTATTATCTCCACAAATTTCTTACAACACGAAAAGTTTTTTGATTTGAAATATCTGTGAAACAGGTTGACAAGCCGTAAAATACAAAATACAACTTATTTATAAATGGAAATTTGACTTGTGTGTGTGTGTGTGTGTGTGTGTGTGTGTGTAGGCGTCTGTGTATGTCCGTTACCTATAGACTCCGAAACGGCTGAACCGATTTTCTTGAAAATTTACACAGTTGTACTATAAGCGTCTGCGAGTGTTCTTAGCTAGGTTTTGTGACGAGGTACCCCCGATAAATATCGAAAATCGATAATGGAAAAAATCGGGTTTTAGAAGGAGTGGTCCGATTTTAATCAAATTTGATACACTCATAGACAAAAACATAAGAAATTATATTCAGAAGTTTCAAGGTTGCAGTTCTTACAGTAGTGCAGAAAATCGATAATATATATATATATATATATATATATATAAGGCAAGATGTTTGTGTGTGTGTCTGTTTATCTGCCTGTATGTCTGTATTTTTTTTTTCAGCCCTTTTATTTCAGTTTTTGCTTCGGGTTTGACTCTAAGTAGATATAATTTTAGTTCTTAGTCTCAGCCATGATACCACTTACTCAGAGGACTTATTTAGCCTACAAAATTCAGTTTACGACGAAAAAAACTTATTTGATATCGATAGCAGGAAATCAAAATTTGACTTACATCCATTCATTTTTCTTTCAGTCTACAGTTTCGCTTTAACTGGAAACAACTATTGCTTTTTAATCTTTCGTCCTAACGTCCAAAGAGTCTGAGCTCCAGGACCATGGATTAGATTTAAAGCTTTCATTACACCCGAGCAACGCCGGGCTATACTGCTAGTCAATCTATCAACGAAAATCACATCTTATTCTTTCTTTTAATGGTTTTTGTTCTTGTTTCTGATTTTTATTTGTTTTTTTTTAACATTTCCTGTATTTTGTTTCTTTTATTTTATTTATTCTTCATCACCATCACCATTATCATCATCATTTCTTTTCATAATTTTTAGTTCTTTGGCTTCCTTGCTTTTTACACGACTTTCTCTCTTTTCTAAGGCGTCTTTAAACTCACCTCGTCATATTTCCCGACATCGTTTTGTTTACTTCTTTTCGAAAGTATCAATAAGCGTTTTGCTGGGATGAATGGTTTCCAGTAATGTGTGGAGAGATCAGATGGCTTATTATATTTCAGGTTGCTTCTTTTGTTGCTAAGTGGACATTGGTAGATAGAGAATAAATGCACCAATAAAAAAAAGGAAGAAAAGAAGAAAAAAATTGAACTAAAGTTGCGCCATTTTGACCAACGAGAAAACGAAATCCCATTGGTCGAATTGCCCCAAAAAGTCCAAGTCGACTTTTCTGTAAAAACAGAATATCTTTTTCTTCTCTCTTTTCTCACCTTTCTTTCGTACCCATTATATCTTTTCACTTATTGTTCACGGCTGTAGTAAATGGTTAGACTACACTAGAGTGTAAGTGACATAAGATTTCCCCTCTGTTACAGCGCTCTGCGTATGCCAGCTGTTTTCACCAATGAAGTTTGAATAGACCCAACTATTGCTATTAATTTTTTGTTTCTCTAACTCTGGGATCTTCGGAACTGGTCTTGGTATTATAATAATCACTGACATTAATGTCTCCGTGTTATACAAGTTATCCAGCATTTTGGAAAAGTAGATGCATTTCTTTTTCAATTTTTCAATTTCAGATTCATCTTCTTGTCTATCGGAAGAGGGAACTCCGCCATCTTAAATTCTGTTAATACTTCCGGTCATGTAATCGGCTTGCTTCTCATAATTCGAGGTTATCATTTTATAAAACGGCTTGTTGATTATGCGTTACGATCTATAACAGTTTGCAGACCCTCTAAAGGAAAAGCAGAATATACAGATGGATATAGAAAAATAAATATAAGATGCACTGAAGGAAATGTTAAAAAACGTCTACAATCATGCAAAAAAATCTTTAAATTGTATCAAACAATCATGCGATAAAATTAAAGAACCTTAATTTTCTTAACTCAGAGCATATTAAAATGGGTAGATCTTGCACTTTTTAATACAACTGTGTACGGGTCTACGTTGATTCTGATCAATGGTTAATAATTATATATAGCACATCAAAAAAGTTCCGAGTGCTACATTCGTTGAATAGCTGTATCTACGAGAAAACTCGCTTCCTCAGACGATCAAAAACAGAAACTTTATTAATTCAAATATTGTACAAAACTACCAACATTCTAACACTTTTTCGTATTGCTTAGTGTAAAGAAATTACAACAAACCATGCTTTATACAATCGCAAAGCGCTTTTGACCACGTATATACCCCATTTTGAAGAGTGTTTATGTTCTTTTCACGTGAACATTTTTCTATTAAAAAAACAAAAATCAATACTCCAAGACCACTATTAATTAATGTAAGGTTGATGGTAAGAGAGAAAATATTATTCAAAAAAAAAAAAAAGATGCTTACACGAATTCCAGTTCAGCTTCTTAAACAAATGAAGTAGTAGAAAATTAAATTTAAAAAACCCTAAAATCTGATTTGCTGTTAAAATCTATTGTCTACACATTTAAATAATGCATGTTCCTCGTATATATCTTGCCCAGACAAAATATGTGACACTATCTCTCACGGTGATGCTTTCCCTTCTCCCGCGGGGATACTTTCCTTTGGTTGGTTTAAAACAACGGAGAGAGAAATTGATATTGGTGATATTATTAGTGTTGTATTGCGTCACGCGATGTGAGCATAGGAAAAAATAATAATTTTAGTGCCATCAAGTGCTTCTAGAAGCACGGAAACATAAGATAAAGTTATTTTGGATAAATATACATTTCTCGTCTTTCATGATTTTCACCTCTTTTATGTAGATTTCTCTTAGATATGGAGTGTATTCCGCTAATCTGAAGACGCGTTGACAAAACAAGTGTCAGAGTGATTTGATAAGGTCAGCCCGGTGATCAAGGCCGCTGGTGGGTCCGTGAGAATCGAAAATAGAATCAAGCTCCGATATGAGTTGGCAAAATCTCATTCGTTGAGCTAAAGACATCCGCAAATCGATTGGGCGAAGACCGATTTTCATTGGCCGAAGTCTGTGAGCCGGCCGGATCCCCAGAGAGGATCGAAATTGGTTATAAAAATAGATGCTCGACGCGAAAAGTTCAGTTGGAGAGCTAATTGTTCAGATTTTGGGCAGAGCGCCACCGCCGACAGTACCCCCACACACTCCGCCAGCGGCCGCTCCGATTCGGCACATTCCGTCAGATTCCGTCAAGAACCCGAAAGAACTTTGCTATTTTAGAAGTACATTTCAACGCTAACGAAATTTAGATTAAACATTTCAATTAACAATTAGAAGCTTTGATGCTTTTGGTGAACTCTCTCCGTTGTAAAAATCATTTTCGACGATTGCATATCATTTTCGACAACTGTTATTCTTGGGAAAAGACAGACATTGTTATTTTTTCTTTATATAAAAACATTCTGCGTAGCTCACTAGGCGTGTTCGACTTCGTTCATTTATTTTATTAACTTTTTTTTTTTTGGTGCCGTGTTTATTTTTTTTTCAACTCATAAGTGTACACCAGTGTCCGGACTGGCTAAAAGGGACGACTATTGAAATTGCACAACGAGACTTCTGGGATCTAATCACAACGTGGGACAGTGGTTCGTTGTTGCAAAAGACGTCCTGTAGCCCAGCTTTTGTGGTGACATCATCGGACGAGATCGCCGCGACCGGATGGCAGTGTCACAACTGGGATTGTCACGACCATCATCGAGAACGAGCGTCACATTAGACAGACAGCCAGCCAGGCTGAGGCGTCACATCTGGTGCCGTTTCGACCAGGATCTGGCTTGAGGGCAGCAGTCCGGCCTGCGGTAGTATCACAATAAAATGTATCATGTCATGACATAAAGTAACAATGTTCTCCACTGTGTATTGAGTGATACTGACACCTCCACAATCATATTATTTAACTTCCTCCAACCACCCCACGTTAAGTTTCTGAATAACCATGAATTCTTATATTTTCTAAAATAACTCATTTTCACTCTTTGTTTTTCAAAATCACCTGAAGAAGAACAATATTGTTCTGAAATATGAAAATATTTGTATAGTGATATAATGCTTTTATAAGCCATTGTAATACAGAATTACAATATTAAGCTCTACTCTGTATTGAGATCTCTTTATAAATGCATGAAAAGTATTTTTTTAATCTATCTGTTAATTCGCCGCCTTATAGTATATATATATATATAGGTTGTTTAATTACTTACTTTTTGGACACAATAAAATTAGACCAGTGCATATTTGTATTAAACTGTTCAATACAATTATATTGTAGAACTTTTAAATATTCTCTATTTGTAAACGAGTTATTACGCGACCTAGGTTTCTACCATGTGGTGTCTTCAGGCGATTTGTAAATCAGCTAAAGACACCACATGGTACAAACCTAGGTCGCGTAATAACTCGTTTACAAATGAAGAATGCTGATTATATATATATATATATATATATATATATATATATATAAACTAATGAGTTGTGATACAGAGAAACAGGCTTGTATGTGGATGACTAATATATATATATATATATATATATTGTGTGTATTTTGGCAGCATTTTTTCATTAATGCAGATTTCATTGAATAATATAGACAAGTTTTGTCTATTAATTTTGTGTAGTATCCGTTCATACCGTCTGATATACTTGATGGTGACGTCGTTGAAAGACAACAAAAAATCACAGTAATTGCTGATTTTTATGTGAGCCGAAAGCTTAAACCCGATAAAAAAATCAACAATTACTGTGATTTTTTGCTGTCTTTCAACGACATCACCATCAAGTATATCAGACGGTATGAACGGATACTGCACAAAATTAATAGACAAAACTTTTCTATATTATTCAATGAAACCTGCAATAATATATATATATATATATATATATTTATATATATATATATATTCAAGCATCCTTTAACAGAATCTGCTACAGAATTTTGCAAAAGTTAATGAAAGTATTAAAAAACAGAATAATTTTGTTAGAGACTGAAAAAAATCGTCAAGTGTTTGTGGCTTTAAAAGATTTTAAAATGGTGATTTTGAATGAAGAAGTCTTAAAAGCGATTATGGAATTGAATTAATTGCAAGACACTAGCGATTTGGAACGGAAACTTATTGCGTTATGTTCAACAAGCAAGGAAACCTGGAGCAAATTAAGAAAATTTACCAAGAGAGAATCCTGGTTCCTCGTAACCTTTTGCTTAAGAATCGAATTTGACAATCTGTAGGAGTCTATTAACTAGTGCAGGGGAGTTCGGAAATACCTGCAAAAATAGCCTCGTATCAAATATAACCATTCTCTATATATTTAATTAATCGGGAGGTTAAACAAGCATCAAAGAATAAAAAAAAGATCTCATTATAATAATAAAAATAATTTCAGTAAAATTCAATTAAAGGATAATTAAAAACTTAATAAAAAATAAACAACCAAATAGTTATTGGTGCTACTATAGCGTGAGGTCTACATCAATATATTGTCTACCCAGGCGTAGTGCGGGTATCTACCGTGCCTGTCCTCTACGTGGCCAGCACACACTCACGCAACTGAGCCAACGTGGTTGGATGCTCAAACGATGATTCTCAAGAACATGCGAAGTCTTGGTAATCAGCGGTTACAGGCATATCTTCATCAATTTTGCTGGAAGATGATGAGAAAAATTCCAATGATCTATTCGTGCCATTCTTAAAAAATATACGAAGTGTTTATAGCTAATATATATATATATATATATATATATATATATATATAATTTATTTATTTATTGATGGACTCTCCCGTCGATGAATTAAAAAATTTCTCGTCGCGTTTAATTATTTTCTTATATTTTCTTTCGGGAATAAAAAGCCTAATCAGAAAATATGATTCAAAAGAAAATATCTAAGACTCTGTTGTCTTTATCATTTAACACAACATGTTTAATATATATATATATATATATATATATATATATATATATATATTGTTAAATATAACCGACAATGGGTTTATTATGCTTAATTATGACCCGTTCTAAACATCGTATTTTGGATTTAATTTCAGTTGACAATAAAGACAATAATTGTCCAAAATTTTGATATTTTTTATTATGTTGGTTCTAAGCATTCGTCTCACATGAGACATCTTCAGAGGTTACAGGGACGTTAACATAAAGACATCCATCGTCAAAGATGATTTTATCTTCTGTTGACACAAACCATTGCTATGCAACAATAAGAGTCACCGAATAGCAGACGGAGTACGTAAATTTGTAATGCAGCTCTATGACGTCATACCGCATAAGAGACCAAAATCTTAACAGCACCGTGTGTCTAAATGCAATGTAATGTGATGTGACCAGATTGAAATGTGATTTTATTAAGTGTGGATTGTTTTGATTTAATGTAGATGGCCTTCAATATCTGAAGGTTATTTTTACTGTGTGTATGTGTGAGTATTATTGTGTTATCAACTAAAATCTGTCTAATATTACCTACATGTCTATGTTTTCTTAAGAAACGTTGTTTAATTGAACTATGATCAGAAAGGTGAGAGGTAAGTCTACTGGAGAGCAGAGTCGTAGTTGAAAACTATATATGTAGTGGGTTTATTATTAATACCATAGATACAATTTTTGAACGGGCATGTAAATTGGTACATTACATTGGTTTTCTGTAGAGGATTTAATTGTGTGGTTGTAGTGTTATTAGAGACTATGAGGTAAATTGTTTTAATTTTTTTAATATATGATGTGCTTAATTTGATTATTATTTTTTATAGTTTAATATTTCTACGTTTTATGCTTTTGAGTGTTGTTTTATCATGTTTGTAATTATTATGCATTTGGTTGCAATGGTATGTTAATAGGTTTATGTTTATTTTGACGTACATTATTAATATATAAACACACACATATATATATATATATATATATATATCCGCAAAATGATCCGTTTCGCTGTATCACAGCTCATCAGTACGGTTAGACATCCGATTGCTTTTAACACAGGATTGAAACCCGACCGAATTGGCATCAGTCGGCGATTCTATCTCTGAGCTATGGGCGCACGGTAGAAGGGGGCAGACATTTTACGTATGATGTATCTTACGCCAGTAGCCAGAGTGCTCTAATTCATTAGTGAATGAGCGATGTGTAGATGCTAGAGTAGCTACTGTTTTTTCAAAGTCTACCATCCTTCCAGAGTGCTCAATCAAGGTGTGATATATATATATATATATATATATATATATATATATATATATATATATATGATTCATTGAAGACTACTGACAAGGAACTACAATTTAGAACAATTTGTTTTCTTTTCTGGACACAAAGTGTATAAAACTGACCAAACATTCTGCTTCTTATAGCTAAGCTTATCACAGAAAATAACTACAAACCTGCAAAATTATATTGGTCATATTACTATATGCATATCTAGACGTCTGACGTTACATCTGTCTGACCATAGCTCGATTATGACTAAGTTAAACGCATCTACCAAACTCCATCCGCAACAGGATTGTTGAAAAAACAAGTATAATAGCCTCCTCTACATTTAAAAAACGATTAAAAATAATGGAAGCACTAATAATTAATTGAAGAAAGCCATAATATCCTGACCATGTTTGGAAAATGTAACATTCCTACAATATCTGGCGCATTAATAAAACTCTCAAAGATTAAGTTAAACAATCATTTTCTAGAATCGCTAAAAGAATAACCGAAAACGCTCTGATATGCAGAACTTTTGTACAATTTTACACACTTTGTGCGCAAAAGATAAGACCACTGTACAAACAAAGGAACAATTAAGTATAAAGCTTAATCATAGTACCATGTCAGTTGTTTTTAAAGAAACTGCTATAAAAGAGAGATTGCTATCCTAATACAATGGATACGTATATGTATGTCCACTACCGGCCTTAATCATGAGGCCACCACAGTTGTTTTTTTTTTTTAAAGAAATGATGTATTTCTTACTATTTTTAGTATTTATTGCTAAGAGGATAATTCTAAATGAAAATAGAATGGTTCTTTTGTTATTATTACTTTGCAAAATTTTACAAGGCAAATAGCGACAATTTACCCATCGCACCCTGTAAATTTGATATATATATATATATATATATATATATATATATACACACACATTACTGGACATAATTATTAGGCTACCCCAGATTTTTTAAGAAATGCATTATTTCATACTATTTTTAGTATTTATTGCTAAGAGGATAATTCTAAATGAAAATAGAATGGTTCTTTTGTTATTATTACATTGCAAAATTTTACAAGGCAAATAGCGACAATTTACCCATCGCGCCCTGTAAATTTGATATATATATATATATATATATATATATATATACACATTACTGGACATAATTATTAGGCTACCCCAGATTTTTTAAGAAATGCATTATTTCATGCTATTTTTAGTATTTATTGCTAAGAGGATAATTCTAAATGAAAATAGAATGGTTCTTTTGTTATTATTACTTTGCAAAATTTTACAATGCAAATATCGACAATTTATCCAACGCACCCTGTAGATTATATATATATATATATATATATATATATATATATATATACTAGAGAACCCCAGTTTTTTTTAAAGAAATGATATATTTCATACTATTTTGCTATTTATTACCAAATGAAAATAGAATGGTTCGTTTGTTATTATTACTTTGCAAAATTTTACAAGGCAAAGAAGCAAAAAATGAACTTGTCTGAATTACCCTAAATTTTCTTCATTATTTCATTGATGAAACGGCAATATAGGTAATTATTAAATATTTATAAATTCATTTGCTGCACATGTTATTGTGCAATATTAACAAAAGAATCATTCTATTTTCATTTACAATTAAACATTTGACAATAAATACTAAAAAATAGTATGAAATGCATAATATTTTTAAGACACTGGGGTGGCCTAATAATTATGGCCGGTAGTGGATATATTTGTACGCATTTACCGATTTCTTGGTGGAGAATTTTTGTTGAATTAATACCAATTTCTGTATTCTGAGTTTCAAAGTAAACGTACCTTCCAGAAATAGACGTCTGTCTTAACATACGCTGCATAATTTCATTCTATTTAAAAACAATTTGCTATTGTTGATGGAGCCCATTTCAACAAGGCCAATGGACGTTCAAGCTCATGTAAAACTATAGTTAAGTGATATTTTAATTTTAAAATACCCCTATACATTATTCCTCTTCTTGATTTGGCATGGCAAAAGACGCGTTCCAGAAGCTGAGCAAAGTATTAAGACACAGGAAACTTTCACTAGAAACAACGAAAAGAGTGCTAGACTGCTACGTGATGTCAGTTCTTCAATACGGCAGTGAATGCTGGACAATATAATTGAAAATGAGGACAAAACTGGAAGCAGCGGAAATGTGGTTCTACAGAAGGATGATGCGGATATCGTGGACTGAGCAAGCAAGCAACGATGAGGTGTTGGAAATAATGGACATAAAGTGGGGGATCAGTTCCATATTACAATCAATATATAAACTGACCCCTCACTTTGTGACCACATCAGTTTCTATACATTTATATTCCTGTGATCCAAAGGCACAAGGATTCATTCCAGGAGCTAAGAAGAGTATTAAGAAACAGAACAATTTCACTAGAAACAAAGCAAAGAGTGATGGATTGCTATGTGATGTCAGTTCTTCAATACGGCAGTGAATGCTGGACAATATAATCGAAAATGAGGACAAAACTGGAAGCAGCGGAAATGTGGTTCTACAGAAGGATGATGCGGATATCGTGGACTGAGCACGCAAGTAACAATGAGGTGTTGGAAAGAATGGCAACAAAAAGGAAATTGATACTGAGCATCAGGAAGAGACAAGTGAAGTTCCTGGGACACGCAATGAGGAAGAAGAACCTGGAGAACCTGATACTGACTGGCCAGATAGAAGGAAAGAGAGACAGAGGAAGGCAGCGGATAACATATTTGCAGGGCCTGATCAGGTGGATGACGGAACGGGAGTTGACAGGAGTAACGGTAGCAAACATACGAAGAGCCACAAGGGATAGGGAGACGTGGAGAACCATAATCGCCTACGTCCTGAAAGGACAGGGCACATAAAAGAAGAAGAAGATAGGTTTGCCGACAAATCGCACTATAATATGTTTAAATTCTTTATTTACAAGAAGGAAAAAAGCTTTTATATAACAGTATATCATTTGAATTATAGAAGATAATTTTATACAAATGTCCTCCAGTTTGTTTCTCGAAAAGGGTGAGTTCTTTTTCAATAGCGGTGTGAGCTTTGCGCTTCTCTGTACAAAAACTCAGCATCGTCAAGATTTGAGAGCCACTCCAGGTAGTGTTACTGTTTAAAACATCATCAGTCGCTTATTCCATGTTATTCCAGATTACGCATCAACAGGAGACATTAAACTCATATTAATGTTTTGAGCCTACTCTTCTAAAATTAATATCTCATTGATGTGCAGTCTGGGACAATGAGGGGTAAGCTTGTTGGTGAAGAGAGCGTGTTGCTGCTGGTTTAGGACGAAGAATTATTCTCTTGGCTCACCGTAATATGTTGTTAAGGGATGTGACAATTTACTATTCTCACTAAATGGCTAGTACAGATCAAATGATAATAAATGCAATGGGTGCTTAAAAAAAGAAGAAATATGTATGAAGTGTTTTTTCAGTTTCCAAGGTCTACAGTAGGCATTAGTACATTCAACGGAAAGAAAGAATAAAAGACTTAATTAAAATCAAAATGAAGAAATTAACACCAAAAACTGAAATATTTAGTACATCAGGCTGCAATACGTGCACCCGTCTAGTATTTCAATCAACCTATATATATATATATATATATATATATATATATATATATATATATAAAGTTTATAATACATATAACTGGTTTTATCTATCGCGTATGGTAAAAATATAATAATCTAATCTAATCTGTTATGTGGTCATGACAGCATATACTATACCAATATATATATATATATATATATATATATATATATATAGCCTTTGAGATTTGAAAATGAAATCCCTCGACGGGCGGTCGAGAGCGAGGGAACATTTACTCGCCCCAAAATCATTTTACTCGATCGACTCAATTTCTTAATAGACACCTTACGTAAACTTAGCGTGAATCGCTAACGGAAAACAAAAAATGTAATTTTAATTAAAATTTCGATCGTGTTAGAAGGGATTTAAAAAATTAAAAAAATAATAATAGCAAAATTTGATCTTTCCTCTTAATAACAGCATCAACATTTTGATGATAAAACTTTGATTTTATTAAGTTTGAGCCCTTTTAACATCATGATATACTGTTTTTGTTTTTTTTGACAATTAAGGGGAGGTACAAAAATTCGTAGTTTCTTTTTTCTGTTTGACTACAACCTCCATCTCATAGATGATAGAAATTAACAAATGTGATTTTCTCAACGATTTTCTATAAAAGATTACTTACTTGCATAATTTGTTTTTCGGTGCGTAGTTGAAAGAAGTATGCGGTTTTTTTTCTTTCGTTCAAATGTTCGTTTTTACTTTTCGTAAGCGGGGAGTCAAGGATAAAGTTTCTAAAAACCTGTGAGCATCTTTAATTTTGACTCCACTCTGGAAGCGTTAATTAAACGAATGTTTACACTGACCGGGACGATAAAAGGTCATTGTTGGTCATTCTAAGTAACTTGTGAATCTTCAATGGCATACTTTTGGGTTGTAAAAGAATTCAGATTTCTGTTTTTTCATTGCGATATTTTAATCGACTGCGGGCGAGTAAAGCAATAAAATTTAATCGCCCAATTAGGTTTTTAATCCACTGAGTTGATCGGGCGAGTGAAATCTCAAAGGTTATATATATATATATATATATATATATATATATAGTAATGAACTTAATCACAGTAAGTCAACACTAATAATAACAGACTAAATATCCGAAAATAATGCTAACTAACAGTAATATAAACCGTTTTCTAACCCGGCGAGGACTACCTCATGGGTTAAATAAAGGGGGAGAAAAAAAAGAAGAAAAAAAAGGAACAAACAGCGCACAAGAGCAATACGTCTCGTGCCCGTTTGAATAAAAAACACCAAGACGAAACCTTAACAGCAAAGTGCTCGATACGAAAGTACGAAAGTAGAGCGAGAATACAACATCAAAAAATCTAGAAGTGAGCCACTACCTACCGCCGTTTCACACAAACCGTTCTTCAGGGTAAGAAGAACCGTTTATGTGAAACCGCGGTAGGTGATGACAATTGTAGATTTCTGTATTATATATATATATATATAGAGAGAGAGAGAGACAGAGAGAGAGAGAGAGAGAGAGAGATGGAGAGATAGGATTTTTAAAGTGAGAATTTGTTTTTCTCTACTACATTAGCATCGAAATGTTAACATCTTCGCTGATGTGATCTTGCCAATGACATGGATTTGACGCTGGGGTTGTGTAGAATACCCTCCGTGTTCACCAGTATAGAATACAAATCCTATCTTATTCAACAATTAACTGAAGCGCAAAAAGTAAAATTACACACCCACAAAAATGGAAAAGAATGACTTGTAGAACAATTCTGTTGTTAAGATAAGCACCCAGTTGTAGAACAATCTGAGACCATAATAAATCCACCTTGAGAAAGCGAGCTATTTATGGTGCGCTGAAGCAGCTCATTGTGTTCAAGTGGGATAGTCGTTTCCAGTTAAAGCGAAACCGTAGACTGAAAGAAAAATCAATGGATGTAAGTCAAATTTTGATTTCCTGCTATCGATACCAAATAAGATTTTTCGTCGTTAACTGAATTTTGAAGGCTAAATAAGTCATCTGAGTAAATGGTATCATGGCTGAGACTAAGAACTACAATTTTACCTACTTAGAGCCAAACCCGAAGCAAAAACTAACATGAAAAAACTGAAAAAAATACAGACATACAGGCAGATAAACACACACACACACACACACACACACACACACACATCTTGCTATATATATATATATATATTATTGATTTTCTGCACTATTGTAAAAACTGCAACCTTGAAACTTCTGAATATCGTTTCTTATGTCTTTGTCTGTGAGTGTATGAAATTTGATTAAACTCGGACCACACCTTCTATAACCCGATTTTTCGATTATCGATTTTCGATATTTATCGGTGGTACCTCGACACAAAACCTAGCTAAGAACACTCGTCGACGCTTATAGTACAATTGTGTAAATTTTCAAGAAAATCGGTTCAGCTGTTTCGGAGTCTATAGGTAACGGACACACACACACACACGTACACACACATACACATAGACAAAGTTTCATTTATAAATAAGTTTATATATATAGAGAGAGAGAGAAAGAGAGAGGCTGGCCACTCGTATCAAAGGATACCTGTCTACATTGAAAACGCTAGCTCAGGACCTTTTTGTGAAAAACACCCACAGAGCCCACCTGTGGTGTATAACTCCACTACGCTGAGCGGACCTTATCTAGCGTGAACAAGGCCAGGATGCTCAAAACCTCGGTCACGATGATTTGTGATTTCGAGATAGCACAACTATATAACCGCAAATCTGTGTTGCTAAAAATTCCAGTAAATTTTCTTCTTGCTTGAAATATTTGTTCCTTGTTATAAACAAGCCTGACTAAACCTGACTACAACGCAAAAATTGAACGGTTATCTATTGTTACCACATCTCACACCCCTGAAGATGATCTCGGAAGGAGATTGAAATTTTTTGGGAACATCTAGAAATGAATAATAAAATCATCTGTCAAAGTTACAAAGATTATCCGTGAGTATAATCGAATTTTATTAAAAATATGGGATGAGGTGTTACTCCTTGCGTCCTTGCGAATCTTCGCTACCAAATTGTTATGCGACCAGATCTTCCTCTTAATTTCTGCAAGAGTTCTTTCGAATCGCTGTGTCGTCAAATTGTTGTGGTCGACGTGTATGGCAATATGGTTTTTTTGTTGTTCTCTGTGTGAGTTCTTTCGAGTCTTGTCGCCAAATTGTTGTGGTCGACGTGACTCACGAATTCTCGTCGCCAAGTTGTTGTGGAACCCGGGAATGAGGTCCGCACAAATAAATGAACAACGACTAGTAATTGAGATAGAAAATAAGTGTATTACCGTCAGGAAACAGACTTGAATGAAGATTAGTAGTCGAAGAATAGGGGTTAGTAAAAAATATATGTACAAGTCTGTGGAAGTGAAGACGTAGTATATTGAGTATATCCGCATCGGAAGCTGACGGGTACAACGTAATAATCTCTTGATGAGTGGCGCACAGAGCTACTATGAAATACTATGTACTGACTGCTAATCTCTCTCTGGACTCTCGTATTCTCCGGTTAACTCTCTGTGAAAACGCGATGTTCAGTATTTATTTACATCTAGAATGATCAATTCCTTGATGAAGATTCATCATCTGGCGTGATCACTTCCTTGAAGAAGATCTGTCATTTGGCGTGATCAATGCATTAATCAAGATCCGTCGTAATCGATTCCTTGAATAAGACATAACATCTGGCTTGGTCTGGTCCTAGAATAAGTTCCGTCATTTCTCGTAAACAATTCTTTAAACAATATCTGTCATCTGACGTGATGATTTCCTTAATAAAGTTCCGATATGATGAATTCCTTGAAAAAGATTCGTCATCTGGTCTGATCAATTTCTTGAACAAGATCCATTATCTTCCGTGATAAATTTTTTAATCAAGATCCGTTATGATCAGTTTCTTGATCAAGATTCGCCGTCTGGTGTGATCAATTCCTTGAATCCGTCGTCTACAGTAATCAGTTACTTGATCAAGATGCGCCGTCTGGTGTGATCAATTCCTTGAATCCGTCGTCTACAGTGATCAGTTATTGATCAAGATCCGCCGTCTGGAGTGATAAATTCCTTGAATCCGTCGTCTACAGTGATCAGTTCCTTGATCAAGATCCGCCATCTGGTGTGATAAATTCCTTGAATCCGTCGTCTACAGTGATCAGTTCCTTGATCAAGATCCGCCGTCTGGTGTGATCAATTCCTTGAATCCGTCGTCTACAGTGATCAGTTATTGATCACAGATCCACCGTCTGGTGTGGTCAATTCCTTGAATCCGTCGTCTACAGTGATCAGTTCCTTGATCAAGATCCGCCGTCTGGTGTGATATATGTCCTGGACATTATCTGTTATATGGCGTGATCAATATTTTTGTAACCCTATTTTGAAATGGCTGGTGATTTTAAAGATCATAAGAGATTTCTGTAAAATTGGAGAATACAATTATTTTTGTCGGCAACAGTAGCCGAAATGTTAACAGGTAGAAAACCCAGGTGCGGAGTATATTGAGTACGAAATAATTTCTAGGCGAAACCTGATGGCAGGAACTAAGAAAAAACACGACTGCTGTCAAGAAGTCAGTGAAACCTCCCCTTGCAGACAGGAGGTTAGCAACAAAAAAGAAAATATAACTAAGAGACAAATACGTAAGCACACTCACATACATATCTGAAAGAAAAAGAAGATAAAAGAACTGTTATTACTTCTATAAGGGGTGTGAACCCTATGTGTTATTAAACAGTGTTGCCACGTGAAAAAAATAAAATTCTTTACATTTTTGCATGAAAGTAAAAGAGGAGGACATTTTCACATTATTGCATGAAAATAAATTGCTTTTTAGTATTTGCGTAGGATTAGGAAAAAGAATTTGGATGGAAATTGTTTTCTTGTTAGCATTGCTTAAAACTAACACGTTCAATGCATGGTTGCATGGAAATTTATTTTTCTTTTGACTAGAGCCTAAAAATAAATACGCATGCTCAATAGTGTAATTGGTAGTTATAGTGTCATGTATTTCAAACATGAGAAGTGACGATAGGAGTGATCTAACCCTATTTTCAGATGACTGGTATTAATTTTAAGTGATTTTCAATATGAGAAGAGATTTCTCTGAAATTGGAGAATACAATTATTTTTGTCGAGTAAAGCAACCGTTGTGCGTTGTGGTGCAGTGGACATCGGCTCGGAACGAGAAATCGGACAGCCGAGTTCGAATTCCAGTTGAATTCATTGCATTCACTTACGACAAAATACTCTTGGGAAAGGTATTAATCCATCTCTTCCTTCCAGTTATGGGTCAAATTACAGGACAGATTGGGTTCTAGAGCCTTGGCTGACAACCATTCTACCGCAAAACGCAATGGCAACCTACTCCGGGATAATCTTCTGCCCATTCAGTCATGTCTCTTTCAAGACATGATCGCCCAAGCGTGTTTCACGTATGGCACTTAATAGACTGAAAGCAACCGAAATGTTAACAAATGGAAAAACCTAGGTGCAAATGATACTGAGTACAAAATTATTTTTAGACGAAAGTTGACGGCAGGAACTGAAGAAAAACCGACTGATGTCAAGAGGTCAGTGAAACCTCCTTTTGCAGACAGGAGGTTACCAACAAAAAGGAAAAAATAACTAAGAAACACATACGTAAAGCACACCCCCATACTGTTATGGGGAAACAAACCCATTCCTCAGATAATGGACTCTACCTCCTATATTAATAAGAGTTAACAGGAAATTAACGGGAGAATTTCTTGAGAAGTTCTTGGGAACTTCATAGGAGTTCTTTAGAGTTCTATTGGAGTTCAGTAGAACTACTAGGCAGTTGATATTAGTCGGCAGTTAGCCGAATACTAAGGAGTCAGTTTTCAGTGGAAGATTACCAAGTTCTTAAAATTTTGGGTACATTAAGTCGATTAGCAACCAGCATAAAACAATTATAACCTTCAGTGCGAAAACTACTCTACGACACTTCTGCAAAATAGATGCCTTAGTAATTTCATAGTATACCAAACTCCCATCTCTACTGCAGAGAAAAAAATCTTATCAAACATTATAAGGAGAGAAGTAAGAACACTTTTAAGGTTAGATCTTATCAGCATGAACTATCTTTTAATAATACAATCTATAGCAACCCAACGTCTCTCGCCAAATACTAACAATTGAAAGATGCAAATAATACTTTTAGAGTAAAATGAAATATATTAACAAATACTAGAACATGTAACAATTCCACATAATTAAATTCTCAAAAATTAACTTAGGAAACCAACGTAATAAAATTACCACTTACTGTCATCATGAGATAATTCATAAAAAGGTTCAAAAGCAAAAAGGTCCAAAGACAAAAAAACAAAAAACAAAAAAAAAAAACAAAAAACAAAAAAAAAAAACTTGAGGCTTCTCGGTGTCTCGAATATGTCAAACTTAACTTTATTTACAGTAAGCTTTTTTGGAGAGGGAGAAACAAATTTAATTGGATATTGATAAGATGTTTATGGGCCCAAATATTTATTCTCATTATTTTAACTTTTCTATCTTATTAGTGTGTGATTTTTTAAATTTTCTATTTCTCTTTAGTAACTGTATTTATATTTCTAGCATTTAAACATATGCACGATTTAAGGTAAACTTATATTTGTATCATCTGAACTTTTTAATGTTTGTGTTCAACGTGTAAAATGTCCCTTTAATTTGTGAGTGATTTTTTCGCTTTACTTATATTAAATATTTGTTTTGTCCCTTTTATTCAACTTTTGATTAAATTTATCGATGCAAGAATTATATTCCACCGCCAATTGGTACTTTTATTGTTTAGTTTGTGGCGGAGAATTTAAATCATTGGTGAAACCCTGTTTTTTTTTTAAATTTAAATATAATTAAATAATTAAATATAATTAAAAGTAATTTATCAATTTTACAAAAATATCAAGCTTGTTGAAGAGTTCCGACAATAATTGCTATAGATCGCCTTTTATAAAACATAGGCACACGTCTTTCTGCATTTGTATTGCTCTCAAGGGGCCGATGATTATCTTCACCAAAGGGCGATAATCACCTTCTGTATCCCTTCACTAATATCTTTTCCATATAGGCTTACGGCCATATCACGTTGAATACACCGGTTCTCGCTCGATCACCGAAGTTAAGCAACATTGAGCCTGGTCAGTACTTTGATGGATGACCACTTGGGAATACCAGGTGTTGTAAGCGTTTAGTGACGGATATACGTGCTTACGGCCATATCACGTTGAATACACCGGTTCTCGCTCGATCACCGAAGTTAAGCAATATTGAGCCTAATCAGTACTTAGATGGGTGACCGCTTGGGAATACCAGGTGCTGTAAGCGTTTAGTGACGGATGTGCGTTGTGGTGCAGTGGATATCGGCTCGGAAAGAGAAATCGGTGAGCCGAGTTCGAATTCCAGTTGAATACCCTGCATTCACTTATTTACTGGTACCCTTGGGAAAGGTATTAATCCGTCCCTTCACTCCAGTTATGGGTTAAATAACAGCGTAGCATTTGGAGACCCTGCCCTTAAAAAAATGTATCTTGATACTCGAAAAGATAAAAGTATTACTAGACACAAAACATATATAAAAACAACAATAAATTTTTGAAAGAAAAAATTGGTATAACCAGCAACAAATAAATAAAATTTTGTTGGCAATAAATGACCCGCCGAGATTATTTTTTTTCTTCTGACTAGAGCCTAAAAATAAATACGCATGCTCAATAGTGTAATTGGTAGTTATAGTGTCATGTATTTCAAACATGAGAAGTGACAATAGGAGTGATCTAACCCTATTTTCAGATGGCTGGTATTAATTTTAAGTGATTTTCAATATGAGAAGAGATTTTTGTAAAATTGGTGAATATAATTATTTTTGTCGAGTAAAGCAACCGTTGTGCGTCGTGGTGCAGTGGACATCGGCTCGGAATGAGAAATCGGAGAGCCGAGTTCGATTTACGAAAACGTAAACAACCGACCAACATTTCCAAATAAAGGGGGAAGAGATGTATTATATTATTAAGTAGTATTTAGTGGGGGGTGCAGTTTATTCATAACAATATAAAACTGATCCCCCACTTTATGCCCACTAGAAGCTTTAATCATGTTTTCAACTATCATATTCAGTCAGTCAGTTTAGTGCCATACGTGATACACGCTTTGGGCGATCATGTCTCGAAGGAGACATGGCTGACTGGACGGAAGATTATCCCGCTGTAGGTTGCCATTGCTTTCTGTGGTAGACTGGTTGCTAGCCAAGGTTATAGAACCCAATCTGTCCTGTTTCTTTACCCATTACTAGAGGGAAGAGAAGGTTTAATACCTTTACCAAAAGTATTTGTGCGTAAGCGAATGCAAGGAATTCAACTGGAATTCGAACTCGGCTCCCCGATTTGTCGTTCTGAGCCGATATCCACTGCACCACAACAACCCAGTGGTAAAGAGAACAAACAAAACTGAACGGCGAGTTAATATATTAAATTCATGTCTTTTGCCAAATTATGTTATAAAAAAAAACAAAAAAATAAACAAAAAAAAAACAAAACAAATGAAACAAAACAACTTACTAAAAGAAACAAAAACAAAAAAAAAACAACTTCAGCTTAAAATTAACTTGACTTAATTTACGTATATGCGAGTTTCCGTCTATTTAGTTCGATGTTACAGTTTGTTTGTAATCAAAATGTCTGGAAATCTATAAAAAAATATATCGTCTGTACTTATTTGTTCCTGCCCATAAAAAAACCTGTTTATCCTAATTGAAACGAATGTTTGTATAATGTCTATTTGTCAGTCAGGATCATAAAAGCTTTCTTTTATTGCCTCAGAAGATATATTTTACAGCATATAAGACATTTACGAATTGCCTTTCATTTTGTACCTTTTCTCATATTTAGAAACGACGCTGATGCTTTTTTTTTCTTTATTTTTTCTTTTTTTTTTGGTGAGGTACTTGCGTTCTTCAGATTTTTCGTTCCGACTTCAGATTTTTCGTTCCGACTTTTATATTCCATCATTTCATTTTTTTTTCTTTTTCATGCTCTTTTTTCTTACATTTTGAATTATTTTTATCTTTCTTATTTAATTTCACTGTTCTTTTGTTTTCTTCATTTCGTTCGTAATTTGGGGGTTTTTTTTCTTTCGCATTATTTTATTTGATTTTTATTTCTATTTTTTCTTTCCTCTGTGATTCTTTCTTAATTATTTTTTTTGTGCCGCAATACTTATTTTAATTTCATGCTTTCTTTCTTTCTTGAAATATTCACTTCCGGTCTGTGGAAATCCCTTCCGTTTACTTCCTTCTCTCGGCTTGTTTCTTATCCACCGACATGACGTACCTTCCAACTTCCATCATGGCTTTTCTACAAATATTTTTTTTTATGTCAACTGCTCTGTGGAGCTTTATTCCCGGGTGCTTTAACTACATGAATTTAAGCTTGCTACTAGATTGGCATTTAGGTCCCACCTTTTTTACCGTTTAAAGAGTTAAATGTAACCCTTACTTCTTCTCTATTAGTTTCTGTTCTCGCACTTCATGCCTGTGGAACTAGCTTCCGTTTACTTGCTTCCCTGATAGCTACAATCTCCAAAAGTTTAAATGTCAATTGCCATCTTCTATCTCCTTGAATTCCATCTTTCTCTTATCCTTTCTTTGACTTTCCATTTGTGGAACTCCATTCCTTTTACTTCCTTCCCTGATAGCTACAATCTCCAAAAGTTTAAATGTAAATTGCCATCTTCTATCTCCTTGAATTCCATCTTTCTCTTATCCTTTCTTTGACTTTCCATTTGTGGAACTCCATTCCTTTTACTTCCTTCCCTGATAGCTACAATCTCCAAAAGTTTAAATGACAATTGCCATCTTCTATCTCCTTGAATTCCATCTTTCTCTTATCCTTTCTTTAACTTTCCATTTGTGGAACTCCATTCCTTTTACTTGCTTCCATGATAGCTACAATCTCCAAAAGTTTAAATGTCAATTGCCATCTTCCATCTCCTTGAATTCCATCTTTCTCTTATCCTTTCTTTGACTTTCCATTTGTGGAACTCCATTCCTTTTACTTGCTTCCCTGATAGCTACAATCTCCAAAAGTTTAAATGTCAATTGCCATCTTCTATCTCCTTGAATTCCATCTTTCTCTTATCCTTTCTTTGACTATCCATTTGTGGAACTCCATTCCTTTTACTTGCTTCCCTGATAGCTACAACCTCCAAAAGTTTAAATGTCAATTGCCATCTTCTATCTCCTTGAATTCCATCTTT
The DNA here is from genome assembly GCA_037127315.1 of Ascarosepion bandense. Taxonomy (NCBI): domain Eukaryota; kingdom Metazoa; phylum Mollusca; class Cephalopoda; order Sepiida; family Sepiidae; genus Ascarosepion; species Ascarosepion bandense. The sequence goes on from JBBBDQ010001309.1 coordinate 1,602,906, forward strand.
CTCTTATCCTTTCTTTGACTTTCCATTTGTGGAACTCCATTCCTTTTACTTGCTTCCCTGATAGCTACAATCTCCAAAAGTTTAAATGTCAATTGCCATCTTCTATCTCCTTGAATTCCATCTTTCTCTTATCCTTTCTTTGACTTTCCATTTGTGGAACTCCATTCCTTTTACTTGCTTCCCTGATAGCTACAATCTCCAAAAGTTTAAATGTCAATTGCCATCTTCTATCTCCTTGAATTCCATCTTTCTCTTATCCTTTCTTTAACTTTCTATTTGTGGGATGCCATTCCTTTTACTTGCTTCCGTGATCGCTACAATCTTTAAAAATGTAAATTCAACATCAATTGCTATTTTCTGTGGTGGACAGGAAATTAAGAATTAAAAGTAACTTCCTTCTTCACGTTTAAAAAAATTCACATTGACGTGTGAAATTCTGGCTTTGCCAAATTGAAAAAGGATAAGAAAAATTCGAAACCGGATTTCGCGGGTCGATTTTAAATTGATTTTCTGACCAATGGAAGCGATTTGCAAGTCTAAAACGACTTACCGATCCAGTGCGAAAAACTAAATGGCTATAAAGTCTTCGGTCAGTGTCAGCCAGACAGTCAGATGGGAACAGCGAGACAACATACTAAAATGTAACGAAAGAAATTTCAAGTCGACCCGGACATAAGGTCGCGTCGCAAATTCGTTCTCTTTCTCCTTCTTTTTCGTGTGCTGATTCTTTTTTTTTCTTCTTTTCCATTCTCAACAATCCTTCTCAACGATAACATACGTATTCAAAGACTACTCTACCCTTGACTTCTTAATAATATTTATAAATAACATTAACTTCTACGAATTCTTGTTATTCTTTTCCATCAATAAACTCCTATTTTAACATGCGAAATGTAGACCTTATTCCTCCTCACTGATTCCACTATTCCACAATTTCCAACCTTCTGCTGCCAGCAACATTCTAAAAATAAGGGGTACAATCTGTAAGTTGTAGGGAGTTCAATTATGTATGACACAAGGCCGAATCAATAAGCATTAACCATCCTTCTATAGCTTCACTTCTATCTTGAATTTCATCCTTTCTTCGACAACTTCTGTACCAGGTTGTGTCTCTCACTGTAACCCACTCTCTACGCAGTATTGGCGGTCACGCTTTGCTTGAGGTGAAATTCTCAAAGTATATCATTGTTTCATGAATTAGTTCTGAAAATTTTATTTGATATTTTTTTTTGAGTTTTGGAAAATATTTTAACACAGGAGGTTTTGTTTTCTTTTCGGAAAAAAAGCATCAATTTTAGTAGTACCTTTTTCTTACAATAATTTTTCCTTTTTTTTTTTTAATCATATCACCCCGAGCAAGGCGATAAAGCCACTGATGCGCAGGGGGCTACGTAAGAGTAAAAAGATTGGAAAAGAAAAAGCCGGAAACCGCATCCTAAACAGGAAACAAGGGATGAGCCACTTCACCTGTTCAATAGACGTGGGTGGAGTGTGAACCGGGTGATAGTTTAGTCTATCTACTCCAATTGAAAAAAAAGAAAAGAGTGAAAAGATTGGAAAAGTGAAAGTCGGAAACCACATCCTAAACAGGGAACAAAGGATGAGCCCCTTCACCTGTTCAATAGACGTGGGTGGAGTGTGAACCGGGCGATAGTTTAGTCTATAGGGATTGATTTTATACTGAATTGCTATTAGGAACAGAACCCTTTTTTGAAGTGGAGAATTTTCCAGTTCTGGTGTTTTCTCTTTTCCTTTCTTAAAATATTTGTGGTGGATTAGAAATTAAGAATTAAAATTTTACAAAAAATTCAAAATGACGTGTGAAATCCTGGTTTTGCCGAGTAGAAAAAGGATTAACCACGTGCTTAAAGAAAAATCGAAACTAGATTTCGCGAGTAGATGCGAAATTGATTTTCTGACCAATGAAAGCGATTTGCAAAACCAAAAAAGACTTAGCGATCCAGCGCGAAAAATCTAAATGACTATAAAAGGCTAAAGGAAGGCCAGCCAGACAGTCAGATGGGAGCAGCGAGACGACACACTAAAATGTCACGGGAATTACTTCAACCACGACCCGGACGTGAGGTCGCGTCGCACATCATCCTCTTTCTTCTTCTTTCTCGTGTCGTGATTTCTTTTACTTCTTCTTCTCCATCCAAAGAGATTTCTACAAAAGGAACGCTAATACATACGTACGTACGCATGAACTCTTTCCAACAAATTACTACTACGAACATTTCGACAACTCTTCTTACCCTCAACGTTCTCATTGAAAATCAACTTCGAATTCTTTCCTTTTAATAAATTTCTATTTTAAGATGAAAAATGTATTTTTTTTATTCTTCCACTCTTCCACAATATACACATTCCAACCTTCCTGATGATGATAATTCTGGATAAAACGTATAAGCTGTGGAGTTTGGTTATGTCTGACACAAGATAGAATCAATAAACATTACCCATCTTCCTACGGCTTCGTATTCACTTCCCCCTTGTCGAAATCTATTCCGTTTACTTGCTTCCCTGACAACTACAATCGTCAAGAATTTAAAAGCAACGTCAATTGTCATTTTTTATCTGCTTGAATCCCATCAACCTTTCTCCGACAACCCAGGTACCCGATCTTTTCTCTCACTGCAAACCCCGACCCACTAGCGGTGGACTTGCTAAGGGTGAAATTATTAAAAATAAAAAATTACGTGCGTTCGTTTGTTGCTTTTTTCTTTAAATACTTTTTCCTCTTTCTTCTTTATTTTTTCTTTCTTTTTTTACTTTTACTTTACGCCTTTATCCCTTTCTTTCTTTTTCTGTAATTCTTTCTGGCCTTTAAAATTTTTAATTTTTTCACTTTATCCTATTCTTTCTTTCTTTCTTTCTTTCTTTCTTTCTTTCTTTGTGTCATTTATCGCCTTCTTTCTTTTCGTTTCTTATTTTTTTTGGTAAATATTTTTTCCTTTTTCCTTTATTTTTTTCGTTCTTTCTTTACCTTTGTATCGTTTATCCTTTTCTTTCTTTTTCTGTAATTCTTTCTGTCTTTTAATTTCTATTTTACTCTTTCTTTCTTTCTTTCTTTCTTTCTTTCTTTCCCTTTGTATTGTTTATGCTTTTCTTTATTTCTTTCTTTTTAAATAATTATTTTCCTTCTTTCTTTCTTTCTTTCTTTCTTTCTTTCTTTCCCTTTGTATTGTTTATCCTTTTCTTTATTTCTTTCTTTTTAAATAATTATTTTCCTTTTTTCACTTTCTTTCTTTCTTTCTTTCTTTCTTTTTTCCTGTACTTTTTATTTATTTTTTCTTTTCCTTCGTGTCGTTCACCCTTTTCTTTTCTGTAATTCTTTCTGTCATATAATATTTTCCACTTTTCCCTTTATCCTGTTGTTTCTTTGTTTCTTTCTTTTATTATTCATTCTTCTTTCTTTTTGTTGTTTCCTTTGTGCAATTTATCCTTTTTTTTCTGTATTTCTTTCTCTTTTTAAATATTATATTCTTCGTTTCTTTCTTTCTTTCTTTCTTTCTTTCTTTCTTTGTGTTGTTTATCCTTTACTGTTCTTTTCTTTATTTATTTCTATATTTTACTATTTATTTTTCCTTTTTTCTTTTTATCCTGTTCTTTTTTTCTTTCTTTCTTTCTTTCTTTTCTTTCGTTACTTTTTTTCTGTAAATATTTTCTCCTCTTTTTCCTTTATTTTTCTTTCTTCCTTTCTTTCCTTTTCTTTGTGTCGTTTACCCTTTTCTTTTCTTTTTTGTAATTCTTTCTGTCTTGTAATATTTTCCTCTTTTCCTCTTTTCCCTTTATCCTGTTCTTTCTTTCTTTCTTTTTTTTTGTCGTTTCCTTTGTGCCATTTATCCTTTTCTTTCCTTTTTCCGTATTACTTTCTCTTTCGAAATATTTATTTTCTTCTTTCTTTCTTTTTTTTCTTTCTTTCTTTTTCTTTGTGTTGTTTATCGTTTTCTGTTCTTTTTTTACTTATTTCTGTATTTTAATATTTACTTTTCCTTTTTTCTGTTTATTCTGTTCTTTCTTTCTTTCTTTCTTTTGTTTTGTTTATCCTTTTCTTTCTTTTTCGGAAAGTGCTCAGACGAATTACAATCCTTAGTCACAACATTCACGTACAGAACCCGCCAGGCTACGTGCATTGTAGCGAACCACTGTCATCCCATTCGTGGTCGAATGATTAGCAATCTTGACTCACTAGTTCGATCCTCAATGGGTAACCTATACATTCGGTCTTATGCCACAACTAGAAACTCAAAAATCGCATCCCTATAGCATTCCACTAGTGAGATGTAAGTTCCACTCAAGCAGATTCTTCTCCCGAACCGCTGCTATGTGGAACCGACTCATAATAGAGTGCGTCCGCGATTTATGCAATCTAAATCTATTTAGGTCTACAATTAACCGTTATCTTCCACATATATCCGCATAAAATGTGCCTCTTATTATGTGAGCATCTAACTTATGTGGCTCTTGGGCCTTGTGCAGACTGAACATTATTATAAAATTAATATAATAACATCTATCCCTAATGACGCCAAAGACTGTCGGAAATACAGGACGGAAATAAAATAAACTTGAAAGAAAACATTATCTTAGTTTAACAGACACAACATCCCCCCCCCCAAAAAAAAAGAAACAAAAAAATGAACTCAATTAGCGATTTGCTAGATTGCATTTTGTCAGTCATATATGAATAGAAATTGATTAATCGCTTAGATAGTAAATCCAATTACCAAGCTCTTTATTTAATCATAAATGTACAGTCTTTTATTCACTTCCACCTTTGCATTATATATATATATATATATATATATATATATATATATATATATATTGTTGCAAAAGTTCCGAAACACTATTTTAAATATAATGAAAATCAGATTTGATCAAATTAAAAGAGAATATTGCGTTTTTTTATTGCATGGCAAAAAATTAATAGATAAAAGAAAACAGTCAATGAAATAAAAGAAAATTCATATATATATATATATATATATATATATATATATATATATTTGTGTGTGTGTGTATGTATTATATATGTCTGTGTATATATATGCATATTTGTATATGTATATATATAGACATATATACATATATGGATATATATATATGCATATATATGCATATACGTATTTGTCTGTGCGGATATATATGTATATATATATATGCATATATATGTATATATATGTATATATATATGCATATACGTATATATATATATATATATATATATATATATATATATATATTGATAGAATCACTGGATTCCGCAAAATTATCGGAACTTGTAGGTCTATTCATTTTGTACAATCTAACTTCACATCGTGATATTGATATATCTGACGATATATAGAGACGATGGTCTCGTGATTGTCCATATTTCTACAAGCTTTAAAATAAACAGAAAAACTTTAGTTTAAAATAATAGTCCAAACGCACCTAAAAAAGTTGACTCCCTAGATGTTACTCTAGATTTAGTTAATAATGCATGCTCCCCTACTTAAAATAATGCATACTCCCCTACTTAAAATAATGCATTCTCCCCTACTTAAAATAATGCATACTCCCCTACTTAAAATAATGCATACTCCCCTACTTAAAATAATGCATACTCCCCTACTTAAAATAATGCATACTCCCCTACTTAAAAGATAATGCTAACAAAACAAAGCTGTTATCAACTAACCACCATAGACAATCGCATCTACCTCCCATTAGCATGGGTCAGGCTAGCCTCCCAGAGAGTAAAATACTACGCCTTTTTGGCCTTACACTCTCGGCGGACCTCAAATGGAATGACTATATTGAATCCATTGCCAAATCTGCTGCTATGAAAGTCGGCTCCCTGTGCAGGGCCCGGAAATTTTTCCCACCTGAAACTATTCTGCACATATACAAATCTACCATCCGCCCGTGTATTGAATATTGCTGCCATATCTGGTCGGGTACCCCTGCTGCTCTCCTTGGGCTTCTTGACAAAATACAAAGGAGGATCTGTAACGTGGTTGATACTGACTTGGCAGACCGGCTGCAGCCGCTCTCACACCGGCGTGATGTAGCTTCCCTGTGCCTCTTCTACAAGTACTTTCATGGCTTCTGCTCCGATGAGCTTAGATCACTGGTGCCGCCTAAGCACGAATTTACACGAGATACTAGATTAGCAACTAGGTCCCACCCTTTTACAGTTAAACAAATAAGATGTAACCGTAAATTCTACTCCAACAGCTTCTTTTCTCGCGCTTCCCGCCTGTGGAACTCCCTTCCACAAGTCTGCTTTCCCGACAGTTACAATCTCCAGGTGTTTAAATGTAGGGTCAATAGACACCTCCTATCACACTAACTCCCAACTATTCTCACAACACTCTCATCTACCCAACCCTCATTCTCGGTATCCTCACCCGCCTATCACCCACCCTCTGTTATTTCCTATATTTAATCAGCCTTTCTCCACTCTACGTAGCCCTCTGCACAGTAGTGGCAGTGACATGCCTTGCTCGGGGTGAAACGCTTATAAAAAAAAAAAAAAAAAACTCTATTTATACACATCCTAAAATCTCCCACCGTCTATTATTAAACACACACCCTATACTGCTGTACACAGAATACACAAAAATTTCTCAAGTGAAGACATTTTTATAAGCACGGTTAATACTACAATAATGCCATAAAAAACAGAGGCTCTAAATGAAATGGCATTAAATATTACAACAACAACAACAACAACAACAACAATAACAACAACAACAACAATAATAATAATAATAACGTACTAATAAACTTAATGTTGATAGAAGTAATACTCAACAATGGTTACGGGCATCTGGATTAAAGTCAAAAACTGAAGGCTTTATTCTTCCTGCGCAAGACCAAAGTCTTTTCACTTGGAACTTTCAGGCAAATATTACACATAATAACGTGGATCCAAAATGCAGGTTCTGTGATAAATACCAAGAAACAATAGGCCCTCTAATCTCAGGTTGTTCTGTACTTTCCCCAAATAAATATAAAAATCGTCATGATAGAGTTGGGCAATATTTACACTGGACGATGTGCAAACAGTATGGAAAATATGTAAACAAACATTGGTATGAACATCACCCAGCACCGGTTACAGAAATAGCAGATGTCACCATTCTGTGGGATTACACCATCTATACAGACAGAAAAATCGAAGCAAATAGGCTGGACATTATTGTTAAAAACCAGGAAGAAAAAACTTGCTTATTAATAGATATGGCTTATCCAGCGGATGGTAACATAGCAACCAAGGAATTGAAAAAACTTTCAAAATACAAAGAATGAAGACCTGGAAATTGAAATAGAAAAAAATGTAGAAATTGAAAACAAGTATCGTACCAGTGATAGTGGGTGCATTTGGAATGATAAAAAATGGAACAAAAAACACATTGAAAGAATCCCTGGAAATCCAAGCTTAAGAGATATACAAAAAATTGTTAAGTACAGCCCACACACTAAGGAGAACTTTGTCTATGTAACGCTAGGAATGTTAGGGAGATATGAAAAACAGGAAATGGAGTCATAACAACATACCAGTACCTGCTTAAGGTCTTCCTGCAGCCTTTGTAGGAAATGACCGCAGTAGAAATCGATGTATAATGAAAAATGAAATAATAATAATAATAGTAGTAATAATAATACAAACAAAATGAAAAGAGAAAATACCACTATTTAGCCAAATGGTTAGTACTAAGTCAGAAAAAGAATCCATTAACCTTGTTCAGATTTACTTCCCAACTTATAAATCCCTAAGTTTTTAATAGGAGTACACTGAAACATGGTTATAGCTGCACTGATAATCTTGAAATGATTATAAAAACACAACAATAAAATTCTTAAACAATATATGAAAATTAACACTCATAACAACCTTGACGACAATAATACTAATTTTTTTTTTTAATCATTTCACCCCGAGCAAGGCGGAAACGCCACTGATGTGCAGGGGGTTACATAAATGTAAAAAGATTAATTAGAAAAGAGTGAGGAGTACAAGCTAGTTAGAAAGGAACAATAGAAAGCTGAGAAAGCAGGTGCGATGACAGATACATAGGTGGAGAGAAAGGGAAGGTTATACGGGGGTGGGGAGAGAGCTAGAGTCCAGTGGTTAGTAGATGAGTATTGATTTTGCATTTAAATTTCTGGAGGTTGTAGCCGTCAGGAAAGCAAGAATACGGGAGTGAGTTCCACAGGCGGGAAGTGCGAGAGAGGAAGCTGCAAGAGTAGAATTATCGTCTGCATTTGGCTAACCTGACTGTGAATGGGTGGGACCCAGTTGCCAGTCTGGTTGCACCTGTTGAGGAGGCATCAGTGACTTAAGCTCATCCGAGCAGAAGCCATGAAAGTATTTGTAGAAGAGAGAAAGGAGGCCACCTTTCGACGATGGTGAAGTGGCTGCAGTCGAGTCGCCAGATCAATACCTATCACATTACAGACTCTCCTTTGGAGCTTGTCAAGAACACTGAATTCTTACAATTGTCGTAATCCAAAAGAATGTCTTCTTGTTATGGGGAAACACATCTATTACTCAGATAATGGACTCTCCCTCCTATATTAAAATGAGTTTAAAGGAAGTTCTGGGGAAGTTAATTGGAGTTCTTTAGACTTCTATTGGAGTTCAGTAGAACTACTTCTTCTTCTATGTACCCTGTCACCTCAGGACGTAGGCGTTCATGGCTTTCCACGTTTCCCACGCTTTCTCCTGTTACATTAGAACTACTAGGCAATTGATATTCGTCGGAAGTTAGCCGAATACTAAGGAGTCAGCTTTCAGTGGAAGATTACCAAGTTCTTAAGATTTTGAGTACATTAAGTCGATTAGCAACCAACATAAAACAATTATAACCTTCAGTGCGAAAACTACTCCATGACACTTCTGCAAAATAGATGCCTTACTAATTTCATAGTATACCAAACTCCCATCTCTACTGCAGAAAAAAATCTTATCAAACATTATATGGAGAGAAGTAAGAACACTTTTAAGGCTAGATCTTATCAGTATGAACTATCCTTTCACAATACAATCTATAGCAACCCAACGTCTCTCGCCAAATACTATTAACAATTGAAAGATGCAAATGAAACTTTTAGAGTAAAATGAAAGATATTAACAAATACTAGCACATGTAACAATTCCATATAATTAAATTCTCAAAATTAACTTATGAAACCAACGTAATAAGATTACCACTTACTACCATCGTGAGATAATTCACACTCTTAAATATATCTAAAATTATATCAATCTGTTTAGTATTTGCGATAATCTATAATCCCCGTCTTTTAATAAATTATATATACCTTAGAGCTAAACTTTTTTAACTGTTACATTCTTGTGCACGTTTTACTATCACTACTACTCTTCTCTTAAATTTTGTAATTCCGCTTTTAATATTTAACTTTATGACCTTACGTCTCTTTTTTTAAATTGTGTTTTTTATATTAAGAAAACCTTTCAGACAAATATTTTATTTTTTATGGTTCTTATTTTCCATTTCAATTCTCGTCGCTTCTAAAAAAATAATACATTAGCTACAGTTCTGTTTCATTCTTATTTAAACAAATGTCACTTCCTGTTGGGTAAGCATCACTACACTTTCCTCAATATTCACTGGTCTACGCCCGCAATTCTTTTAAGATATAATGACCTACCACCCCACTGCAATAAACTAATATGGTGGCATTTTTTTTTGTTTTAAAACTTAATTCTGTTATCTTAAATTTCTTTATCAATTTATATAAGACCCAGTAAATGAACCACGTTTCACTGTCTGATGGTGGTGTATTGAACACCGAAAACTAATCAATAATATATATATATATATATATATATATATATATATATATATATATATATATATATATATAGGAAAGAATATTAATAAAAAGTTTTGAATTTAAAAATGTACTTTTTTTGGACAGTATTTGTTTATTTTTATTATTGTATTTTATATTCCAGACCGCCCTCGGTCCTTCATCAGAAACGACTGATTTTTAAATTTGAATTAGAAACGTATTTCACGATAGCGTCCGAATATTTTTTGTGTTTACATCACGTGGTGTGTTTGTTCACAAGATGCATATATATATATATATATATATATATATATATATATATATATATATATATATATATAAAGAAAAATTAAGACAGACACGTTATTTCATGGTGAATCGGAAGTTCAGGCCTATTTCAGGCGAACCATCGTCAGCTTCCGTCTTTATTTTACAAAGGAATAATCCTTTGTAAAATAAAGATAATTAACCCCCTTAGCAATATTCTTTAACAAGAATACATTGAAACTTAGTTAGAGCTGCACTGATAAAATAATAATAAAAAACACGACAATAAAATTCTAAAACAATATAACAAAAGTAACACTCAAAACTATTCAAACGATAATAATATAGAATAATAATGTAACTGGTTATAAACACTACCGGCCATAATTATTAAGCAACCTCAGTTTTAAAAAAAAATGATGTATTTTATAATAATAGTATTTAATGCCAAGTGGATAATTCTAAATGAAAATTGAATGGTTATTTTTTTATTATTATTTACAAGGCAGCCAGGAAGCCTTTGCTTTCGGCCAGCCAATAAAAAGAAGGGACAAGCATGGGGAACAGAGCACAAAAACTGGACAACAGAACCGTTCATTTGATGCAAATGATATTATGCAGTATTAACAAAGAACCATTCTGTTTTCATCTAGAATTATCCACTTGGCAATAAATACTAAAAATAGTATGAAAAGCTTCATTTCTTTTATATAAACTGGGATGGCCTAATAATTATGGCCGGTAATATATATATATATATGATTGGGGAGGTGTAGGAGTGGATGCGATAAAGTGAGAATAGAGATTGCTATTCTGTGAACATATCTTTATTAGTGAATTCTATGACTACAAATATTTTTGTTATTTAAACTTAGTTTTTATAATTAATCTAGTTTTGTGTATTTAATCTTAATCTAAAATTTAGGAAACTTCTTTTTATATAAAACTTTAAAATTAGATCACAGTTTGTGATATGAAATAAAGGTAAGATTTGAGGTAAGAGTGCTGTTAATATTATAAAGGTTTGTCGTTTCTAGGAATCTTAATTTCGCTTTTGTAGTTTTTAGCATGATTGTAAGGTTTGTTCTTTATTGTGTTTGCAGTTTACTGTGATTTCATGCCTCTGGTTTAATAGTATATTGCTATTCTTGTATTTAATAATTTCCATTTTTTCTTGGAGACAAAGGAAACATGGTTCCTTTATCGATTTGGATGTTCTGGCCTGTTTGAGGATTTCCTATTTAACTTAAGGTATTTTATTTTCGTGTTTTAACTTCCATGAATACTTATAAAGTGATGTCATATTTTTTGTCCTTGTTATTGAAAAATGAGAGGTGATTGTAAACGCGCTTTTTAAAAAAGTTCATTGTATTTCCGATATAAATTTTAGCATCCTTAGGATTCTCAGTGGATGAAATCGAACACATATATACCAGGGATTTTGTTATCATTCATTAGGCATGGGGCATTGGTTTGGGGTTCTACAGTTACAGAGATTATTATTATGAGGCAAACTAGCATGATTGTTTGAGTTATTTTTGTTGTATGCTTTTAATATTTTATTGGTAAGTAATTTAATTATTTTTTTCTAAATTGTTGAAGCAGCTATAACTGAGTTTTATTGTATTCTATTGAAAAGTTTGCTTAGTGGGTTATTTTTGGAGAAATGTTTATCTGTTAGCTAAAAAAAATTATGTCCCAGTTTAAAATTAACTAACTGATTAAATGAAGGGTTATACCAGGTGATTTTCCTGTTTTTCTTTTTTTCTTTTTGGGCTTCTAAATTTTTCTACAAAGTTAATCTTGGAGGATTGATAGCCGCTGTTTCTAAGAGTTTTATCGCACCTTCTTTTGTGCTAATCGAATATTTATTTATTTGAGAAGTGTATGCTTATGTGGCGTTCAACTGTTGATGGAATATGTTTTATAACGGATGGTGGGTGGTTAGAGTTGGGGTTTATATAGATTGGGTTAGCATTATTTTTTATGCAAGGTTGAAAAGTGTTAATGATTAAGTCTAATGTTATGTCTAGGAAGTCAACTTGTTTTTTTATTAGGGTTAATTATTACGCTAAGACCAAAAGATTTTAAAATTCTATGAATTAATTTTCTTAGTCTATCAACCTTACCTCCAGTGGATTTATTTACTATCATGAGTTCGTCATCTCTATAAAGTTCTATATTTTTAATATAGATTTTTTATACGCCGTGAGGTTGTACAAGAGGAAAAATCCGACTAGATCCGAAGATTCTGCAGAATCCAGAGCTCCCATAGGTAAATCAAAAATATCCGTTGAGGTTTTGGGCCACTGTTCGTTGTTGTGGATGAGAATTGATTTTCTGCAGTTCAAGATTATTTTGATTTCATCTTTTGAGATGTCCGAATAGAATTATGCAAATAGATAGAATCAACTACTCGGACAAACAAATCATGGACAAACTGAAAATCAGCAACAGAGTCCCTAAGATTACAACAAAGGAGATGTCTATACTTTTAAATGACCACAAGCCGGAATTCTACCGAAAATTACCCACTAGATTTATCAACCCAACAAAATCAGAGATTGGTAGAATTAGTAAAGTATTAATAGAAATAGTTAACCGACAAATAAAAAAAAAACAATTCTAACTCATAAAATAGAGGAGTACATTGAACGTAATCGACTTATTCGAGAACTTTGAAGAAAAAAATAATGCCATTTTCTGTTGTGGAGTAGTTTTCGCACTGAAGGTTATAATTGTGCTATGTCGGTTGCTAATCGACAACGCACCCAAAATGTTAGGAACTTCGTAATCTTCCACTGTAAACTGACTCCTTAGTATTCGGCTAACTGCCGACTAATATCAATTGAAATGTCCGAATGTCAAATTGTAGGAAAGCAGCATTATTTTTTTTTTTCAAAGTTCTCGAACCAGTCTTTGTTGGTTAACTCTTTTCAGTGTCACCTTACTGATTCTACCGAACTCTGATTTTGTTGGGTTTATAATTCCGCTTGTGGTCTTTTAAAAGTATGTATGCCTCCTTTGTTGTAATTTTAGGGACTCTGTCCCTGATTTTTACTTTATCCATGATTTGTTTGTCTGAGTAGTTGATTTTGGTGGTCTGGTAGTTTTTTGTTAGGTTTTTCTTTATTAGGTCTTTGTACTCTTTAGGGTCCATCTAATAAAATTTTGACGTTTTATCCGATTTTACAAAACTTTCTTCAATTTATTTATGCCACTGACCAGTGTGTCTAGGTGTTTTGTTTGTTTGTTTTTTTTGCTCCGAAACATGAATATTTTTATGTAGTGTACTATAAAGGTCTACTCTGTATCGACCACACATTATAAAAGTAAATTTCTGTGACTTTCTTACAATATATATATATATATATATATATATATATATATCAGCATGCAGTGTGGGTATAGAAGAATCCAAAGGAGTATCCGCTACATATAGTGGTAGGATAACTCTCTAAGAGAGCTCTAAACATATATGCATATAAATACATATAGAGCAAATATAAGAAAAAGTAAGACAGACGCGTTATTTCATGCTGAATCGGAGGTATAGGCCTATTTCAGGCGAGCCATCGTCAGCTTCCGTCTTTATTTAACGATTCTACACAGATTCACCATGAAATAACGCGTCTGTCTTAATTTTTCTTATATATATATATATATATATATATATATATATATATATATATAGTGAATCGAGGCAGCAGATAATTTTATAAACATATAAGAGACAATGGATGTCTATTATGTTTAATCATGAGCCGTTCTAAACATCGTATTTTGACTTTAATTTCAGGTGAAAATAAAGACCAAGATTCACCAACATTTGGATATTTTTTTATTAAGTTGTTTCTAAGATTTCGGCTCACATGAGCCATCTTCAGAGGGGTTACAAGGACGTTCACATGAAAACATCCACCATCAGTGACGATTTTATCTTGTGTTGATAATATATGTTGTCATAGAACCGCATTACAAATTTACGAACTGCGTTTGCTATTTTTGGTAACTGTTACCGTTGCCAAGCAAAGTTTTATGTGAAATACTGGAGAATAGTCCAATGCATTGGAAAATTCAATGTTACTATAGAACAAATATTATTTAGGGATATATGTCATTGAATGTGTTAAGGAAAAGAACTTATTGCCTAGAAAAACGTCTGTAAAAACGAATTTAATGAAAGGTTTAGACAAAATAAAACAGGGAACTTCATTTGACGCCGGAGAGTGTGTAGCCGTAGGGAGATGGTTAATGTTTATTGGTTCGGCCTTGTGTCAGACATAGCCGATCTCCCTACAGCTTACAAGTTTTATCCAGAATTATTATCAGAATTATCAGAAGGTTTGTTGTCGGCAAGTTGGAATGTGTGGATTTGTGTGGAATAGTGGAAGAATAAAAAAAGGAATTTTTCATGTTAAAATAGAGTTTTTTTTTAAGCAATGAATAACAAAAATAGGTAGTAGTAGTTAATGTTCAATGAGAAACAAGTAATGAGTTAAGGGTATCAAGAGTTGTAGAAATGTTCGTAGGAGTAACTTGTTGGAAAGAGTTTATGCATACGTACGTATGTATCTATGAGCGTTTGTTTGATAGGAATGTCTTTGAATGGAGAAGAAGATGGAAAATGAATCAGCACACGAGAAAGAAGGAGAAAAATGTGCGACGTGATCTTATGTTCGGGTCGACTTTAAGTTTTTCCGTTACATTTTAGTTGTTTCGTCTGGCTGACCGAAGTATTCATAGCATTTAGAATTTTTGCACTGGATTTGCTAAGTCTTCTGTGTCTTGCAAATCGCTCCCAATGGTCAGAAAATCAACTTAACATCTATTTGCGAAATCCGGTTTCGATTTTTTTTAATCACATGGTCAATCCTTTTTCTATTTGGGAAAAACCAGGAGTTCACACGTCATTGTGAATTTTTGTAAAAGTGAAGAAGAAGGTTGATTTTAATTCTTAATTTCTTATCCACAACGTAAACACGAAGTCAATCCTTTTTCTATTCGGCAAAACCAGGATTTCACACGTCATTGTGAATTTTTGTAAAAGTGAAGAAGGTTGATTTTAATTTTTAATTTCTTATCCACCACGTAAACACGAAGTCAATCCTTTTTCTATTCAGCCAAACCAGGATTTCACACGTCATTTTGAATTTTTGTAAAAGTGAAGAAGGTTGATTTTAATTCTTAATTTCTTATCCACCACGTAAACACGAAGTCAATCTTTTTTCTATTTGGCGAAACCAGGATTTCACACGTCATTGTGAATTTTTGTAAAAGTGAAGAAGAAGGTTGATTTTAATTCTTAATTTCTTATCCACTACGTAAACACGAAGTCAATCCTTTTTCTATTCGGCAAAACCAGGATTTCACACGTCATTTTGAATTTTTGTAAAAGTGAAGAAGGTTGATTTTAATTTTTAATTTCTTATCCACGACGTAAACACGAAGTCAATCCTTTTTCTATTCAGCAAAACCAGGATTTCACACGTCATTTTGAATTTTTGTAAAAGTGAAGAAGGTTGATTTTAATTTTTAATTTTTAATTTATTATCCACCACGTAAACACGAAGTCAATCCTTTTTCTAATCGGCAAAACCAGGATTTCACACGTCTTCGTGAATTTTTGTAAAAGTGAAGAAGAAGGTTGATTTTAATGTTTAATTTCTTATCCACCACGTAAACACGAAGTCAATCCTTTTTCTATTCGGCAAAACCAGGATTTCACACGTCTTCGTGAATTTTTGTAAAAGTGAAGAAGAAGGTTGATTTTAATTTTTAATTTCTTATCCACCACCTAAACACGAAGTCAATCCTTTTTCTATTCGGCAAAACCAGGATTTCACACGTCATTGTGAATTTTTGTAAAAGTGAAGAAGGTTGATTTTAATTTTTAATTTCTTATCCACCACGTAAACACGAAGTCAATCCTTTTTCTATTCGGCAAAACCAGGATTTCACACGTCATTTTGAATTTTTGTAAAAGTGAAGAAGGTTGATTTTAATTTTTAATTTCTTATCCACCACGTAAACACGAAGTCAATCCTTTTTCTATTCGGCAAAACCAGGATTTCACACGTCATTTTGAATTTTTGTAAAAGTGAAGAAGGTTGATTTTAATTTTTAATTTCTTATCTACCACGTAAACACGAATTCAATCCTTTTTCTATTCGGCAAAACCAGGATTTCACACGTCATTGTGAATTTTTGTAAAAGTGAAGAAGAAGGTTGATTTTAATTCTTAATTTCTTATCCACCACGTAAACACGAAGTCAATCTTTTTTCTATTTGGCGAAACCAGGATTTCACACGTCATTGTGAATTTTTGTAAAAGTGAAGAAGAAGGTTGATTTTAATTCTTAATTTCTTATCCACTACGTAAACACGAAGTCAATCCTTTTTCTATTCGGCAAAACCAGCATTTCACACGTCATTTTGAATTTTTGTAAAAGTGAAGAAGGTTGATTTTAATTTTTAATTTCTTATCCACCACGTAAACACGAAGTCAATCCTTTTTCTATTCGGCAAAACCAGGATTTCACACGTCATTTTGAATTTTTGTAAAAGTGAAGAAGGTTGATTTTAATTTTTAATTTTTAATTTGTTATCCACCACGTAAACACGAAGTCAATCCTTTTTCTAATCGGCAAAACCAGGATTTCACACGTCTTCGTGAATTTTTGTAAAAGTGAAGAAGAAGGTTGATTTTAATGTTTAATTTCTTATCCACCACGTAAACACGAAGTCAATCCTTTTTCTATTCGGCAAAACCAGGATTTCACACGTCTTCGTGAATTTTTGTAAAAGTGAAGAAGAAGGTTGATTTTAATTTTTAATTTCTTATCCACCACCTAAACACGTAGTCAATCCTTTTTCTATTCGGCAAAACCAGGATTTCACACGTCATTGTGAATTTTTGTAAAAGTGAAGAAGGTTGATTTTAATGTTTAATTTCTTATCCACCACGTAAACACGAAGTCAATCCTTTTTCTATTCGGCAAAACCAGGATTTCACACGTCATTTTGAATTTTTGTAAAAGTGAAGAAGGTTGATTTTAATTTTTAATTTCTTATCCACCACGTAAACACGAAGTCAATCCTTTTTCTATTCGGCAAAACCAGGATTTCACACGTCATTTTGAATTTTTGTAAAAGTGAAGAAGGTTGATTTTAATTTTTAATTTCTTATCCACCACGTAAACACGAAGTCAATCCTTTTTCTATTCGGCAAAACCAGGATTTCACACGTCATTTTGAATTTTTGTAAAAGTGAAGAAGGTTGATTTTAATTTTTAATTTCTTATCTACCACGTAAACACGAATTCAATCCTTTTTCTATTCGGCAAAACCAGGATTTCACACGTCATTGTGAATTTTTGTAAAAGTGAAGAAGAAGGTTGATTTTAATTCTTAATTTCTTATCCACCACGTAAACACGAAGTCAATCTTTTTTCTATTTGGCGAAACCAGGATTTCACACGTCATTGTGAATTTTTGTAAAAGTGAAGAAGGTTGATTTTAATTCTTAATTTCTTATCCACTACGTAAACACGAAGTCAATCCTTTTTCTATTCGGCAAAACCAGCATTTCACACGTCATTTTGAATTTTTGTAAAAGTGAAGAAGGTTGATTTTAATTTTTAATTTCTTATCCACCACGTAAACACGAAGTCAATTCTTTTTCTATTCGGCAAAACCAGGATTTCACACGTCATTTTGAATTTTTGTAAAAGTGAAGAAGGTTGATTTTAATTTTTAATTTTTAATTTGTTATCCACCACGTAAACACGAAGTCAATCCTTTTTCTAATCGGCAAAACCAGGATTTCACACGTCTTCGTGAATTTTTGTAAAAGTGAAGAAGAAGGTTGATTTTAATGTTTAATTTCTTATCCACCACGTAAACACGAAGTCAATCCTTTTTCTATTCGGCAAAACCAGGATTTCACACGTCTTCGTGAATTTTTGTAAAAGTGAAGAAGGTTGATTTTAATTTTTAATTTCTTATCCACCACCTAAACACGAAGTCAATCCTTTTTCTATTCGGCAAAACCAGGATTTCACACGTCATTTTGAATTTTTGTAAAAGTGAAGAAGGTTGATTTTAATTTTTAATTTCTTATCCACCACGTAAACACGAAGTCAATCCTTTTTCTATTCGGCAAAACCAGGATTTCACACGTCATTTTGAATTTTTGTAAAAGTGAAGAAGGTTGATTTTAATTTTTAATTTCTTATCCACCACGTAAACACGAAGTCAATCCTTTTTCTATTCGGCAAAACCAGGATTTCACACGTCATTTTGAATTTTTGTAAAAGTGAAGAAGAAGGTTGATTTTAATTTTTAATTTCTTATCTACCACGTAAACACGAATTCAATCCTTTTTCTATTCGGCAAAACCAGGATTTTAGACGTCATTGTGAATTTTTGTAAAAGTGAAGAAGAAGGTTGATTTTAATTCTTAATTTCCTATCCACCTCAAGTGTATGAACGGAGATCCAGTGTAAAAAGAACTGAAAAAAAATACAGTTCACCTGTATACCAACAGTTAGGAGATTTCCATTCTCTATTTTAGTGAAAGTGAAATAAGAACTGAATAGATTGGAAAACGGGCGAATTATTGAAAAAAATATGTTCTGATTTATGGTAAAACTATAGGAAAGTGGAATGGTAGGCTAAAAACTATTATTAAAACATTACGAAGACCTGGGCACCAGTTTTTTTTTTTTAATCGTTTCACCCCGAGCAAGACGGAAACGCCACTGATGTGCAGGGGGCTACATAAGTGTAAAAGGATCAATTAAAAGAGAGTGAAGAGGAAGTTAGAAGAACCAGTTAGAAAGGAGCAATAGAAAGCTGAGAATGCAGGTGTGATGACAGTTTCAAGGGCGGAGAGAAAGGAAAGGATATACGGGGTGGGGAAAGAACTAGTCAAGTGGTTAATAGATGAGTATTGACCTTGCATTTAAATTCCTGGAGGTTGTAGCCGTTAGGAAAGCAAGAATATGGGAGCGAGTTCCACAGGCGAGAAGTGCGAGAGAAGAAGCTGCAGGAGTAGAATCGCCGTCTGCATTTGGCTAACCTAACTGTGAATGGGTGGGACCCAGTTGCCAATCTGGTTGTACGAGTTAACACCTGTTTTGGAGGCCCCAGTTTAATAAAGGAAAGTGTGAATTAAAAAAGACACGAACAGAATATGTTGGAGAGATAATTTCTAAAGACGGAATTCAACAAATCAAGGAAAAATTAAGTCTTTCAGGAGTTTCCTGAACGTATAAATTTAACTAAATTACGTCGTATAATCAGCATGGTTAGATACTCTGACAAATACTTATCGGCCTTTTCTAAAACGAAAACTGTATTTCAGTGGGATTACCTATCAGGCGAGATAATTCTTTTTAAAAGCACTAATTCGATCCTACGAGACCATAAGTAGTTATTGCTGACGCTAGCAGATATGGTCTCGGAGCAGTTCTTAACACAGTTCAGAACACATTTCAAAGAAGTTATCATGGATACCCTGTTGAGACACTGGTAGTAATGCCAGCAAACGTGCTGCTGTATACACAGACTGCGTGGAAAGAAACAGACTAGAATTGGATAAGAAGTTAAATGAAATAAAAATAGCCACTTAGCAGAACACTGTGTTACAGGAAATAAGAACTGACATTCCACAGTTCATAGTATTTTTTGTTCCGGGTTGAACCCCAAATCATCTCTCAGTTGCGTCTCTGTTCTCGAAGACGGAGTGCGGTTCAGTTGTAGCTCTGTCCTAGGACAGGTATGCAATTGAGAGAAATAATACTGTGAGAGGCCCGGCCCCGGGGAACGGTGTCTCGAGGCCGCGCCAACCCATTGCATCAGAGGGGTTTACCATGTGCTCGCCACCGGGGCCAGCGCGACCGACGGTTGCGGGGACTTGGTAATTTTTGTACCTTGCCCGCTCGTACGCGTCCGGGCTCTCCACATTAAAACTCGACCTTGTGTCACATCCACTTCCTGGTGAGGGGAAAGGGTAAATATATAGTTTTTATCAGTGTTCCGTACCTAGTAGAGCAATATTTGTAGCAATATTCTTATTATTGGAGTTTATAATAAAAAACATTTTTTGCTACACAAGAGCTATCGTCTTTCGATGCTACTACATATCGAGCACTACTAAAATGTAAATCCCAATCGCTGTCCTGAAGAAATGTTCCCCTGAACTCTCCTCTGTTCTCTCCAAACCCTATAACTACCGCCTCTCTGTTTCTTGCTTTCCTCCTTGCTGGTATTCTTCCTCCGTGGCTACAATACATAAAAACACTGGTGAACACTCTAACCCATCTAGTTATCGCTCTATCAGCCTCCTACCCATTTTTAGCAAAGTGTTTGAAGTCATCATCAACGCAGAGGTGGTTCAACATATCACAGCCCACAGACTCTTTGACAAACAGTATGGTTTCCGCTTTACCAGGTTTACTGCTGATATGTTCACGTATATACACCAGGCTCTCGACAAGAACGGCAAAGCCCAAAATTATCTCTAAAGCGTTTGACATAGTCTGGCATGCTGGCCTTCTACGCAAGCTGCGAGGCTATTGTATGACTCGACAATCGTCTGACCTTATCCAGTCATTCCTTCAAATCCACGATGAAGGTAGTATTGAATGGACATGCGTTCCAATGTTATTATTCGAACGCGGGTGTCCCACAAGGCTCTATTTTAGGTCCTATGCTTTTCCTTATCTACATTAACGATCTCCCATATTTAATAAGATCCCATATAGGCATGTATTTTGACGTCACTACAGTTTACACTCGCATCGATCAAAAATCTGCAGAAGCTGACAAAGCAAACCTCGTTGCCGAGCTTGAAAAAGACCTCCAATCCGTGGCGGACTGGGATAAGAAACGGCTTGTAAATTCTAATATTTCCAAAACAAAGCTGCTATCTATTAACCATCACAGACAATTGTTCCTACACCCTCATTAGCATGGATCAAGCTAGTCTCCCTGAAAGCTAAAAACTGCGCCTCCTTTGGTTAAGTCTTACAACAGACCTCAAGTGGAATGACTATATAGAATTCATAGCTAAATCCGCTGCTAAGAAAGTCGGTTCTCTGTGTAGGGCCAGGAAGTTTTTCACGTCTGAAACAATCCTGCACATATATAAATCTACCATGCATTGAATACTGCTGCCATATATGGTCGGGTACTCTTGCTATCCACCTAGGTGTACTTGACAAAATCCAACGGAGAATCTGTAATGTGATCAATCTTGACTGGCAGCTCAGATACAGTCACTTTCTCACCGGCGCAATGTGGCTTTCCTGTATATCTTCTACAAACACGTTCACGGCTTCTGCTCCGATGAATTTAGCTCATTGGTGCCCCTATATATAAATTATTTGAGCAACAAGATTAAAAACAAGGGCCCACGATTTTAGTTTGAAACCAATAAATTGTAAACGCAAATTCTACTCTAACAGCTTCTTTTCTCGCACTTCCTGCCTGTAGAATTCCCTTCGATTTACTTGCTTCCTCGACAGCTATAATCTCCAAGAATTTAAATGTAAAGTCAATAGTCATATTCTATCTCACTAACCTGCATCCTCTCTCTCTTTCTCCGTCCACTCCACTCTCATCAGTATTCTCATCCTTCTCTTACCCACTTCCTGACACCCCCTATAACTTGTCACTCTTTCTCATAACTTTCTCTCATGTTCCTTTCTCCGTCTACTCCACTCTCATCAGTATTTTCATCCTTCTCTTACCCACTTCCTGACACCCCCTATAACTTGTCACTCTTTCTCATAACTTTCTCTCATGTTCCTTTCTCCGTCTACTCCACTCTCATCAGTATTCTCATCCTTCTCTTACCCACTTCCTGACACCCCCTATAACTTGTCTCTCTTTATCATAACTTTCTCTCATGTTCCTTTCTCCGTCTACTCCACTCTCATCAGTATTCTCATCCTTCTCTTACCCACTTCCTGACACCCCCTATAACTTGTCACTCTTTCTCATAACTTTCTCTTATGTTCCTTTCTCCGTCCACTCCACTCTCATCAGTATTTTCATCCTTCTCTTACCCACTTCCTTACACCCACTATAACCTGTCACTCTTTCTCATAACTTTCTCTCATGTTCCTTTCTCCGTCTACTCCACTCTCATCAGTATTCTCATCCTTCTCTTACCCACTTCCTGACACCCCCTATAACTTGTCACTCTTTCTCATAACTTTCTCTCATGTTCCTTTCTCCGTCTACTCCACTCTCATCAGTATTCTCATCCTTCTCTTACCCACTTCCTGACACCCCCTATAACTTGTCACTCATTCTCATAACTTTCTCTCATGTTCCTTTCTCCGTCTACTCCACTCTCATCAGTATTCTCATCCTTCTCTTACCCACTTCCTGACACCCCCTATAACTTGTCACTCTTTCTCATAACTTTCTCTCATGTTCCTTTCTCCGTCTACTCCACTCTCATCAGTATTCTCATCCTTCTCTTACCCACTTCCTGACACCCCCTATAACTTGTCACTCATTCTCATAACTTTCTCTCATGTTCCTTTCTCCGTCCACTCCACTCTCATCAGTATTCTCATCCTTCTCTTACCCACTTCCTGACACCCCCTATAACTTGTCACTCTTTCTCATAACTTTCTCTCATGTTCCTTTCTTCGTCTACTCCACTCTCATCAGTATTCTCATCCTTCTCTTACCCACTTCCCTGACACCCCCTATAACTTGTCACTCATTCTCATAACTTTCTCTCATGTTCCTTTCTCCGTCTACTCCACTCTCATCAGTATTCTCATCCTTCTCTTACCCACTTCCTGACACCCCCTATAACTTGTCACTCTTTCTCATAACTTTCTCTCATGTTCCTTTCTCCGTCTACTCCACTCTCATCAGTATTCTCATCCTTCTCTTACCCACTTCCTGACACCCCCTATAACTTGTCACTCTTTCTCATAACTTTCTCTCATGTTCCTTTCTCCGTCCACTCCACTCTCATCAGTATTCTCATCCTTCTCTTACCCACTTCCTGACACCCCCTATAACTTGTCACTCTTTCTCATAACTTTCTCTCATGTTCCTTTCTCCGTCCACTCCACTCTCATCAGTATTCTCATCCTTCTCTTACCCACTTCCTGACACCCTCTATAACCTGTCACTCTTTCTCATAACTTTCTCTCATGTTCCTTTCTCCGTCCACTCCACTCTCATCAGTATTCTCATCCTTCTCTTACTCATTTCCTGAAACCCCCTTTAACCTGTCAATCTTTCTCATAACTTTCTTCCTGTGTAACCCCGTGCAAAACAGTAGCAGTAAAGGAAACTTCATAATGGTCGCTTGGGACGAAACAAATGTCAATAGACAGCAAAAAAATATTGTAACGTAAAATATGTTAGAAATTAGAAAACATTCGAAAATGCTCGTTTTGGAATATGCACAGTTTAAGAAATAAAAAATTAAAAAAAAATATTAAGTAACACATCTTCCTCAAGTTCCATATTAAAGAATTGCGACAAATACTTTTACTCACCAATCTATCTCTCGCCCGGTTCACACTCCACCCACGTCTATTGAACAGGTTAAGAACCTCATCCCTTTTTCCCTGTTTAGGATGTGGTTTTCAGCTTTCTCTTTTCCAATCTTTTCCCTATTACGTAGCCCTCTGTACATCAGTGGCGTTACCACCTTGCTCGGGGTGATACGATTAAAAAAAATATATATATAATCATTTCACGCCAAGCAAGGCAGAAATGCAACCGGTGCGTAGTGGGTTACAGTGAGAGAAAAAAGGGATGTTAAAGAAAAGAGAGAGAGAGAGAGAGAGAGAGAGAGAGAGAGAGAGAGAGAGAGAGTGAAGAGAGACAGGATGGCAATTGACATTGCATTTAAACTTTTGAAGATTGTAGCTATCAGGGAAGCAAGTAAAAGGAATGGAGTTCCACAAATGGAAAGTCAAAGAAAGGATAAGAGAAAGATGGAATTCAAGGAGATAGAAGATGGCAATTGACATTTAAACTTTTGGAGATTGTAGCTATCAGAGGAGCAAGTAAAAGGAATGGAGTTCCACAAATGGAAAGTCAAAGAAAGGATAAGAGAAAGATGAAATTCAAGGAGATAGAAGATGGCAATTGACATTTAAACTTTTGGAGATTGTAGCTATCAGGGAAGCAAGTAAAAAATGGAGTTTCACAAATGGAAAGTCAAAGAAAGGATAAAAGAAAAATGGAATTCAAGGAGATGGAAGATGGCAATTGACGTTGCATTTAAACTTTTGAAGATTGCTATCAGGGAAACAAAGAAACGGGAGGGAGTTCCACAAACAATAAGTGCAAATAAATAAATAAAGAAAGAAAAAGAAACTGATAGTGTAGAAGAGGTGGCTACATAATTTCTATTTCTACGATAAAAGGGTTGGATCTTGGTGCTTATCTAGAAGCACGAGTAAATACCTGTAGCCGGGGTACGAGGGAATAAAGCACATCAGACCATTCACTATTAAAATACTTGTAGAAAACACAAGGAGAATTAACATCCCACGGGAAAGTGACTGAAGGCAGGCTGACAATTGTATTGCGGATCCTCCTCTGAATTTTGTCGAGAACCTCAAGAACATCGAAGCCCGAACTGTTGCCCTAGATATCGCCAAAGCATCTAGCGTACTGGCCTTCTACGCAAGCTGCGAGGCTAAGCTATAACTGGACAATTGTTTGACCTTATCCAGTCATTCTTTTCAAATCGCACGATGAAGATCGTATTGAACGGGCATGCCTTCCAATATTACCATACGAACGCGGGTAAGCCGGAGCATCCGACTATATATGGCAACAGTATTCAATGCACGGACGAATGGTATACCCTGTCCTCAGACCTCAAATGGAACCACTATATTGAATCCATAGCAAAATCTACTGCTAAGAAGGTTGGGTCACTATGTCGATCCTGGATGTTTTTTTTCCACCTGAATCCATCCTGCAACCATCCGTCCGTGCATGGAGTACTGCTGCCATTTATGGTGAGGTGCCCCTGCCGTTCTCCTCAGTGTTCTTGACAGGCTCCAAAGGAGAGTCTGTAATGTGATAGGTACTGATCTGGCGGCTCGACTGCAGCCACTTCCACATCGTCGAAATGTGGCCTCCCTTTGTCTGTTCTATAAATACTTTCATGGCTTCTGCTCAGACGAACTTAAGTCACTGATACCTCCTCAACAGGTGTTTACTCGTGCAACCAGACTGGCAACTGGGTCCCACCCATTCACAGTCAGGTTAGCCAAATGCAGACGAAAGTTCTACTCCTGCAGCTTCTTCTCTCGCACTTCCCGCCTGTGGAACTCGCTCCCGTATTCTTGCTTTCCTGACGGCTACAACCTCCAAAAATTTAAATGCAAAGTCAATACTCACCTACTAACCACTGGACTCTAGCTCTCTCCCCTCCCCTGTATAATCTTCACGTTCTCTCCGCCCATGTATCTGTCATTGCACCTGCTTTCTCAGCTTTCTTTTGTTCCTTCCTAACTAGTTTGTACTCTTCACTCTTTTCTAATTAATCTTTTCACATTTATGTAACCCCCTGCACATCAGTGGCGTTTCCGCTTTGCTCGGGGTGAAATGATTAAAAAAAAAAAGATTCTGACAAGAAAAAACTGCCCGACACAGTAAACCAAAAATTCTTTGCGGTAGACGCAGCTACGGATTCAATATCTTTTCTTTTTATGTGCCATGTCCTTTCAGGACGTAGCCGATCATGGCTTTCCACATCTCCCTATCCCGAATAACTCTTAGCACGCTTTCTTCTGTTGCACCAAGCAACCTTCGTTCCGTCATTCACCTGATCAGGTCCTTCAAATATGTTATCTGCTGCTTTCCCCTGTCTCTTTTTCCCTGTATCTGACTTGTTAGTAACAGGTTCTCCAAGCCCTCCTTTCTCATTGCATGCCCCAGGAACTTTTGTTGTCTCTTCCTGATGCTCAGTATAAATTTCCTTTTCATCTCCATCCTTTCCAAAATCTCGTCATTGCTCACGTGCTTGGTCCGTGATATCAGCAACATCCTTCTGTAGAACCAAATTTTAGCTGCTTTAAGTTTATCTTCGAAGATATTGTCCAACATTCACTGCCATATTGAAGAACCGACATCATATCGCAATCCTGTACTCTCCTCTTTGTTTCTAGTAAAATTGTCCTGTTTCTTAATACTTCTGGAATGCCTCCTTGTGCTTTTGAATCTCAGGAATATAAATGTATAGAAACTGCTGTGACCACAAAATGAGGGGTTAGTTTATATATTGATTGTAATATGGAATTGATCCCCCACTTCATATCCAGTATGCTTCAGTAGAACCACATTTCGCCCGCTTCAATTTTTTCCCTCATCTTCGAAGATGTTGTCCAACATTCACTGCCATATTAAAGAACCGACATCACATAGCAATCTAGTACTCTCCTCTGTGTTTCTAGCGAAATTGTCCTGTTTCTTAATACTTTACTCCTGGAATCCTTCTTTCGCTATGCAAATTTGCCTTCGGATCTCAGTGTCGCACTTTCCGTCAGTCATTCTATTTGAGGTCATTTGAGATAGTAAAGTCAAGAAGATGCAGTGCGTTGTTTTCTAAGAGACTAAGCTCATTCGTTCTAATGGTAACCAGGAATGATTGCCGCAATACGTTATTTATCAAGACATGAAGAAATAGCAAAACTTAATCCAATGACAAGCGAATGGGTGATAGGGAAATTGACAAATAACTTCTCACTTTGGGGAATTCCTATTAAACTTGTCAGTGATAAGGGAAAACAATTCTCAATTTACGTTTTCAAAGATTTGGTAGACATTTATAGAATTAAACACATCATATCACCATTATTATCCTCAAGCAAATAAAGAAGCGGAAAGAGATATTAAAATACTTAAGGATGCTGCGAATATCATAGACTGAGCATGTGAGCAATGATTAGAAATGATGGATACCAAAAAGGAAATTAATACTGAGCATCAGGAAGAGACAGCTGAAGTTCCTAGGACATGCAATAAGGAAGGAGGGCTTGGAGAACCTGATACTAACAGGCCTGATAGAGGATAAAAGAGAAAGGGAAAGTAACGGATAACATATTTGAAGGACCTAATCAGGTGGATGATGGAATCGAGGGCTGCGGGGGTGTAACAGAAGAAGGCGTGTTAAGAGCCACCAGGGACAGGGAGATGTGGAAAGCCATGATCGCCTACGTCCTGAAAAGACATGGCACATAGAAGAATATATATGCCAACTGTTTATAAGAAATTATAATGTGGATATAAAATGGGGTATCAATTCCATATTATAATCAATATATAAACCGATCCCTCATTTTGTGGCCGTGCTAGTTGCTATGCATTTATAGTTTAGATTTATGATCTTGAGATAGTGGATGGCAGAGCGGGTTTTGGGTGGTGTAACAGGAGAAGCCATAATCGTCTACGCCCTGAAAGGACAGGGCACATAGAAGAAGAAGAAGAAGAAGAAGAAGAAGAAGAAGAAGAAGAAGAAAATTTTAGAACAATCAGACACATTGCAAGCATCAATAGCATACCGGAATACGCCAATTCATATGACAGCTGGCAGTCCCACTAAATTTATAATGGGAAGAAAAATAAGAACCACATTACCTTTACATTCCAAAAAGCCGTAACTAAAATGGCCCGATTTCAATAACTCAGGGGACAGAGACAAACTGGCAAAGGCCAGAATGAAAAATAATTTTAATAGATTCCATGGTGACAGAAATCAACCAACTCTAAAAGAGTTCGAATAAAATCAGATGAAGAGAAACACTAGAAAACTGAAGAAATGCTTGAGGCAGTAGATGCTAATCAGTCAGTTAAGTGCCATACGTGATACACGCTTGGGCGATCATGTCTCTTTCGAGACATGACTGACTGGGCAGAAGATTATCCCGCAGTAGGTTGCCATTGCTTTCTGCGATAGACTGGTTGCCGACCAAGGCTATAGAACCCAATCTGTCCTGTTATTTAACTCTTAACTGGAAGGAAGAGACGGATTAATACCTTTCCCAAGGGTATTTGCGCGTAAGTGAATGCAGTGAATTCGGCTGGAATTCGAACTCGGCTCCCCAATTTCTCGTTCCGAGCCGATAAAAAATTAATAAAATAAACATGATTTCTCTCAACACATACATTCATAACTGATTCTTTCATTTTATTTAAAAAGGAAAATCGTTCCATCACTTGACACGTGAATACAATTCTTGTCAGGTATCTTGCTTTCCTGACGGCTACAACCTCCAGAAATTTAAATGCAAAGTTAATACTCATCTACTAACCACTGGACTCTAGCTCTCTCCCCTCCCCTGTATAACCTTCACTTTCTCTCCGCCTATGTATCTGTCATTGCACCTGCTTTCTCAGCTTTCTATTGTTCCTTTCTAACTAGCTTGTACTCCTCACTCTTTTCTAATTAATCTTTTTACATTTATGTAACCCCCTGCACATCAGTGACGTTTCCGCCTTGCTCGGGGTGAAATGATTAAAAAAAAAAAATTTGGAGCAGAAATGTATTTTGTCACTGTCATTAACGCATACTAGCGTTACCGACATATCAGTCAGTTAAGTGCTGTACGTGATACATGCTTTAGGCGATCAGATTTCAAAAGGGACTTCATTCACTGGGCAGAAGATTTTCTCGCAGTAGGTTGCCATTGCTTTCTGCGGGAGACGGATTGCCATCCAAAGCTACAGAACCCAATCTGTCTTGTTATTTAACTTATAATTGGAAGGAAGAGATGGATTAATACATTTCCTAAGGGTGTTTGTGTGAATGCAAGAAATTCAACTAGAATTCGAACTCTCCGATTTCTTGTTCCGAGTCAATATTCACTGCACCACAAGGCCCATAGCGACATATACACACACTTAATTTGTCTGTAGTTTAAATAAGCTTAACACACATTATTTTTTTAGATTACATATACTTATATTCATAATAAAGATTTTTTTTTAATCATCTCACCCCAAGCAAGGCATTCCACTGCCACTATTGCCCATGGGGCTACATAGGGGAAGGTAAAGAGAAGGAGTGGTTAGACATAGAGAATATCAGGAGGAAGGTGACAGATGAGTAAGGATACCGAGGATGAGGGTTGGGAAAAATGCTTGATAGAATGGGAGCAGGTTAGTGTTTTAGGAGGTGTCTATTGACCTTACATTTAAACTCCTGGAGATTGTAGCCGTCGGGGAAGCAATCGTTTGGAAGAGAATTCCACAGTCGGAAAGTGCGAGGAAAGAAACTGTTGGAGTAGAAGTTACGGCTGCATTTTATCGGTTTCACTGTAAAAGGGTTGGATCTAGTTGCTAATTTAGTATCTCGTTCAAATTCGTATTTAGGGGGCACTAGTGATCTAAGTTCATCGGAGCAGAAGCCGTGAAAGTATTTATAGAAGAGACACAGGGAAGCCACGTCGCGCCTGTGGGAGAGAGACTGCAGGCGGTCTGCCAAGTCGGTATCTATCACATTACAGACCCTCCTCTGAACCTTATCGAGAAGCCCGAGGAGAACAGCATCTAATGTTCTAATGTTTTTATTACTCATTGGCACACACACTTAAACAGATAAAAAATTTGTCTTCTACATTTAATATTCATCCATTGCTTTATCACACGCGACACGTACCTAAATAATGAAACCGAAAACATATCTCAATCAGCATACTGTTTCTTAGATTTATAAATCATTCGTCGTTGATGACTCTTTAAAGAAAATTTTAAAGTGAAACATGTTAGATTAAAGACGCTTTTTCCTATTTGGTCTTTACTTATTCTCTCTCTCTCTCTCTCTCTCTCTCTATCTATCTATCTATCTATCTCTCTCTCTCTCTATATATATATATATATTAATGCAGGTTTCATTGAATAATAAAGACAAGTTTTGTCTATTAATTTTGTGTAGGATCCGTTCGTACCGTCTGATATACTTGATGGTGATATCGTTGAAGGACAAAAAAAATCACAGTAATTGTTGATTTTTTTATCGCGTCTAAGCTTTCGGCTCACATAAGCCATGATCAAAGAAATAATATTAACACACAGTAAACATAGAACATTTAAGTTATTAACAATAAAGAGAATTCGTATTTATTCATCAACTATGTAGTTGGGAAAATTATTGTTGATGAGTGTCTGTTTTATGTTTTTTAGTTCACTGTGGAAGATCTGTTTTGTATACGAATTGGTTTTTTGCACGATATAGTAGATTTTTTATAATGGCTATTTTGTAATAGTGTGGAGAGATTTTTGTTAGTGGATTTTTTATATGGTGAGATAGTGAATTTATTGTCATCAGCGTTAATTAGTATGTCAAGGAAAGGAATGTTGTTATCATTGCTAAGTTCATAAGTGAATTTTAAAACTGAGTTATTTTGAAACTGTTTATATATATATATATATATATATATGTGTGTGTGTGTGTGTGTGTGTGTCTGTGTGTGTGTGTGTGTGTGTGTGTGTGTGTGTGTGTGTGTGTGTGTGTGTGTGTGTGTGTGTGTAAAAATATACTCAGTTATGATATGAGATTAAGGACGGGACGGTTAAATAAAATAAAGAGAAGAGGAAAACTCTAATTTAAATCACCTACCCGTGTCGTCCTGTGATGGACTTTATCAAGGCAAAACGAAGAAATGAGCTTTATTCTAAATTACGTATCTATAAACAAACAGTGTTGGCAACTACAAAAACGCTGTCAACACTGTTTGTTTATAGATACGTAACCGATATAATAAACGAAATTTATAGCAGTGGAATAATACCAGACGACCTATGCAAGTCGATAGTTATAGCACTGCCGAAGAAACCAGGTGCAAACGAGTGTGAACTACACAGAACTATCAGCTTAATGAGTCACATTACAAAACTGATTATCAGAATCCTGATGAATAGAGCGAGAAGCAGAATCAAGCCAGAGATAGGGCAGGAACAGTGCGGGTTCGTCAAAGACACTGGAACAAGGAACGCCATATTCATAATTAGGATGCTTTTCGAAAGGGCAATACATATTAAGAAAGACTTATACCTATGTTTCATTGACTATGCGGAGGCATTCGACAAGATACGACACAAAGAATTGATGGAGATGCTCGGCAGCCTCGACATTTTTGGGAAAGACATAAGAGTAATCAAGAATCTCTACTGACAACAAACGGCCTGCATACGAACAGGTTATGATTTCAGTAGATTTACAAAGATAGAAAGAGGCGTAAGACAAGGACGTGTCTTTTCACCGGATTTGATCAACTTGTACAGTGAGAATATTTTGAGGACTCTAGATGACACGCCAGGATTTGTCATTGGAGGCCACTTGAACAACATAAGGTATGCAGATGATACAGTGCTGATTGCAGACACGGAAAGGAAACTACAAGACATCCTACAGAAGGTAGCGGTAAACTTCAAGAAAACTGAATGCATGGTCATCAGCAAAAGGTGCAACCCAAAATGCCAAATACAGGTGGGAGATACCAGAATCAAGCAAGTACAAAAATTTAAATACCTAGGAAGTGTTTTAACAGGAGACAGAAAGTGCGACACAGAGATCCGAAGGCGAATTGGCATGGCAAAGGACGCGTTCCAGAAGCTGAGTAAAGTACTAACACACTGGAAAACTTCACTAGAAACAAAGAAAAGAGTGATGGATTGCTATGTGATGACAGTTCTTCAATACGGCAGTGAATGCTGGACAATATCATCAAAAATGAAGACAAAACTGGAAGCAGCGGAAATGTGGTTCTACAGAAGGATGTTGCGAATATCGTGGACTGAGCATGCAAGCAACGATGAGGTTTTGGAAAGAATGGCAACAAAAAGGAAATTGATACTGAGCACACCATTAATCTTTCAATCTCCCAATCCCTTACGCAAGTGGTGGATTTCCCAAAGCGTTTCTGCAATAGCCCTAACGGAAGGGACTCGCTACTAGACCTGTGCTTCACTTCCACCCCAAATTCTTGCACCACCAGACTTCTCTGTCCTCTCGGAAATTCTGACCACGCCGTAGTTTCTGTCAACATCTCCTTCCACTCCACTCCTACCCAAGAAACCCAGACCAGCAGAATATCCTACTGCTATCAAAGAGCAGACTGGGATTCGTCCCGTGACTTCCTTTGCGACGTCCCTTGGAACAATGTTTTTAGTCTTCCCATCGAAGACTGTAAATCAGAGGTCTCCTCCTGGGTTAAGGCTGGCATCGATGCTTTCATCCCTGCCAGGAAATTTCGGCTTAAATCCCATTCATCTCCCTGGTTCTCGCCCGCTTGCTCGGGCGCCATTTCCCACCGGAACCACTTCTCCCGGCTTTACCGTAGCCACGCGTCAGACCAAAACAGGCGCCTTTTCGCCTCAGCTCGTAATAAGTGTAAACAGATACTTAACGAAGCTAAGATGCTGTTTGCTGCCAGAATGAAGCAGCGCATAGCATCCTCTAAGTTCGGAGCCAAAGACTACTGGCGCCTCTGTAAAAGCGTGCTCAACAAGAGTAAGTCCTCAATACCACCACTAACCAACGAGTTTGATGTCCTCACCTCCTCAGCGGACAAGGCTGAATGCTTTGCCCGTAGATTCTCGACCAATTCGTGTCTGGATTCGTCTGGAGTCCAGACACCCGATTTCCCATCTAGAACTGAGGCCCAGTTGAATGACATCCACATCACGCCCTCGCTGATTTCTAGCATAATCTCAAACCTTCACCCTCACAAAGCGAGTGGTGGGGACGGAATCCCAATCATTGTCTTGAAGAAATGTGCCCTTGAACTCTCCTCAGTCCTTTCTAAGCTCTACAACCTCTGCCTATCTTCCTCCTTCTTTCCTGCTTGTTGGAAGTCTTCTTCTGTGGTTCCAATATTCAAGAACACTGGTGAAACCTCGGACCCCCAAATTACCGCCCTATCAGCCTTCTACCGATCTTCGGCAAAGTGTTCAAAGCCATTATCAATGCCGAGGTCGTTCAGCATCTCACGGCCTATGGGCTCCTATCGGACAAAAAGTATGGCTTCCGCTTCACCAGGTCTACTTCTGATATGCTAACGACCATCACCGAGTATATATACCAGGCTCTCGACAAGAATGGTGAAGCCCGAACTGTCGCCCTGGATACCTCTAAAGCATTCGACAGAATATGGCATGCCGGCCTTCTACGGAAACTGCGAAGCTTCGGCATTACTGGATTTTGTTGGACTTAATCCAGTCATTCCACTCCAACTGCACACTGAAGGTGGTTTTAAACGGACATGCCTCCCAGAACTACCCTGCAAACGCGGGTGTCCCCCAAGGCACTATCCTAGGTCCTACCCTCTTTCTAATCTACATCAATGATCTCCCCGATGCCATAAGATCACAAGTAGGCATGTACGCCGATGATACCACAGTATACGCACGCCTCGATCAAACATCTGGTGTTGATGACAAGGCGAACCTTACGGCTGAGCTTGAAAAGGACCTCCAATCCGTGGTGGATTGGGGTAAGAAATGGCTCGTAAAATTCAATTCTTCCAAAACGAAGCTACTATAAATTAACCATCACAGACAGCCGCACCTCCCTCCCATTAGCATGGAACATGCATGCCTCCCATAGAGTAAAACTCTACGCCTGCTTGGCCTGACACTCTCAGCGGACCTCAAGTGGAATGACTACGTCGAATCCATTGCTAAATCCGCTGCTATGAAAGTCGGCTCTCTGTGCAGGGCCCGGAAATTCTTTCCGTCTGAATCTATCCTGCACTTATACAAATCTACCATCCGCCCGTGTTTTGAATACTGTTGCCACATCTTGTCGGGTGCCCCTGCTATTCTCCTCGGGCTTCTTGACAAAATACAGCGAAGAATCTGTAATGTGATTGATACCGACTTAGCTGACCGCCCGCAGTCACTCTCTCACCGGCGTGACGTGGCTTCCCTGTGCCTCTTCTATAAATACTTTCATGGCTTCTGCTCTGATGAACTGAAATCACTGGTGCCCCCTATGTGTGAGTTTGCACGACATACTAGATTGGCAACTAGGTCCCACACTTTTACAGTGAAACCGACGAAATGTAACCGCAATTTCTACTTCAACAGCTTCTTTTTCAGCACTTCCCACCTGTGGAATTCCCTACCGCATGCTTGCTTCCCCGACGGCTATAACCTACAGGAGTTTAAAAGTAAGGTCGATAGACATCTCCTAACACACTAACCCATACCCATTCTCTCCAACTCTCCACCTATGTACATCCTAACTCGTCTATCGCTCTGTGTAACTCCCTGCGCTATAGTGGCAGTGGAATGCCTTGCTTGGAGTGACATAATTGAAAAAAATGTGTGGGGAGTCTTGAAGATGGAGATGAACAGAAGGCCTTTGACCAAAAATGATGCTCTCAAGGCAACAGTATGCCATGGATAAAATTGTCAGGGACACAATATTTGACAGATGAGCGGCGGATGATGATGGTGGGTCATTGGTTGATGTCATTTCACCTTTAAATCTTGTCTACAAGTAGGAATCATTTTGCCAGACGGATCAGTAATCTACTGCATTGCGAGTTGAACCCGCTATGACCACCTCTTTGGAATAATTGGTTAGTAGTTTATATAACAAGCCGGGATGTTCCTTTCTGCTATTTAAGCAAGCCTATTCTCTATTTTCTGATTAGCTGCTGACTTTGGTGTGGATACTGTGATCAATAAATATCCATCATTTAACCATGAATACTGGAGTCCGTGGTTTGTATTCAGTTACGGCCCGAGCTTCTCCTGTCTGCCAACTGGATGCTAGTTGAGGACATCCTTGCGATGGTTAATATCATATTTTTGATTCTATATGTTGCTGCTGACATATATTTTAAAATGTTCTTTACTAATGCGCATCTAAAAAAATGACTTTGCTGCAAAATAAACCAAGGATGTTTTAAGGACTGGGGAAACACTTAAATGGTTTTTGTCTTAAGAATTACGGAGCAACACACAGAGAAGAAAAAAAAAACGGAAAGAAATAAGATAAAACCGAATACTAACGAGTGAGGCCACTGTTTTCTGAAACCGCAGCACAGTGGGCCATTTGAATTTATGTGAGGAATGATGAGGTCTTGGAAATGCTGGAAACAAAAAGGAAATGAATACTGAGCATCAGGAAGAGACAGCTGGAGTTTCTGGGACACGCAATGAGGAAGGAGGGCTTGGAGAATCTGATACTAACAGACCAGATAGAGGGAAAGAGAAACAGGGTAAAGCAACGGATAACATTTGAATGACCTAATCTGGTGGATGACGGAACAAGGATTGCATGCTGTCACAGGAGAAGAGCCACCAGGGAGAGGGGAAACGCGGAGGGCCATGATCGTCTACGTCCTGAAGAACATAGCAGAAGAAGAAATCACTCAAAATTTACATATGAAGTTACTTATTTAAAGCTGCTAAAATTGCGTGTAAATTCACCATCTCAAGTTGCTTATTAAAAACGCTAAAAACAAACTAAATCTATTTGTTATAAAACTGTTGTAAAATAAGGAAAGGGTAAATTGAATTCAGGAGAAACACATCACCGAATGTTCTCTTAAAAACTACGGGGTAACAGGAAGAGAATGGAAAATGGAAAGAGACGAGCGGAAACAAGAGAAAACTGAGTCCTGATTTGTGAGGCCTCTCTCCCAGAAACCACTAACTAGTTCACCATGTTGGTTAGTTCCTGCGACTTAACCCAAAGAGTTGTGAGTTCAATGCCAGGCTAAAGCAGTAGTGAACAAGTACCTTACAGCGTTAGAGAGAGATAACTCATGACTACCAAAAGAGGCACTACGACGCTAGGAATGAAGATCATATACCCCAGTGATTGTAATAAAGGGTTCGGTTCGAAATTCCTAGCACCTGAAGAAGGCCGGCGCGTACAACGGCCAAAACGTCATACAAATGGCAACAAAGATGAGGACAATAGACTGAATAATGTAAATACTGGAAATACTTCCTCATTTCAGAAATATAGACAAATCCTTGTACATTTATTTAACAGGTATAGCCATGTATTTTTTATTTTTATTTTTGTCGTGCAGTGGTTATCGACTCGGTAAAAGGAATCAGAGAGCCGATTTCGAGTTCCAGGCACCGTTGCAAAAGGTATTAATCTATCTCTTTTCTTTAATCTCATGTCTGACACAAGGCTTTATTCATGATGTATCAGCTATTATGAGACCGAAGTCGTAATCTAATCTATACTTATTTATAAATGGAACTTTGTCTGTGTGTGTGTGTGTGTGTGTGTGTGTGTATGTGTCTGTGTGTGTGTATCCGTTACCTATAGACTCCAAAACAGCTGAACCGATTTTCTTGAAAATTTACACAGTTGTACTATAAGCGTCTGCGAGTGTTCTTAGCTAGGTTTTGTGTCGAGGTACTCCAGATAAATATTATAATCGAAAAAATTGGGTTATAGAAGAAGTGGTCTGATTTTAATCAAATTTGATTCACTCATAGACAAAAACATAAGAAACGATATTCAGAAGTTTCAAGGTTGCAGTTCTTACAATAGTGCAGAAAATCGATAATATACATATAAAGGTTTTCATTACACCCGAACAACGCCGAGCTATACTGCTAGTATAAAATTAAAAAAACAAAGTTGGACAAAGGAAATTCCCACACATTATGCCACGTTTGGAGCATTGATTTGTATTATTAGTATGGGTTTTTCAGCCAGCCATAATTTACTAGCTATTTCGTGTTAGGAAGAATAATACGTTTTAGCGTTTCAATAGGACCGATACTAATATTGACATTAACA
The DNA here is from genome assembly GCA_037127315.1 of Ascarosepion bandense. Taxonomy (NCBI): domain Eukaryota; kingdom Metazoa; phylum Mollusca; class Cephalopoda; order Sepiida; family Sepiidae; genus Ascarosepion; species Ascarosepion bandense. The sequence goes on from JBBBDQ010001309.1 coordinate 1,639,771, forward strand.
TAGCCATTGATACACTAACACTGAATGCGAATCTAGAAAGACGGGATACGCGACTGTAACAAACAAAATATTTAATAACGGAAACAAATTACAGAAACATATTAAAAGGATTTACTTATGTCCAACAACAAATGATTGTTCATGTAGTCCAGAGGAACGAGGGTGTGGAATCACGTGTATTTCCATATAGTTGGTATTTACTCTTCTCCTGCACTTGAGAGAGATGTGACACAAGGTCTTTTTTTGAATGTGGGGAACGTGAGTGCCTACGCCTAGGTCATGGTCAAAACATTACCTATACATCGCGGTGGATAGATTCAAAACCGAGTCTAAACTGGTCTTATTCTGTCTTAATTGGTCATTCGGCCTCCCGGGTCCGAGTTTGCAGTTTGCATAAGTGAATGTCAGATATTCGGCTGGAATTCGAACTCGGCACTCCGATTCTCTAATCTGGGTCGCTATTCATTATTCCATAACTGAAAAGAGAAGAAACACATAGGCTTTTCCTGTTATAAAGTGTGTGTGTGTGTGTGTGTGTGTGTGTGTGTGTGTGTGTGTGTGTGTGTGTGTGTGTGTGTTTGTGTTTAGCCTTTTCACGCTAATTTCTTACGGTGATAGAGGAGTTGCTTGTGTAGAGAAAAGGTTTACAGATTGTAATGGACAAGTTTGCTGTTGGTCACCAGTTTGCACCAAACTAAATGGATTTTCAAAAGAAATCCATTCTAAAAACGTGGACGAATTTTACACACACATATATATATATATATATATATATATATATATTTCTTTTATCTCGTGACATTAGAATCCTAGGGGTAGCACATTTATTACAGCCACAGCAGAAGTGGGGTTTCTTTTGCTCTTGACAGCCTTATGGAGCCCAAAACCTCTCCAGGTTGCTTTGAATTCAGATGTTTTCTTTCTCCTAGACTGGTTGCTATCCTAGGCTATATTACCCAGTCTGACCTGCTATTTACCCATAGCGGAGAGAAGTGTTGGATTCATATCTTTTTCACTTGATGTGAGTTGATATTTACTCTTCTCCCCCACTTGAGAGAGATGTGACACAAGGTCTTTTTTTGAATGTGGGGAACATGAGTGCGTACGCCCAGGTCGTGGTCAAATATTACCTATCCACCTCTTACACGATAGATAGGTTCAAAACCGGTCTAAACTGGTCTTATTTGGTCTTATTTTGGTCATTTTGGACCCCAGCCCGAAGGCCGGGGGCCAGTTAATTTCCACAGTGTTCATTCACAGCCGCACTCACACATGTACACTCACGCGATCATCACGTGATATCCTTATGCTTTCCTGCGTTTTCCCGGGACTTATAAAAAGCAAGGACACACATGTTAACGACACAGCAGTTCCAGTTTGAGTACCAAACAAGGCAGTTGACAATTTCCGCTGCCCGCGATAGCGCCATGCTATCGCGGGGTCGCGTTCCTTAATCTCATCTAATTCTCTCACAATTTATACAGTTGGAGCCGACAGGTCAACAACCATGTCAAAAAAAAAAAAAAAAAAAAAACCTCTAAAAGACTAAACGCCTAAATCACACTGCTATACAAATTCTTTCTTTTGTACAACTAACACCATGAACAGTATTCCTGAACTGTCATACCTGAACAATTCCTCTCAGCAGCAATTACATACATCATTGTCGTAACACTGTGTGAATCCTTCAACAGTAATGAACATTCAAACTTATGCTAAAAAACGTAGCAGTAATTCTCACACGGACATTGGGAGGCAATTTCAAACAACCAATTTCACATATTATTCATCACCTATGTATATCAGATATTCTTGTTAAATATTTGTTAATACACTGTATCGTTGCAAATTAATGTTTTGTCAACTTCATTTCACGTTCTCTTTGCTTGTGTAATAATGGATTTTCAATGCTTATAAAAATAATAATGGTTTGTATAGTGTTAGGTAAAAATTCCTGTTTGGAAGTGGCAGGTGAATTCAACAGGGAAAGTATTCCAAATAACCTTGCAGTTCAAGTCCCCCACAAGGGTGTTTACAGAAAGAGGACAAAGAAATAACATACCAACTTTAGGGCTTTTGACCGTACGTGGATAAGTGTACAAAAATTACTTTTTTCTCCACGCTAGACTGTGCACATGCTGACCAGTTTCCACGTGTGTGGAAGCTCTGCTTGTCAGGAAGGTAAAGAGGCCGATCCCCGAAGAAACGGAAACGATAAGGGAAAAAAGAGACAGAAGAGTTCTCCTCTCTAAGGGGCTTAACTTCCATGAACTCATCCCAAGGAAAACAACTGTAGTCTCCATACAGTAGAGATTCATACGTAGGAACAGTTTGCCCAACCTGGTGCGAAGCAGAGATGCACCCTAGTGTTTGTACGTAGGATTGGCAAAATCAAGCGAACACGTTATGTTAATATCTGTAATTATATAGTAAAGGCAACCTGTAACGTATGGAAACTTACTAAATAATTTGAAACTCAAAGATAAATGAATGTATGTATGTAAGCCGGATTCACCATGGATGGTTGAGCCGGCTTCCTCCCAGATGGAGAAAGTCTCATTGGGATTTGTGTAAGGGCAGGGTCCCAGGTCCTGCCCTGTTATTTAACCCATAATTAGAGGGAAGGGACGGATTAATACCTTTCACAAAGGTACCAGCGCGTAAGTGAATGCAGGGTATTCAACTGGAATTCAAACTCAGCTCACCGATTTCTCTTTCCGAGGAGATATCCACTGCAACACAACGCACATCCGTCAATAAACGTTTACAGCACCTGGTATTCCCAAGCGGTCACACATCCAAGTACTGAACAGGCTCAGCGTTGCTTAACTTCGGTGATCGAACGGGAACCGGTGTATTCAACGTGATAAGACAGTAAAAAAGATAAATGAATACTTTAGTTTTGTGCATGAAATCTGCAGGCGAACGTGATGACAGTGAGTGTAATTCTACGAAACATGGGGTTATACAGAACTAGCAGTATAGCTCGGCGTTGCTCGGGTGTATTGAAAGCTTTAAAACTAATCCATGGTCCTGGAGCTCAGACTCTTTGGACGTTGGCACGAAAGACTAAAAAGCAATAGTTGTTTCCAGTTAAGGCGAAACGGAAGACTGAAAGAAAAATGAATGGATGTAAGTCAAATTTTGATTTCCTGGTATCGATATCAAATAAGTTTTTTTTGTCGTAAACTGAATTTTGAAGGCTAAATAAGTCCTCTGAGTAAATGGTATCATGGCTGAGACTAAGAACTACAATTATATCTACTTAGAGCCAAACCCAAAGCAAAAATTAAAATAAAAGGGCTGAAAAAATACAGACATACAGACAGATGAACACACACACACACACACACACACACACACACACACACACACACACACACACACACACACACACACACACACACACACACACACATCTTGCCTTTTATATATATATTATCGATTTTCTGCTCTATTGTAAGAACTACAACCTTGAAACTTCTGAATATCGTTTCTTATGTCTTTGTCTATGAGTGTATCAAATTTGATTAAAATCGGACCTCTCCTTCTATAACCCGATTTTTTCGATTATCGATTTTCGATATTTATCGGGGGTACCTCGGCACAAAACCTAGCTAAGAACACTCGCAGTCGCTTTCAAGAAAATCAGTTCAGCCGTTTCGGAGTCTATAGGTAACGGACAAACACACATACATACAGACACACACACAGAGACAAAGTTCCATTTATAAATAAGTTTAGATTATATTACGACTTAGGTCTCAGAATAGCTGATACATCATGAATAAAACCTTGTGCCAGACATGAGATTAATGATGTTCCTCGTGATTGCGTATTTGTTCAGACATTGTCAGGAAACTTTTATTAGAACAATGAACAATACACTGTTCGCTCGTTAGATCGTCACCTATGAAAATGGACAACAAATCCTCCGAAAGAGAAACAGGAAGTATATTATTGTATAAATGGCGACAGAAGACTTTGTGATTGGAGGAGCATCCAGTTACACCGCTGTAATGTTATTATTTTCGTTATCTCATACATCTGCTCACTAGATTTTAAAGAATACCCTGTTTCCCACCCTCTTCGTACCCGGACAGCTGAACTGGATTTTAGATGCGCTGCGATCTGCGATGAGACGATGATGTCAACAGAACGCCATTCGAAAGTTAAATAATCAATAGCGCAATTATATGTCTTTGCTCTGTCGCTTCTAGTCGTGATTAAATACTAATTGTTCGCCGACAGTTTTGATTAAAGGGGACAGGCGTTTGTCCGTACTTTCTGTCTTTCGCTGATTGACTGGCTAACTGTTTACAAATGCGAATCAGGTTCGGCAAGGTGGTTAGGGTGGTCTGCTGGCTTGGTACAAGCGGGTTAAGGTCAATCGTTACAGAAGCAAAGAATAATATTATAAGATCGGTGTTTCAATTCGTGAAAAAGGGGGGAAAAACGTCATTTTTCGTTCTAGACTGACGCTGCGAAAGCGGTAGTTTCATACAATACCACCAATTGCTGCAAAACCAAAACACGTTTTCTCTTCTTAGATAACAATCAATCTTGTAATATACAAATCAACCATCCGTCCGTGCATAGAATACTGCTGTCATATATGGTTAGGTGCCCCAGTTGTTCATCTCAGTATTCTCGACAGGCTCCAAAGAAGACTCTGTAATAATGATAGATATCGACTTGGCGGCTCGACCTCAGCCACTTTATCACTGGCAGGATGTGACTTCCCTTTGTCTGTTCTATAAATATTTTCATGGCTTCTTCTCCTGCTACAGGAGTTTACTCGTGCAATCAGACTGGCAACGGGGTTCCACCCTTTCACATTTAGATCAACCAAATGCAGCCGACAATTCTACTTCATCAGCTTCTTTTCTCGCACTTCCCGCCTGTGGAATTCTCTTTCATATTCTTGCTTTCCTGACGGCTACAACCTCCAAGAATTGAAATGCAATGTCAATACCCATCTCTTATCCATGTGACTCCAGTTCTTTCTACATCACACTGTATATCTTTTATTTTATTTTCTCTCTACCTTCGCAACTGTATTTACATCTGTATTCTCATCCTTCTCTTGCCCTTTCTCTAACAACCCCAGTAACTGGTTCGTGTTTTTCTTTACTCTCCTCCTATCTAAGCTTTTACTCTTATGTAGCCCCCAGTGCATCAGTAACGTTACCGCCTTGCTTGGGGTGAAACGATTAAAAAAGTTAGAGATTTTTATATACGTGTCATGTATAGCGCCAAATTGATTTAAAAATATCAAAACTGTTAGCTGTGATTTTAAATGAATTATTTTACCCCAAGCAAAGCAATAAACACTCCGATTTTTTGTTTACCTCTGCTGTGACTTGATACTGAACCAAAATTTCTTGGAGTCAAGTCATTAAACAAACGCTTTTATCCAATCGACTACAGTAGAGGGGAACAAAAATTGTGGCGCAAATAACTAAAACTGAGATATTTAGAAAAGACATGTCATGCGGAACTAAAGCCTAATGAATATTTTCTGAAGGAGTCCGAAGCAAACAACGGCCAAAACATCGGGAATATGGCGAAACAGATGAAGGAAACGGCCGAACAATGTAAATAGTGTAAATAGTTACAATACCTCATCTCAGAAATAGAGACAGAGGCTGAAGGTGAATATGGCAATAAAGATGAGGACAACAGTCCGAACAATGTAAATAGTATAAATAGTTACAATACCTCATCTCAGAAATAGAGACAGATGTTGAATGTGAATATGGCAATAAAGATGAGGACAACAGTCCAAACAATGTACATAGTGTAAATAGTTACAATACCTCATCTCAGAAATAGAGACAGAGGCTGAAGGTGAATATGGCAATAAAGATGAGGACAACAGTCCGAACAATGTAAATAGTATAAATAGTTACAATACCTCATCTCAGAAATAGAGACAGATGTTGAATGTGAATATGGCAATAAAGATGAGGACAACAGTCCAAACAATGTACATAGTGTAAATAGTTACAATACCTCATCTCAGAAACAGAGACAGATGCTGAAAGTGAATATGGCAATAAAGATGAGGACAACAGTCCAAACAATGTAAATAGTGTAAATAGTTACAATACCTCATCTCAGAAATAGAGACAGAGGCTGAAGGTGAATATGGCAATAAAGATGAGGACAACAGTCCGAACAATGTAAATAGTGTAAATAGTTACAATACCTCATCTCAGAAATAGAGACAGAGGCTGAAGGTGAATATGGCAATAAAGATGAGGACAACAGTCCGAACAATGTAAATAGTGCAAATAGTTACAATACCTCATCTCAGAAATAGAGACAGAGGCTGAAGGTGAATATGGCAATAAAGATGAGGACAACAGTCCGAACAATGTAAATAGTATAAATAGTTACAATACCTCATCTCAGAAATAGAGACAGATGTTGAATGTGAATATGGCAATAAAGATGAGGACAACAGTCCAAACAATGTACATAGTGTAAATAGTTACAATACCTCATCTCAGAAACAGAGACAGATGCTGAAAGTGAATATGGCAATAAAGATGAGGACAACAGTCCAAACAATGTAAATAGTGTAAATAGTTACAATACCTCATCTAAGAAATAGAGACAGATTCTGAAGGTGAATATGGCAATAAAGGTGAGGACAACAGTCCAAACAATGTAAATAGTGGAAAAAGTTACAATACCTCATCTCAGAAATAGAGACAGATTTTGAAGGTGAATATGGCAATAAAGATGAGGATAACAGTCCAAACAATATAAATAGTGGAAATAGTTACACAATATCTCATCACGGAAACATTGCCAAATGTTGAAGGAGAGAATAAGGTAATAATGTTAACGACATAAGTTCGAATAATCTAAATAATATAAATAGTTCAATAGTATATTTTGATAGATGTGGCCATTCTGTGATAGATAGATAGATAGATAGATAGATAGATAGATAGATAGATAGATATGAAAGAAGTAAATCAAAAGTAGGACACAGTTATCTCATAGATAGATAGATCTAGTCTTTAATCAAGTAATACAAAAAGGTACGTTCACACCGTGGTGGAATTTCTGACCCATTAAATTATAGTGCTCTCAATCGTTTATCCACCTTTGTGCAAAAAAACACTAGACGCACTTAAAATCAACTCTCAATTTTTTTCAGCATTTCCCTTTACACGAATTTCTTTCTATTCCAAAATATGGCTCTAATTCGTCTCTGTCTACCACCGATGTGTTAACGCTTACTACTATAGATAGATACTTCACTAGACAGAAACAGATAGATAGATAGATAGATAGATAGATAGATAGATAGATAGATATGAAGGCATCGACCAAGAAAGAAAGAAAGAAAGAATTAATTTACAATCATAGATAGATAGATAGATAGATAGATAGATAGATAGATAGATATGAAGGCATCGACCAAGAAAGAAAGAAAGAAAGAATTAATTTACAATAATAGATAGATAGATAGATAGATAGAGAGATAGATATGAATTCATCGACTAAGAAAGAAAGAAAGAAAGAAAGAAAGAAAGTAATTAATTCACAGTTTTTGATAGATAGATAGATAGATAGATAGATAGAATTGGAGATTTGTCTAGCAATCTTTAAATAGGAAAGCATGTAGCTTTCAACAATATTTACTCGATAGAAAAAAGAATTTGCATTGTTATCAGTTCTGATCTAGCATCTCAGATTCAGTCATTTTCCCATCGTCATAACGTGGTTTTCATGTGACTTTTCAATCCATCTTTTCACCATAAAGCAGATATCAAATTGCAAGCTGGGTTCCATTATCTTACAACTGAAATGGCTAGTGGTACCCGTAAGTTCTATGCTGACAGTTTCGTCTCTCGCAATTCTCCCTTATGAGACGCTCATCCAGTCTCTCGCTTTCTTTACAACTTAGTTAGATAGATAGATATGAACAGAATGAGATAGATAGATAGATAGATAGATAGATAGATAGATAGATATGAACAGAATGAGATAGATAGATAGATAGATAGATAGATAGATAGATAGATATGAACAGAATGATATATATATATATATATATAGAGAGAGAGAGAGAGAGAGAGATATATAGATACGAACAGAATGATATATATATATATATAGATAGATAGATGGATAGATATGAACAGAATGAGATAGATAGATAGATAGATAGATAGATAGATAGATAGATAGATATGAAGGCATCGGCTAAGAAAGAAAGAAAGAATGAAAGAAAGAATGAAAGAAAGAAAGGAATTAACTTACAGTCATAGATAGATAGATAGATAGATAGATACTGCACTAGGTATAGATAGATAGATAGATAGATAGATAGATAGATAGATAGATAGATAGATAGATAGATGTCGTGGATCCCGGGTGAGGAACCGCCCAATATAATGAAGAACAAAGATAGATAGATAGATAGATAGATAGATAGATAGATAGATAGATAGATCGATGGATAGATAGATAGATAGATAGATAGATAGATAGATAGATAGATAGATAGATTCAAGGGAAACGCCTTAGATAGATAGATAGATAGATAGATAGATAGATAGATAGATAGATAGATAGATCTGGACATGCTTCCTGCTTTCCAGTCAACTTTTGTCCCCCCCAATCTTTTTTTCTCATATTCTTTCACAGTCAGTCACCCCCTGGCGTCTTTGTGGTTTTATTTTCTTATTTGGGGCAAAGTTAATACTATAAATAATCTTTGAATTTCAGTCAAAGCTGCCGGTAAATATTCGGTCAATGAATGTCGAATGTTTGATTTTCACCCATGCCATTGCCATTTTGTTAAAACAGCATAAGGCGAGACAACTGCTAAGTTCAGCCAAAATGAAATTTGGCCCGCACAACGTCAAGTAAATCTGCTAGTATGTTAGACATTTAAGAGCAATCGATTACCTTCAGTTTAGATATTCATTTAAAAACGTAAGTAATCATGTCACGAAGTATTGAGGATTTTAATCGATTTTTATTAAATTTAGAAGAACAAAAATTTCAGTTTCAAACAGTAGATCAAATAAAAGACGAAAAGAAAAACTTATCTATGTTTACCTTGATTCTTTAAACACAGGATAAAAAGATTAATTTAAGAATGGCTTGAATTGATAGTTCCATTTTCGTTCATAAAAGAAATTACTGTCGATATAAAGCTACGCCTACGGTTGTCAGATCAGGATTCATGCCAGGTAACTTTTTCGATCCCCTCCCCACGAAAATTAAATCCAGAATCAATATTGGTAAACATATTGATTTGAAGTAAACAAAAAGGAAATGAATATACAAGCTCATCTATCTGCCTGTCTATCAAAACTAATTCGGTATGTTTTCATTCTGTTCATTTTCATACGAGCAAACGTCTTTCTCTATAACCGCCGATTACACTGCAGTGAAGATTGACTTTTTCAAATAGGTCACGTGATATTACAAAATTTCTGATCCATCTATATTGTTCGTAAATATTTATCTAATTCAGTCTATCCATACCTTAGCAAATATTTATTTGTTTCAGTACACACATATTTTATATATATATATATATATATATATATACAGTAATGTCCAAAAGTATTAGGACAAGAACTATTTTATCTTTTATGAGGCATATTGACAGAAAATAAACAATTTAATTAAAGTAATTTATTTGATTTACTCAACAAATGCTTTAACAAGAAAAAATACTTGTTACAAAATAAATTTAATATTTAGTATAATAGCCTATTGCTTTGCTCACAGTCTTCATTGTGTCAGGCATTGACATTACAAGCTTCTTCACTGTATCTAATAGTATCTTCTGCTAAGCAGTTTGTATTTATTCCCAAATAAGAAAAAAGTCAGTCATATCCAAGGATAAGAGAATAATGAGCAGTTTCAAAATAACTTGTTTGACAGAAAATAGGAAAAATTAAATATAACTTCTTTTTAATACATTTCTTTTACACCTAGTTTTAAATAATCAATATTTATTAGCAATTTACTTGGTTTTTCACCCTCTATTTGAATTTCAGTCAGGTTTTTACGAAAATCACCCCTGTCCTAATACTTTTGCACACTATCGGTAGATATCGATACCCTGAAATCAAAATTTGACTTACATCCATTCATTTTTCTTTCAGTCTACGGTTTCGCTTTAACTGGAAACGACTATTGCTTTTTAGTCTTTCGTGCCAACGTCCAAAATGTCTGAGCTCCAGGACCATGGATTAGTTTTAAAGCTTTCATTACACCCGAGCAACGCCGGGCTATACTGCTAGTATATATATATTTGGTGCGATTGGTAAATTGTCGCAAGTGTTTTATTATTTCAAATATTCTTCAGCTCCAGGACCATGGATTAGTTTTAAAGCTTTCATTACACCTGAGCAACGCCGGGCTATACTGCTATTAATCATATAATCAAATTTGCTTTTTAATTAAAAATACATTGCGACACGGAAATTTTTAAGTTTCGAGATTATTACCTCATCATCAGACAATGTTAGATTATAGTTGTGAAACGGATTTTAATTTACATAGAAGAAATAGAAGAATTCTGTTATTTATAGATATTGGAACACATAAAAATCTATGTGTGTGTTCAATTTAACTAATCAGAATAAAGATTCACTTTAATTAGAAAAAAGTTTATATTTTTGGGGAATACCTGATTTCTTCTTAACGGCCAAAGTGTCAACCTAATTTTCAACACCCCTGTCTAGACCCTATTTCCGTTGATGTATCCATTATTGTTACAAGATTTTTTTCAGCTTTCTCCATATCCCAACATTTTCTAAAACAAAAAAGAAAAGAGATGATGAGAGAAAAAATTTAAAATCATTAAATTTTCCGAGTAACTCGTATTTAACAAAGTCTTTAAATTAAAGGTTATATATATATATATATATATATATATATATATATATATATATATATATGTGTATGTATACATATATATATATATATATATATATACACATATACACATATATATATATATATTTATATATATATATATACACACATATATATATATATATTTATATATATATATGTATATGTATATTCTTCATTTATAAACGAGTTATTACGCGACCTAGGTTTTTTACCATGTGGTGTCTTCAGGTGATTTGCAGTAACTATTACTTTAATCATATTAAATACGAGCATGTATCTTTCACGTTTTGTAGCCTTGGTTGACAACCAGTCTACCGCAGGAAGAAATGACGAGTGTGAGAAAACCTTCTGCCTTGTCCGTCGTGTATTGAAAGAGATATTTTTTCCCAAGCGTGTATCACGTATGGCAATTAGTTGACTCATAACTATCAATAATATGTACATTTAACTCCAAGCACCATTCGCTATTTCAATAAGCATTTTGGCGATCGTGTCTCGAAAGAGACATGACTGACTGAGCAGAAGAGTATTCCGCAGTAGGTTGCCATTGCTTTCTGTGGTGGACTGGTTGCCAGCCAAGTCTATAGATCACAACCTTTCCTACTATTTATCCCATAAATGGAGAGAAGAGGCGAGGTAATACCCTGCTCCCAAGGGTATTTGTGCGAAATTTTTTTTCGTGTTTGTTATCAGCACTGTATATTTAACTTTTGAGTTTACAAGAAAAAATGTTTAAGAATTTTAATAGAATTTGATCGAAACTTTTTTTTAACCTTTCCACATTGGACAAAATTCATTTTTATACTCTTGTTTTTAATATATGTTTGAAAAGAAAATCGATACGTTTACTACTATTTTTCATTTTCTGTCTGTAGCTAGTTTCTTTAGTTAATATTGGTAAAATGCGGGAATCAATTGGAACCAGGAGGTGTTTTTTGAATAACAAACTTTTATTTCCTTAGGACTAAATTGTCAGTTGACAAAGACAAACCATTCGTTATTTCTACTGATAGACACCAAGCCATACAAATATATATGAAGGTACATCAATATATCCATACCCTAATAAAAAAAACAAAACAAAATAACACAACGTACATATTTTCGAATATAGTATATCCTTAAAATTTTACCAAAATAAATGTACGGTTCAGATGAAATTACACGTTTCTCCTTGTGTTTTTTGCTTAAAGTTCATAATTTGGTTACATCACTGTCTTGACTTAAGTAGTCCTGGATATGACGATTAACTCCATCCGGCAGCAAGACATCTGATCAGGAGATTGTAGGTTTTGCGGAGCGTGGAACCACCTCTTAATTGCTGTTGTTTATAGGTTCACTCTTATCCGAGGTGGTAGCATTTCTTAGGGTACAAACTATCTTGTTTTTCTACTAAGTGCCTTGTCCTTTTAAGACGTAGGCGATCATGGTCTTCCACATTTCCCTATTCCTGGTGGCTCTTTCTCCTGTAACACCACGCAACCACCGTTCTGTCATCCACCTGCTCAGGCCCTTGGGCGCTATTTTCCCCTGTTTCTTTTCCCTCTATCTGGCTTGATAGTATCAGGTTCTCCAAGCCCTCCTTCCTCATTGCATGTCCCAGGAACTTTAGCTGTCGCTTCCTGATGCTCAGTATTAATTTCCTTTTTGTTTCCATCCTTTCCAAAACCTCATCATTGCTCACATGCTCGATCCATGATATCCGCATGCTCGATCCATGATATCCTTCTGTAGAACCACATTTCAATTGCTTCAAGTTTTTGTTTCATTTTATGTAAGTAAATGCATGAACAGCAGGTTAAAAAACCTACGAGTTCCACAACTTTGTTACAATATATATATATATATATATATATATATATATATATATATATATATATATATATATATATTAAAAAGATCTGCCGATTACGCTACCATAGTTTCAACTTTTCGGTATCATATCGTCAAGCGTTATAGATTAACGGATTTCCTAACGCTTCATTTGTACGCAGCATTATTCCACACCGACCATGGTATTATGCAACACATGTATCTTATATATCTTATGGGGGGGGTTAAATTTTCTTCATTTTTTTCATTGATGAAAGTGCAATATAGGTAATTATTAAATACTTATAAATTCATTTGATGCACATGTTATAGTGCAGTATTAACAAAAGAACCCATGAGGAAGCAAAGAAGCAATGTATTGCTTGCATTTTATACTTTCACGGCGTTTTCTTTTTGTTTAGGAGTTTAACAACTACGCCACTACTACTACTACTACATCCAGACAAGATAAATAGGAAACCTGTCCTGAACTAAGCCACCTCTCCCAACAATAAGGCCAACAGAATCCAAATAAGCTGCCAACCCCACTTTTACGTAAAAAAAAAGCATATTCGCCACAAATAAACCGTTTTTCACCAGATAATTTTCATTCCAACTTCATCACCCGATGAGAAGCACTTAAAAACAAGGTTAGCTTCGAAACGCGAAAACTTTTGTGTAGTGATACAATGAATTTATAAACCATTGTAACAACTATTACAATATATATATATATATATATATATATATATATATATATATATATATATATGTATTCTCAAAGTGTTTCCCTAGAGGAGACAAAAGGAATAAAAACAAAAAACTATTTTTAGCTAACATGATTTATCCTCTAAAGCACTGGTCGTTTTTATACAAAAAAAAAAAAATTAAATTTACGTATTTATAGTTAAATTATCAAGAAATAAATTCAATAGCAAAATGACCAACAATACTTTTTATTGTAAAATGACTAACAATTCATTTTATCTGTAGTTGAAGACATATAATTGCGTTCAAAATATATTCTGTTGAGTCTGAGTTTGAGTTATGTTTAACGACATATCAACATCTCTGTGGGTTATTTAATGCCAAAAAGGTGGGGTTTTAAAGTATTTTTTTAAATGTTCAATTATAGTGAGCAGGTTGATTTAGTCAGATTTTGATTAAAATTTATTTTAATTTATTTTTTAGAAAACTGAAGATGTTTCATAGTATTGCTGATAATAATATTTTTCCCTCAAAAATGTATCAATAATCTTTTCCCTTTCAAAAATGTATTGTTGGTAATATTTTTCCCTCAAAAATTTATATATTTCTATAAAAGTCTTGTTTTATGCTTTCATAGTGTTTTGACTCCAGTTTGGGGGTTAACTATTTGCCCATAGCAGGGAACCTAACAGGTACTACCACTCCGTGCCAGAGTGCACCTGGGAACAACTGCAATTAAAAGGTGGTTCCATGCTCCTCACAACCGTCTAATCAAAGGCTTTGCTGCTGGATGCAGTTTACCGTCATACCCAGGACCCATGCTGTTGAAATCATAAAACTGTGTAAAAAATATTTGGATTTCGCCATTAACTAGCCCATAAATGTTGATATATACTGTTAAAAAAGCAACCAGAAAATTTGGCTTGAAACACCGATTACCGTACGATAAATTAAGCAACGCAAAGCCTGGCCATTGCCTAGATAGTTTAGCACTTGGGAATAGCAGGGGATGTATGCATGGATGTGATAGGTGGTGTAATGGATAAAGGCTTGTAATTGTTCATAGGACAGCCGAGTTCCAATTCCAATTGGGTTCCTTATATTCACTTACGCGTAACATACCTTGGAGAATGCATGAATCGAGCTATTCTCCTTAGTTATTAAGACTTGTATAACGAAACTGTTATCTCCAAAATTAAAACAAAATTACGTACAAATTATTTAGATTTTGGCATTAAATAAATCATAGTGCTTGATATACCGCTGAAAACAAAACAAAAACGACCGATTAACATTATTAATGTCTTCAGCAAATTTTCTTAATATTTTACATCTATTCTTTCATAAACTTTTTCCAATATCTTTTTGCTGGTCAATTCCCTTGTCGTACTTGCCTGTCTATCTATTTATCTATAAGATACTTGTGTTGTATAATACCTTGGTCGGTGTGAAATAATGCTGGTGGTCATTCATGATTGCCAGTGCAAAGGATAGAATTTTGCCAAGAAGTGAATTTTGCACTGAGCGACACAAGTGTCGGACAGATTATGTTCTGACGAGTCAGGGTCAGAAAGTTCAGAATGCACCCGAAATACGAGGTGTCAATAAGTTAACTATTTAAATGACGTCATCGGTCACAGAGAGTTTTTTTTTTTAGTTTTGAGTTTAGAAGTAGTTTAGCAGTTCGACAGTCAGACTGTGTTTAAGAGAAGGGACCGGTCTTCTGGCTGGTTCGCTTCGTATGCGAGTGTGATCCGATCCAACCCAACCACTCACTCCACAATACAACCAAGTCACTGAAAAAAAGAAGAACGGAATAAAGATATAATTGAATAATTTTATTTATAAATACAGTGTTGCAGTCTGTCATTTTGATTCCCTTTGGAGTCCAGTTAATGTCAGTCATTTTGAAGTGAAAGAACAAGTCACGTTACGTTCAGTATATTTCGTCATTTTTTCTTCTTCTTTTATGTGCCATATCCTTTCAGGACGTAGGCGATCATGGCTTTCCACATCTCCCTGTCATTGGTAGCTCTTAGCACGCTTTCTCCTGTTGCACCATGCAACACTCGTTCCGTCATCCATCTGATCAGGTCCTTCAAATATGTTATCCGCTTTATTCCCCTGTCTCTTTCCCCCTCTATCTGTCCTGTTAGTATCAGGTTCTCCAAGCCCTCCTTCCTCACTGCATGCCCCAAGAACTTTAGCTCTCTCTTACTGATGCTCAGTATTAATTTATTTTTGTCTCCATCCTTTCTAAGATCTCTTCATTGTTCACATGCTCGGTCCATGATATCCGCAGTATCCTTCTGTAGAATCACATCTCAATTGCTTCAAGTTTTTCCTTCATCTTCGAAGATATTGTCCAAAATTTACCGCCATATTGAACAACTGACATCACATAGCAATCCAGTACTTTCTTCTTTGTTTCTATCGAAATTGTCCTGTTTCTTAATACTCGTCTCAGCTCCTGGAATGCATCCTTGTGCTTTTGGACCTCAAGAATATAAATGTATAGAAACTGCTGTGACCACAAAGTGAGGGGTCAGTTTATATATTGATTGTAATATGGAACTGATCCCCCACTGTATACCCAGTATGCTTCTGTAGAACCACATTTCAGCTGCTTCAAGTTTTTCCTTCATCTTCGAAGATATTGTCCAACATTCACTGCCATACTGAAGAACCGATATCACATAGCAATCCAGTACTCTCCTCTTTGTTTCTAGTGAAATTGTCCTGTTTCTTAATACTTTACTCGACTTCTGGAATGCTTCTTTCGTGAAAAGATAATTAACATTCGATTCTAGCCGAATTGTTACGAAATTTATGTTTTATTCCTTTCCCTGAAGAGATTATCGAGTTTTGTTCACACGTGAAGAATTGTCGCAGTTCTTTTTTCGACTAAGAAGCAGCGGCTTATTCCCCGAAAACTTGATGCAGAGCTATTTCCGATCGAAGAAATACATACCCGCCGAAGAGGGTATATAATATTTGTTCCCACCTTGAAGTGGTTGAAATTATTATTTTCTTCGTCGTCCTTGTCATTGTTGGTTCCTAGAAGAACTATATTCACTCAGAAGGAGTATATGACAAATTTTGATCTGCAAGTCCAAACAAAGAGTTAATTCGCAGTGATAAAACTATGTAAGAATTTCTGCTGAAGCTATAAAACAACTCATAAAAATATTTTTATTGCCTAAGTTGGTTATTATGAAGTTGTGATTTGAAGTCAGTTGACGTAATTGATATCTGGCAATCAACGTGTTAAAAAGAAATAAGCCCTTTCAATAACTATTTTGACATTATGATAAAGCAAGATGTCTCAGAGGGACGACAATAGACCCCATTGTATTTGTATCTGTTTGGGTGTTAAGAGACATGAGTGATGATACTTTTGTTAAAAATACATTTCAGGAGACTTAAAAGAGAATTGCAGAGCGCTGTAGAAAGTTTTGTTTATATGTTCTGACATCTATATATTTATACCTATTCATAAATTATATATATATATATATATATATATATATATATATATATATATGCTCTCATTACGATTGAGCTCTCTAGAGAAGAAAATTATAAAAGGAGTTTACACTTCTGCGATATATGCGTGACTCTTCAGAAATGAATTGAGTTCTCACGGTGACTGGTTTGTGTATACACTGCTTATATACAACACGTTAAAATTTACCTTCTCTGATTCCATGTGCCTATGTCTTGGGGAGTACCGACTCCAACAGACACCAAATCGCTCAAGTTTCGATCCCGGCCAGAAGCAAGTGGATGTGTCTAGTCGCACTAATGCGAAACGAGCTTGTATGTGGATTTCTAATATATATATATATATATATATATATATATATATATATATATATATATAAACTTAATTATAAATAAGTCTTGTCTGTCTGTGTGTGTCTGTGTGTGTATCAGTTACCGACAGACTCCGAAACGGTTGAACCGATTTTCTTGAAAATTTACACAGTTGTACTATAAGCGTCTGCCACTGTTCTTATCTAGTTCTTGTGTCTAGGTACCCCCGATAAATATTGAAAATCGATAATCAAAAAACTCGGTTTACAGAAGGATAGGTCCGATTTTAATCAAATTGATACACTCATAGACAAGGACACAAGAAACGATATTCAGAAGTTTCAAGGTTGCAGTTCTTAAAATAGTGCAGAAAATCGATAATATTAGTTTGGTTCTAAGTAGGTATAATTGTAGTTGTTAGTTTCAGCCATGATACCATTTACTCAGAGGACTTATTTAGCTTTCAAAATTCAGTTTACGACGAAAAAAACTTATTTGATATCGATACAAGGAAATGAAA
The DNA here is from genome assembly GCA_037127315.1 of Ascarosepion bandense. Lineage (NCBI taxonomy): Eukaryota > Metazoa > Mollusca > Cephalopoda > Sepiida > Sepiidae > Ascarosepion > Ascarosepion bandense. The sequence continues at coordinate 1,657,532 of JBBBDQ010001309.1, forward strand.
ATTTGACTTACATCCATTAATTTTTCTTTCAGTCTACGGTTTCGCTTTAACTAGAAACAACTATTGCTTTTAATCTTTCTTTGCCAACGTCCAGTTAATAAAACTGAAGGGAAAATGATAAGATCAGATAAATGCAAAGGAAAATAGACAAGAGAAGAAGAGAGTCAAGGAAAAAGAAAAAAAGAGGAGGAAAAAGTTGGTTAGCACAAAAATTCTTCGGGGTCAAACCCCAAAGTGAATCTCCATTCTGATTAGCCACACACACACACACACACACACACACAAAAAAAACAAAAACAAAAAAAAACAAAAAAAACACCCATATATATTCACAGTAAAAGTAAAGTATTTGTTATTTAAATGTAAATCGTCTGCACAACCACACCAACATTGCCTGATGATGAGAATTAATCTCGAAACATAGAAATTTCCATGTAGCAATGTAAAATTGACATAGCCATATAATTATATTATATTAAGCTCCATAATACTCATTATATTGAGCACAGTTTATAATAAAATAAATGCCAGAGCACGCAAAATATAAAAAATGCTTGAGTCCTCTTCACTTGGAATTATATATATATATATATATATAGGAAAGAATATTAATAAAAAGTTTTGAATTTAAAAATGTACTTTTTTTGGACAGTTACTGTCCCAAAAAATTACATTTTTAAATTCAAAACTTTTTATTAATATTCTTTCCTTTACATATTAAGACAGTATTCGTGGATTATCACTATATATATATATATATATATATATATATATATATACAGGATGTCACAGAAGTCGCGCACCATCCAGATTTTTATAGAAATACATATGAATATCAATTTTATTGATCATAATCATAAGAGATTCGCTTTGTACGGATGAAATTTCAGTGTTTTAAGAATACAATGTACTGATAATTTATTAATCATTAGCTCCTGGCTTATTTTCCTTGATTTCCTTATTTTCCTTGATTTTTCCTTATTTTCCTTGATTTCCTTATTTTCCTTGATTTTTCCTTGATATCGAGCAACATTTGTCGGAACCTTGGTGAATATTCTTCATCGGTTGCACTCTTTCGTCGATCACATCTCTCACGGCCAGTAACTGATCCAGTTTCTTGAAAGCGTTTGATCAATTAGTGTCGAACCAAAATGGCTACTTTGTAGTGATATTTGTAATGATATTATTATCTTATAATTTCTAAATAAATTTTATTCGCTCAACTTTGTATTGAGCACATTTTAAGAATAGTGATTTCGGATACGTAATTTTCCTCCATCCCTACCTACCCGATACTATATGTCCGTATTTATAGACTTACCTACTATTGAGTAACGTACATTAAGACATAAGAAAAAACAAACTAAAAAATCCAGTGAAAAAGTAAGAAAGAGACAGATCATTGTTACTGGAACATGTTAGCTCCGGCTCATGGATGACAGCAACGAAAAGAGATAAAATAAAATAAATTAAAAATGAAGCCGAAACACGCCAGAAAATATTACGGCCTTTCATGGTCAATGTTCAAGGGCCACAAGAAATATTAATACCAAAAAAGGCTGTTTAAACATAACTTAAGTTAAAACTAAAACGATAGAACTAGAATGAATATAGATTTAATAAAGGGAAGTTATAATATATTGTAATTCAATTATACTGATAATAATAAATGAAATAACTATATATATATATATATATATATATATATATATATATATATATATATATATATATATATATATATATATTGATTATTGATTGATTATTTGATACTTAGTTTTTGGTCCTAGAAGGGTTAGACCAGTACACATTTGTATTAAAAAATGTTCTATACAATTTTATTGTAGAACTTTTGAATATTTTCTATTTTTAAACGGGTTATTTCGCTACCTTGGTTTCCACCATGAGTGGTTTCTACAGGCGATTTTTAATAATTGATTTTAACTTTTACCGGTAAAAGTTAAAATCAGTTATTAAAATCGCCTGTAGAAACCACTCATGGTGGAAACCAAGGTAGCGAAATAACTCGTTTAAAAATTATATATATATAATCCATTCAGAAATAAAGTGCGTATGAATAAAATCCCAAAAACCAGATCCTATTAATATTAATTTTATTAATATTAGAAATGATCCAGGTGGAGGTTTCGATATAAATAGTATTATCTATTTAGAGAGACAAATTTTAAATAAGATTTTTCTTTCTTAATCCCCCCATATTTTTTTCAACTTCCTGTCTATGGAAATGTTTTGGGGCTTTTTCTGGTATGTAATCTTTTGTATCATATTTAGAAACAACTATTGCTTTTTAGTCTTTCGTGCCAACGTCCAAAGTGTCTGAGCTCCGGAACCATGGATTAGTTTTAAAGCTTTCATTACAACCGAGGACACCGAGCTAGACTGCTACTATATATATATATATATATATATATATATGAATTTTACTAAGCAAGTAAAAGAACAGATAGGTTAAAACCTACTTTTCATGCATTTACTTCTATAAAGAGCCTCTCTTTGAAATTTAATTAATTATTATGTTAATTTAATATTACTTAAAATTATTTTATTAAAATTAATGACCCATATAATACTTATTTAGTTTTAATAACTCCTATATACCGTCTTCTTCTTCTTCTTCTTCTTCTTCTTCTTCTTCTTCTTCTTCTTATGTGCCTTGTCCTTTCAGGATGTAGGCGATCATGGCCTTCCACGTCTCCCTATCCCTGGTGGCTCTTAGCACGCTTTCTTCTGTAACATCTTGTACACCCCGTTCCGTCATCCACCTGATCAGGTCCTTCAACCATGTTATCTGCTGCTTTCCCCTGTCTCCTTTTCCCTCTATCCGGCCTGTTAGTATCAGGTTCTCCAAGCCCTCCTTCCTCATTGCATGTCCAAGGAACTTTAGCTGTCTCTTCCTGATGCTCATTATTAATTTCCGTTTCGTTTTCATTCTTTCCAACAGATCATCATTGCTCTCAGTTTCCCAGGTACTTAAATTTTTGTACCTGCTTGATTTTAATATCCCCCACCTGTATTTGGCATTTTGGGATAGTCTTTTTGCTGATGACCCTGGATGACCATGAATTCGGTTTTCTTGCAGTTTATTTGTAGTTCTTTTGTCTTGCTCTCGTCAGCTACCTTCTGTAGGAGGTCTTGTAGTTTCCTTTCTGTGTCTGCAATCAGCACTTTATCGTTTGCGTATCTTGTAATGTTCAAGCGCTTTAACAGATGAGGTAATATAAAATTAAATTAAAAAAATAAAATAAAACCTGTTGTAAAAAACTATTGTCTACTCGTTTGAATAATGTATGTTCCTAGTATGCATATTCAGTCAGTTAAGTGCCATACGTGATACACGCTTGGGCGATCATGTCTCGAAAGAGACATGACTGACTGGACAGAAGATTATCCAGCAGTAGTTTGCCATTGCTTTCTGCGGTAGACTGGTTGCCGACCAAGGCTATAGAACCCAATCTGTCCTGCTATTTAGCCCATAACTGGAAGGAAGAGACGGATTAATACCTTTCCCAATGGTATTTGCGCGTAAGTGAATACAATGGATTCAGCTGGAATTCGAACTCGGCTCCCCGGTTTCTCCTTCCGTGCCAATATCCACTGTACCACAACGCACATATTACCCAGACAAAATAAATACGTGTTATGCTTTGACATTAAGCAACTATGTTCTCCATTCCACCCAAATTTTAAACTCCATTGTTCAACTTAATTCTCACTTTTGATTGAATAAGACAGACATTAACCACAATCATATTGTTTAACTTCCTCCAACCACCCTCTCTAATTTTCTGAATAACTATGAATTCATATTATATTTTCTAAAATAAATCATTGGCACCATATATATATATATATATATATATATATATATACTGTAATATATATATATATATATATATATATATATATATATATATATTACATATATATATATATATATATATATATATATATATATATATATATATACTGTATATATATATATATATATACTGTATATATATATATATATACTGTAATATATATATATATATACTGTAATATATATATATATATATATTACAGTATATATATATATATATATATATATTACAGTATATATATATTACAGTATATATATATATATATCTATATATATTACAGTATATATATATATATATATATATATATATATATATATATGAGCTAGAATATTTGGTATTTAAGTCAGGTAAATTCCGATAGAGACGAACTCAAAAAAATTCAATGTTAAATTTATTTATTTAATTTAACAGAGTAATATAATTTAGAAAAAAACTTTAGATATTCTACATTTTCATGGCGAATACATATTTCGCAGCTAAACCTGCTACTCGTCAGACCCAAATGATACAACAGTTAATATTCAAAATCCCCCAGAAAAAATCACATACAGGCACTCAGGTGCCCATACCGAGAATAGACATATATATGATTTTTTTTCTGAATGATTTTCAATATTAACTGATGTATCATTTGGGTCTGACGATCAGCAGGTTTTAGCGCGAAATACGTATTCGCCATGAAATTGAAGAATATCTAAAGATTTTTCTAGAGTATATATATATATATATATATCTAAACTTATTTATAAATGGAACTTTGTCTCTGTGTGTGTGTGTGTCTGTGTGTGTGTGTGTGTGTGTGTATCCGTTACCTATAGACTCCAAAATGTTCTAAGCTCTTTCTTTTTTAAAACCATTTTTTCTTCTTTTCGAGGAAGGTTTTCTACACGAGTATAAATATTTTTTTTTAAGTTCAGTAGCTATTATTTTTCTTTCTGGTATGGAGGTTTCCTTATCAACCTTTTTTTGAAGAAATGTGGAATGTCAACATCTTGGTTATGTTATTAATTTCAAGTTACATGTGCAATCCATTTTCTCTTTTTCTCTTCTTGAAGGTAATCAAGTATTGGGATATCTGCTTTGATCTTTGATTCTGAAGCTCCGGAGAGTCTGTTTTCAATGACGACAGCGTTCATCCACTGGAAGTCATTGTTAAGAAACAACTTGAGAAAACAGTTATAGCTAAATTCCTTTATAAATGGAACTTTGTATGAGTGTGTGTGTCCGTTACCTATAGACTCCGAAACGGCTGACCGATTTTCTTAAAAATTAATATTCAAAATCCCCCAGAAAAAATCACATACAGTCACTCAGGTGCCCATATCGAGAATAGACATATATATGATTTTCTTTCTGAATGATTTTCAATATTAACTGATGTACCATTTGGGTCTGACGCTCAGCAGGTTTTAGCGCAAAATACGTATTCGCCATGAAAATGTAGAATATGTAAAGATTTTTCTAGAGTATATATATATATATATCTAAACTTATTTATAAATGGATCTTTGTCTCTGTGTGTGTGTGTCTCTGTGTGTGTGTGTGTGTGTGCATCCGTTACCTATAGACTCCGAAAAGCCTGAATCGATATTCTTGAAAATGTACACACTTATGCTATAAGCGTCTGCGAGTGTTCTTAGCTAGGTTTTGTGTCGAGGTAACCCTGATAAATATCGAAAATCAATGATCGAAAAAATCGGGTTATAGAAGGAGTGGTCCGATTTTAATCAAATTTGATACACTCATAGACAAAGACATAAGAAACGATATTCAGAAGTTTCAATGTTGCAGTTCTTACAGTAGTGCAGAAACTCGATAATATATTTATATATAAAAGGCAAGATGTTTGTGTGTGTGTGTGTGTCTGTTAATCTGACTGTATGTCCTTTATACAAATCCACAATTTTTATCCGATTCTCACCGAACTTCACACAAATATTCTTTAGGCTGAGTCTGAGCTCCAGGAGCATGGATTAGTTTTAAAACTTTCATTACACCCGAGCAACGCCGGGTTATACTGCTAGTATGTATATATATATGTATATATAAACAAATAATTATGAATTAAAAGTACATAGCGACACGGAAATTTCTAGGTTTTGAGATAGAATATCGTCATCAGGCAATGTTGGATGTTGATAGAGACTACTGGCCAAATTTCAGAGTGTATATTTTTTTCTGATTAGTTAAAGGAACACGCACATAAATTTTATATTATTCCACATACATAAATAGCAAAACGATGGTTTTTCGTATTTAAATGTAAATCATTTTACCATCAACATCCAACAGTTGCTTCAAGTTTTTCCTTCATCTTTGATAGTATTGTCCAGCATTCACTGCCATATTGAAGGACGGACATCACATAGCAATCCAGTACCCTCCTCTTTGTTTCTAGCGAAATTGTCCTGTTTCTAAGTACTTTACTCAACTTCTGGAATGTTTCCTTCGCCATGCTAATTCGCCTTCGGATCTCTGTGTCGCACTTTCCGTCTTCTGTTATAAATCTTCCCAGGTATTTAAAATCAAAGTTTCTTATAAATCTAACATCCATCTCATAATGGGGGCTCACTGATGATATCGGTGTTAAATATTGCCTCTGTAAATATTGGCTTTGTAAATAAATGAATTTATATACATGTGGTTGTATCAGTGTTAATATCTCATATTGATAGGAACCTTTGGTATTGATCTCGAATCCGTTTTTTTTTCGGATTTTTAGCTTATATATATATATATATATATATATATATATATATATGTCTGCGTGTGTGTGTGTGTGTGTGTGTGTGTGTGAGTTAATATTTTTATTAAAAGTTAGTTTACTGCAACATAAGAGCCGTTGTGTTTCGATACTATCTTATTAGCTCTTCGTCAGGGAGTGAAATATTTTTTAATGTCAGAAAAGATTATATATAGAAGCTTAGAAAACAACACACTATTTTTTACCAAATCAAGAAAATTAAGGTAAAGGGTATTATTTTGGAGGACAATATATATATATATATATATATATATATATATATATATATATACAATCTTTCGTAACACTTTCTTAACACTTTTGCACACTACTGATAGTGATAGTGTGCAAAAATATTAGGACAGGGGTGATTTTCCTAAAAACCTCACTGAAATTCAAATACAGGGTGAAAAACTAAACCTTTGTAAGAATCATTTAACTAATAAGGAAGAGGAAGGAGGGCTTCGGAATTTAAATTGGCCCCACAAAAACCTGATTTCTAGCTTATTGAAAATGGGATATTTTGGATAAAAGAAATTGATAAATCTAATGCTACTTCGCAAGACACACTTTGGGAACAAATACAAGCTGCTTGGTAGGAGATACCATTGGATACATTGAAGAAGCTTGTGATATCAATGCCTGACAAAATGAAGGCTGTGATAAAAGCAAAAGTCTTCTATAGTAAATATTACATTTCATTTGCAACAAGTATTTTTTCTTGCTAAAGCATTTGCTGATTAAATCAAATCAAATTACTTTAATTAAATTGTTTATTTTCTAGCAATATAACTCATAAAATATAAAATATTTCTTGTCTTAATACTTTTGCACAGTAGTGTATATATGTAGAGAGTGATTGAAAAGTAACTCCCAATTTTAAAATATTTATCATTCATTTATTTTCTACTAGCAGTATAGCCCGGCGTTGCTCGGGTGTAATGAAAGCTTTCAAACTAATCCATGGTCCTGGAGCTCAGATTCTTTCGACGTTGGCACGAAAGACTAAAAAGCAATAGTTGTTTCAGTTAAAGCGAAACCGTAGACTGAAAGAAAAATGAATGGATGTAAGTCAAACTTTGATTTCTTGGTATCGATATCAAATAAGTTTTTTCGTCGTAAACTGAATTTTGAAGGCTAAATAAGTCCTCTGAGTAAATGATATCATGGCTGAGATTAAGAACTACAATTATACATATTATAACCCGAAGCAAAAACTAAAATAAAAGGACTGAAAAAATACTGGCATACAGGCAGATAAACAGACACACATACAAATATCTTGCCTTTTATATATATATATATATATTATCAATTTTCTGCACTATTGTAAGAACTACAACCTTGAAACTTCTGAATATCGTTTCTTATGTCTTTGTCTATGAGTGTATGAAATTTGATTAAAATCAGACCACTCCTTTTATAACCCGATTTTTTCGATTATCGATTTTTGATATTTATCGCGGGTACCTCGACACAAAACCTAGCTAAGAATACTCACAGACGCTTATTGTACAACTGTGTAATTTTTCAGGAAAATTGGTTCAGCCGTTTCGGAGTCTATAGGTAACGGACACACACACACACACACACACACACAAAGTTCCATTTATAAATAAGTTTAGATAATTATGACAAGAAAGCGTTTGGTATCAGATTTTATGTAAGAATTGATATTGGTACAAGATTTCGGAAATAACTTCTCAAGCCGACCAGGAATCGCGTCAACTGATTTTATGAGAAGATCTTGTGATATGGAAGACATAATTTCTTGTATTCGCCCTTCATGTTCTTCCAAAGCCTTGGTCTGGTATAGTAAACACGCTTCTTTAAGCAAACCGAAGAAAATATCACTTGATATTAAGTCAGTAATCTGGCTAGTCACTCATACGTAAAATTAATATTTACTGTTTGATCAGCCTTCTTCTATGTACCTTGTCCTTTCAGAGCGTAAGCGACCATGGCTTTCCATGTCTCCCTATTTCTGGAAGCTCTTAGCACATTTGCTCCTGTAACATCTCGCAGCCCCCGTTCTGTCATCCACCTGCTCAGGCCCTTCAAATATATTACCCGCTAGTTCCTTCTATCTGGCCTGTTAGTATCAGGTTCTCCAAGCCCTCCTTCCATATTGCATATTCCAGGAACTTTATTTGTTTCTTACTAATGCTCTGTATTAATTTTCCTTTTGTTTCCATCCTTTCAAAAATTTTATCATTGCTCCCATGTTCTGTCCACGACATCCGCAACATCTTCCTGTAGAGCCACATTTCAGCTGCTTCAAGTTTTTTTTCATCTTTGATGATATTGTCCAGCATTCAGCGCCAGCCTGATTATTAAGTGAGAAATTAAGAAATTAGGTGAACCAAAACTAAAAGGAAATCTTCTAGGATTTACATCATTCAGATTGATGTCCTAATCTTTGTTGCCATTTGTACGAGGTTTCGGTCACTTTACGCTCCTGCCTTCTTCTGGTGCTAGGAATTTCAAACCGAACTCTTTATTACAATTACTGGGGTATATCATTCTCATTCCTAGCGTCGTATTAATGCCACGAAGAGAAGTCATGAGTTATCTCCCTCTAAGCCAGCAAGTTACTTGTTCACCACTATTGTAGCCTGGTATTGAACTCATAACACTTTGGGTAAATAACAAGAGGTAACCAACTTCTATATCTACGGTGACTTTAAGGCTACCCCATCTTATAAATATAGACATATAAGAAGGCCGGAGCGTACAACGCCCGAAACATTGTACAAATGGCAACAAAGATGAGGAAAATAGTCCGAATAATGTAAATACTACCTCATCTCAGAAATATAGTTAAAAAGAATGATTTATTATTAAACGTCATACAAATGGCAACAAAGATGAGAACAATAGACGGAATAATGTAAATAGTGTAAATACGATCTCATCCCAGAAATATAGATAAATAGAATGATGTATAATTAAACGTCGTACAAATGGCAACAAAGATGAGGACACTAGTCCGAATAATGTAAATACTGTAAATGCTACCTCATCTCAGAAATATAGACAAATAGAATGATCTATTATTAAACGTCGTACAAATAGCAACAAAGATGAGGGCAATAGTCCGAATAATGTAAATACTGTAAATACTACATCATCTCAGAAATATAGACAAACAGAATGATCTATTATTAAACGTGGTAGAAATGGCAACAAAGATGAGGACAATAGTCCGAATAATGTAAATAGTGTAAATACTACCTCATCTCAGAAATATAGATAAACAATATGATCTATTATTAAATGTCGTACAAATGGCAACAAAGATGAGGACAATAGTCAGAATAATGTAAATTGTGTAAATACGACCTCATCTCAGAATTATATACAAATAGAATGATCTATTATTAAACGTTATACAAATGGCAACAAAGATGAGGACAATAGTCCGAATAATGTAAATACTACCTCATCTCAGAATTATATACAAATAGAATGATCTATTATTTAACGTCGTACAAATGGCAACAAAGATGAGGGCAATAGTTAGAATAATGTAAATACTGTAAATAGTAACTTCTCTCAGAAATATAGACAAATAGAATGATTTATTATTAAATGTCGTACAAATGGCAGCAAAGATGAGGACAATAGTCAGAATAATGTAGATAGTGTAAATACTACCTCATCTCAGAATTATATACAAATAAAATGATCTATTATTAAACATTATACAAATGGTAACAAAGATGAGGACAATAGTCCGAATAATGTAAACAGTAAGTTCTACCTCATCTCAGCATTATAGATAAATACTAAAGGAAATCTTCGCCATAACCTCTTTTCGAACATGGACCGATAACATAGAGACAAAAATATAGCTTAGACAGAATGGAATAAAATCGAGTTGATAGGAAACTGGAGCACCTGCTCAGCATGACACAATCAAACTTTTATGGATAGATATACAGAGAGCAGAAAATATGAAGCAGATAACATATAACAAAATCAATATGCAGTGATAGAATGTAAGGAAGAAAGGAAGGGAGAATTTGGCATTCGGTCTCTTTTGAAACGCACAAAGACAGAAACCTTTTCGAAGCATCGTAGAACTTCTTTTTTATCTGACAACACAAAGACTGTGGTAGTTCACATTTCTAAGAACACGCATCGCCGACTCCGATAAGAAATATTTGCACTGAAATGGCGACAATGACAAAAAGAAAGGCATTGTAGACATGACGATGGTAATACAAATACCAAAAGAGTTCAGAACATGTATTACAATGGAAGTTGGAAGTGAGCGAAAAAGACTTCATCACACACACACACATCACTATGAAAAAGCAAGAACTCAAAAGTTGCTGGCAGGCAATATATATATATATAATTTAAAAAAAATTAACTTTAATTCAAACGGAAAAGTAGGAAGGTCAATCCCAAAACCTGATCCTAATTAATATTAAATTTTTAATATTAAGAAAATGATACAGGAGGAGACCTCAATGTAATAAAAATTCTGGACTCTCGCTCTCTCCCCTCCCCTGTATAACCTTCCCTTTCTCTCCGCCTATGTATCTGTCATTGCACCTGCTTTCTCAGCTTTCTATTGTTCCTTTCTAACTAGCTTGTACTCCTCACTCTTTTCTAATTAATCTTTTTACATTTATGTAACCCCCTGCACATCAGTGGCGTTTCTCCCTTGCTCGGGGTGAAATGATTAAAAAAAAAAGAACTAATATCTACAAGTAAAAACTAAAAATAGACGCTATTTGCTAACCGAATTTTTTGTGACGTTAATTTCTTAATTCTTAACCGTCATTTTTTTTATTTCTTTTTCTTTTTCATTTTGAAATATGTGCTAGTTGCTGATAATATATGAAATCTCTCTTAGGGATTTCATGTTGAAATGATCATTCAGCAGTTTTGAACATTGGAAATTTATTTATTTTATATATATATATATTCGTCATTCACATACAAGCCTGTTTCGCTGTATCACAGCTCATCAGTGTGGCTAGACAACCACTTGCTTCTGGCCGGGATCGAATCTCGACCAGTTTGGTGTCAGTCTCAGTCGCTAACCCCTAAGCCATAGTTGTATGGAATCAGAGAAAGGAACATAAACGGGGTATACACATGCCAGTCACTAAAAAAACTCAATACATTACTAATGAGTAATGTATAAAACGTGTAAGGGGTACTGTTTTTTTTATTTAATTTTCCTCTCTAGAGAGCTCAATCGTAATGAGAACATAATATATGCGTCATTCACATACAAGCCTGTTTCGCTGTATCACAGCACATCAGTGTAGCTAGACATCCACTTACTTCCTACCGGGATCGAAATTCGACCGATATATATATATATATATATATATATATATATATATATATATATATATATATATATATAGGAAACAATAAATGTCTATTATGTTTGATCATGAGCCGTTCTAAACGTCGTATTTTCGCTTTAATTTCAGGTGAAAATAAAGACAAAAATTTTCCAACATATATGTTGGTTTTACTACAAACACGCTCTCCCGTAGACTTACCTGTCATCTTTCTGATCAGAGTACAATTGAACAACATTTCTTAGAAAAACATAATCATGTAGGTAATATCAGACAGATTTTAGTCAACACTACAATAATCCTCACTCATACACACAGTAAAAAGAACCTTTAGATATTGGAGGCCATCTACATTAAATTCGAACAACCCACACGTTTTTTTTAATCATATCACCTCGAGCAAGGCGATAACGCCACTGATGTGCAGGGTGCCACGTAAGAGTGAAAAGATTGGAAAAGAGAAAGCCGGAAACCACATCCTAAACAGGGAACAAGGGGTGAGCCTCTTTACCTTTTCAATAGACGTGGGTGGAGTGTGAACCGGGCCATAGTTTAGTCTATCTACTCTAATTAGTCTATAATGAAATAACGTTTAAATCTGGACATAACACGTTACATTGCATTTGAATATATGGTTCTGTTAACATTTCGAACTGTCACGCGGTGTGACGTTATAGAATAGCAAGACAGTTTGGTTCTATAGCCTTTCTTGGCAGCCAGTCTACCTCAGAATAAAATGGCAACCTACACCAGGAAAATTTTCTGCCTAGTTAGTCATGGATCGGAACAGACATGCTCGCCCAAGCGTATATCACGTATAGTAAACTGACTGACTAGATTGGCAACTAATTCCAATGTTTTCCTATTGTACTAGCTCGATACGACAGTCATTTATTCTAGTAGTTCATTTTCTAGTATTTCTCACCTGTAGAACTGTGGTACTATATCTTCACGATACCGGGTTGGCCGTCGCAGGTAGTACTGGGTTACGTGGTAACAGTAGCAGACATAGTCTGACCTAACCCGAGACTATTTAAACCAGAGCTGGTTACTTGTGTAGATGGCCTTTGGCTCATAAGAGTTCATCGGCCTCTTGACAAATCTTGTTTTTGGTCCTCCAGGGTCCCTACACCACCCTCCTTACCAAGCTTGTACACAGTATACTACTTAGAATGTATTCGTCTATACTTATGAGATGAGATATTAATTACATTATTTACACTGTGTTTACGACGTCTCGGCCGTCGCAGGTAGTACTGGGTAACGTGGTAACAGTAGCAGACGTAGTCTGACCTAACCCGAAACTTACAGCACCTGACCTTCCTTAGCGGTCACCCATCTACGTACTGACCAGGCTCGACGTTGTCTAACTTCAACGTAAAGTAGACGTAATTCAACGTGAAGTAGCCGTAACAGGAGATATGAACTTAAATTTATGATATGATTTATGATATAATTTATGATATGATTTATGATATGATACTCTCCAAATATTGATTGGTAGTCAGTCAAAGTGAAATATCAGAATTATATTTTTGTACACCCATTGCAAAAAACAATCTAACATTTGCTAAAAGGTAAAAATATTTTTTTAAAAAAAGATTCACATTGGAAAATGGCATTAAACCTTGATTTTTTCATTCTTCAAACATGTAATGTGATCGATCTCGACTTGGCAGCTCGGATACAGTCACTTTCTCACCGGCGCAATGTGGCTTCCCTGTGTCTCTTCTACAATTAATTTCGTGGCTTCTGCTCTGATGAACTTAGCTCACTAGTGCCCCTATAAATAAATTTACTCAAGCTACAGGATTAACAACTAGCTCCCACCCTATTACTGTGAAACCAGTAATTTGTAAACGCAAATTCTACTCCAGTGTGGTACTATATCTTCACGATACCGGGTTGGCCGATGGTCTCGTGATTACCACATGTTCCAGACTGGTCGTTCTCTGATTCCTTCCGCGCCCACGTTGCTTCTTAAGATCCGCGAAAGGGAGAGATGGATACAATTCAGTCGATGGAGTGTTGAATTTGGCGTCGGAGTAGAAGAATAGTTGCCACACCATCAAAGAAATGAAGAAAAGCGTTTGTTATAAACAGTAACAAACGTTTATTTACACAGGTATACAATAATTTCTTATCAAGTTAAAACAAACACCACGAAGTGAGGGGTGAATGTAGTTGACTGGCGGAAAAAAGTTTCCTTAACTCGAAGAAAGCTTAACTGCAATTAGGCAGTGTTAATGATGGAGTATGCAGTTGCAACGGATTCGGTTCTGGGTAGCGAAGAATGACCGACTCGATTTTTTTGCTCTGGGTGTTTTCTATTTATGGGCCCGAATCCCGAAAAATTAGCTCCTGATTGGTCGGCCAATAGGGATCACCGGCTTTGGCTATTGTCGTAACAACCCCCTTGGGTTGTATCTGATTGGTTTAGATAATCAGCCAATTAGTCGCAGTCATCGAGGTGGGCTAACAAGAAGCAGGCCCTGTGGTTGGTTGATCAATGATTCCTTGTTCCCTGTTTAGGGTGTGGTTTCCCGCTTTCTCTTTTCCAATCTTTTCACTCTTACGTAGCCCCCTGCGCATCAGTGGCGTTATCGCCTTGCTCGGGGTGATATGATTAAAAAAAAAATCTTTGAATCTCTTTACGTCTTAGCGGCATTATGACCTTGCTTTGGCTGAAATGATAAAAAAAATCCGATGCTTTTACATGAATTTGTTTGATGCTTTGGCAGACATTAATAACATTCTTAGCCGAGTCTATATTTTTGTCTTAGTGATTTTCAATAATTATATTTCGTTTATTAGTTTTCATATAACTGTCAGTATGAATGGTAAGTCTCAAAGAACTGTAATTTCATGATTTAGTTCCAGCATTTGACAGCATTGTAATATTCCCATATCTTGTAATGATGATGCAGTCTAATATTTTCATGTCGATGTTTGTATTCCTGTGGTCTGAAGATTGGACAACCAGATATTAAGTAGTCAGTCGCCTCAACATTTTCTTTACATAATTTTCTTTCTTTCAATTTAACTGCCGAAAACATTTTGCTGATCTAACTAGTCAGTACAGGTGATCATTCATTTTGATGGAGTCTGTTTGTCAGTTTTTTGGGTGCCGCATCCCGACTGGTAAAAAAGGAGTCTGAACTCATTAGTGGCTCTTAGAGAAGCTCCTCTCTTGCATAATATCACGGTATTTACATTTGCGTCTAGGTAGTTGTTTTTGTATGCATTGACAGTAGATATTCTTGACGCCATGTTATGCTTTAGTCTTAGTCAACTTCCGGTCGGTTTAATATAATTCTAAAGACGATGGAAAATGATAATGGTTTAGGCTTTTTCTCATTGGAAATTGTTAGAAGAAACGGTAAATTTTAAAGCTAACAGTATCTTCCGGCTTCTTACTTTTCACTCAGGTTTTATGTTACAAAATTTGAATGGAATGTCAATTGTCATCTTCTGTATTCCTCATTCCTGTTCTTTTATTGCTCTTCATCCTTAATTTTGTTTTCTTCTCGTAGTAATATAAATTCTGTGCTAACAGTTTCTTCTGTTGCATTTCTCGCCTGTGAAAATCACTTCCGGTTTCTTCAAAAATTTAAATACAATGTCAATCATTATCTAATGTCTTTATTTATGTTCTTTTATTGTTTTCTATCCTAAACTATGTTTTCTTCTTCTCATATTATTACAAGTCATATGCTAACAGTTTCTTCTCCCGCTTGTGGAACTCTCTTCTGGTTTCTTGCTTCCAAGTCAACTTTGATCTTCAAAAATGTAAATGAAATGTTAGTGGTTATTTACTGTCTTCTTAATTCCTCTTCATTTTATTGTTCTCTCTCCTTAATTATGTTTTCTTCTTCTCATATTATTATAAGTCCTATGCTAACAGTTTCTTCTCTCGCTTGTAGAATTCTCTTTCGGCTTCTTGCTTTCCACTGAACTTTGATATTCAGTAATTTAAATGCAATGTCAATGGTTATTTACTGTTTTCTTCATTCCTCTTCTTTTATTGTTCTCTCTCCTTAATTATGTTTTCTTCTTCTCATTATTATAAGTCAAATGACAAGAGTGTCTTCACCTGTTTATGGAACTCTTTTCTCGATTCTTGCTCCTAAACAACTTTGATTTCCAAAAATATAAATGCAATTTTATTATTTAATGTCTTCTTGATTTTTCTTGTTTTTTTTAATCATTTCACCCCGAGCAATGCGGAAATACCACTGATGTGCGGGGGCTACATAACTGTAAAAAGATTAATTAGAAGAGAGTGAGGACTACAGGGGCGCCTGACTATAAATGGCAGAACGGTTGATTGACTTGTATATATGCAGGATGGATTCAGGCGGAAAAATACATCCTGGATCGACATAATGACCCAACCTTCTTAGCAGTGGATTTTGCTATTTTATTTTAAGGATGAAATTTGACTGGAAAGCAAGAAGCCAAGAGAGAGTTCCACAAGCGAGAGAGGAAACTGTTGGCATATGAATTATAATAATATAAGAAGAACTTTGATATTCAGTAATTTTAATGCAATGCCAATGGTTATTTACTGTCTTCTTGATTCCTGTCCTTTTATTGTTCTCTCTCCTTAATTATGTTTTCTTCTTCTCATATTATTATAAGTCCGATGTTAACAGTTTCTTCTCTCCCTTGTAGAACTTTCTTTCGGCTTCTTGATTCCCAGTCAACTTTGATCTTCAAAAATTTAAATGCAATGTCAATCGTTACTTACTGTCTTCTTGATTCCTTTTCTTTTGTTGTTTTCTCTTCTTAATTATGTTTTCTTCTTCTCATATTATTATAAGTCCTATGTTAGCCGTTTCTTCTCTTGCTTGTGGAACTCTCTTCCGGCTTCTTGCTTTCCACTGAACTTTGATATTCAGTAATTTAAATGCAATGTCAATGGTTATTTACTGTCTTCTTGATTCCTTTTCTTTTGTTTTTTCCTCTTCTTAATTATGTTTTCTTCTTCTCATGTTATTATAAGTCCTATTCTAGCCGTTTCTTCTCTTGCTTGTGGAACTCTCTTCTGGCTTCTTGCTTTCCAGTCAACTTTGATCTTCAAAAATGCAAATGAAATGTTAGTGGTTATTTACTGTCTTCTTAATTCCTCTTCATTTTATTGTTCTCTCTCCTTAATTATGTTTTTCTTCTTCTCATATTATTATAAGTCCTATGCTAACAGTTTCTTCTCTCGCTTGTAGAATTCTCTTTCGGCTTCTTGCTTTCCACTGAACTTTGATATTCAGTAATTTAAATGCAATGTCAATGGTTATTTACTGTCTTCTTCATTCCTCTTCTTTTATTGTTCTCTCTCCTTAATTATGTTTTCTTCTTCTCATATTATTATAAGTCCTATGTTAACAGTTTCTTCTCTCGCTTGTAGAACACTCTTCCGGCTTCTTGCTTTCCACTGAACTTTGATATTCAGTAATTTAAATGCAATGTCAATGGTTATTTACTGTCTTCTTCATTCCTCTTCTTTTATTGTTCTCTCTCCTTAATTATGTTTTCTTCTTCTCATATTATTATAAGTCCTATTCTAGCCGTTTCTTCTCTTGCTTGTGGAACTCTCTTCTGGCTACTTGCTTTCCACTGAACTTTGATATTCACTAATTTAAATGCAATGTCAACGGTTATTTATTGTCTTCTTGATTCCACTTCTTTTATTGTTCTTCCTCCTTAATCATGTTTTCTTCTTCTCATATTTTTATAAGTCCTATGCTAACAGTTACTTCTCTCTTCCGGCTTTTTACTTCTTAGTCAACTTTGGTTTTCAAAAACTTAAATGCAATGTCAGTTGTTATCCTGTGTCTTTTTAATTACTGCTTTTAATTTATTCTTTCTCCTTAATTAACTTTTTCTTATATTCTTTCACACTCAGTAACCGTTTGCATCTTAGTGGCTATATTGCCTTGCTTGGTGTAAAATAATAAAAAAATATAAATTGTGGCAACAGGTTACCATTATTATCATTTTAATCGGTTTCACTTCACGCAAAGCCGTAAAGCCACCAAGACTCGAGGGATTACAGGGGATGAAAGAATTGGGACTAGAAACATTAATAATCAGTCCAAAGAGGAAGGAGTAATCAGGAGGACAGTAGATAGCGATTGACATTGCATTTAAATTTTGCAAACAAAATTGGCAGGAAAGCATATAACCGAAAAGTTTTTTCCCAAGCAAAAATTTCTAGAAAAGAAACTTTTATCATAACATTTGCGGTTACATCTCTTCTTCTTCTTCTTCTTCTTCTTCTTCTTCTATGTGCCCTGTCCCTTCAGGACGTAGGCGATCATGGCTCTCCACGTCTCCCTATCCCTTGTGGATCTTAGTATGTTTGCTCCTGTTGCTCCTGGCAACGCGCGTTCCGTCATCCACCTGATCAGGCCCTGCAAATATGTTATCCGCTGCCTTCCTCTGTCTCTCCTTCCTTCTATCTGTCCAGTCAGTATCAGGTTCTCCAGGCTCTCCTTCCTCATTGCATGTCCCAGGAACTTCAGTTGTCTATTTCTGATGCTCAGCATCAATTTCCTTTTTGTTGCCATTCTTTCTAACACTTCGTCGTTGCTTGTATGCTCAGTCCACGATATCCGTAGCATCCTTCTGTAGAACCACATTTCGGCCGCTTCCAGTTTTGTCCTCATTTTCCATGATATTGTCCAGCATTCACTGCCGTATTGAAGAACTAACATCACGTAGCAGTCTAGCACTCTTTTCTTC
The DNA here is from genome assembly GCA_037127315.1 of Ascarosepion bandense. Classification (NCBI taxonomy): domain Eukaryota; kingdom Metazoa; phylum Mollusca; class Cephalopoda; order Sepiida; family Sepiidae; genus Ascarosepion; species Ascarosepion bandense. The sequence goes on from JBBBDQ010001309.1 coordinate 1,676,227, forward strand.
GTTTCTATTGAGATCTTCCTGTGTGTTAGTATTTTGTAGATCTTCTGGAACGCGTCCTTTGCCATGCCAATTCGCCTTCGGATCTCCGTGTCGCACTTTCCATCTCCTGTTAGAACACTTCCTAGGTACTTAAATTCTTGTACTTGTTTGATTCTGTTATCCCCCACCTGTATTTGGCATTTTGGGTTGTATCTTTTGCTGATGACCATACACTCAGTTTTCTTAAAGTTTATTTGTAGTCCCTTCTTGTCACTCTCCACTGCTACTTTCTGTATGAGGTCTTGTAGTTTCCTTTCCGTGTCCGCAATCAGCACTGTATCGTCCGCATATCTTATGTTGTTCAGGTTGTGGCCTCCAATAACAAATCCTGGCGGTCCTCAAAATATTCTCGCTGTATAGGTTGAAAAGACACATCCTTGTCTTACGCCTTTTTCTATCTTTGTGTATCTACTGAGGTCGTTACCTGTCCGTATGCAGGCCGTTTGCTGCCAGTAGAGATTCTTGATTATTCTTATGTCTTTGACGAAAATGTCAAGGTTGCCTAGCATCTCCATCAATTCTTTGTGTCGTATTTTGTAGAATGCTTTCGCGATGCTCCATTGACTACGCGAAAGCATTCGGTTACATCTAGCCATCTCAAATGTAAATTGATAAGATATCGACACTAGTTCAATACTGTTTTTGAAGTCAAAAAATCTAGGTAACATACTCTGTGTGTGTGTGTGTGTGTGTATGTGTGTGTGTGTGTGTGTGTGCGTGTTTGTGTGTCTGTGTGTGTGTGTTCGTTCCCTGTAGACTCCGAAACGGCTGAACCGATTTTCTTGAAAATTTACACAGTTGTATTATAATCGTCTATGAGTGTTCTTAGCTAGGTTTTGTGTCGAGGTACCTCCGATAAATATCGAAAATCGATAATCGAAAAAATCGGGTTATAAAAGGAGTAGTCTGATTTTAATCAAATTTGATACACTCATAGACAAAGACATAAGAAACGATATTCAGAAGTTTCAAGGTTACAGTTCTTACACTAGCGCAGAAAATCGATAATATATATATATATATATATATATATATATATATATATATAAGGCAAGATGTTTGTGCGTGTGTCTGTTTATCTGCTTGTATGTCCTTTATACAAATCCACAAACTTAACACAAATATTCTTTAGGCTGAGTCTGAGCTCCAGAACCATCGATTAGTTTTATAGCTTTTATTACACCCGAGTAACGCCGGGCTATACTGCTAGTTCTAAATGAAAATAGAATAATTCTTTTTTAATACTATACAATAATTTGTGCATCAAATGAACTGTTCTGTTGTCCAGTTTTTTGATCACTTCATCATGCTAGCCTCTTCTTCTCATTGGCTGGCCGAAAGAAAGGCTTCTTGGCTGCATTTTTAAAATTTTGCAAAGTAATAATAACAAATGAACCATTCTATTTTCATCTAGAATTATTCACTTGGCAGTAAATACTAAAAATAATATGAAATACATCATTTTCTTTTAAAAACTGGGGTGGCCTAATAATTATGGCCGGTAGAATATATACAATGAAGGTATTTATAGAAAAGACGCGGAGAGGTAACCTTACGCCGGTAGAAAAGAAACTGAAGCCGAACTGCCAGATCGGGACCAATAATATTGATGATTCTTCTTGGTAGTTCATCAAGGAGTTCAATTATTATTATTATTATTTGCATTTTGTTTGATACAATCCCTCAACGGGTCTAACTATTATAGACTAGACTAATGATTACATTTTTTTAGATGAATGTAAGACCTTATCTACACTTCTTGTGCAAGATCAAAATTATGTTTGCCTATTTGATTTTAGTTAGACTAGTTCGTACATTTTGGGCTGCAGTGTAAAACAGATTCGAATTTTCTAATTTTTACCTCGAGTTTAAGACAAAAACTTAATCTCCTTTTTATATCAGAAGAAATATTTTGAAAAAAAAAAAGACTCCTGGAAACTGAGATTAATATTTTAAATCTGTTTATCATGTTGTTCTAAATAGATAAAAGACTTTTGAAATCTTCTTTCTTTTGTAAGGATAATATGCATAATTTTTCGATGTTTTCTACATTAATCGCTAAGATTTATTGTTGAATGTCCCCGAGCTTTGTATGCCATGAAATTTGGGAGACCAGACTAATCCAAATAATTTGGGAGACTAGACTAATCCAAATAATTAATCGGGCGATTTTAACCGTTTTTTCTTTTTTTTTTTGGCTTTTTAAAAAAGATATGAATTACTTTTTAAGAGAAAGTAGTCGTTCAAAATCGACCGTCAGCCCTACCAGATAGAAGAAAAAAATGATTCCGTATTAACCGTGGGATGAAATGCAGATGGATACAAATTGGAGGTTGCTGTGTTATATTTTTTAAAATTCTGTTTTTGATGATGAAAGAATATTTTCTTACTTTTCATTCTTTCTTTTTCTGGTTTTTTATTGCAGCAGACGCTAGGAAATTCTTTTGACAGACAGGAATTCACGAAAAGTGATTCAATTAAACAGAGAAAAAATCTCTTGTGTGTTGGAATTCTTGCAGAAAAGTTATCTATCTCAACCAAATGTTTCGTTGCTAAATTCATAAAAAGCAGCGTTTACAGCTACAAAACCTCCGAATAATCACATCTTTTTCTTCTATGTGCCGTGTTCTTTCGGGACGTTAGCGATCATGGCCTTGTGTTGTGTACCCAATCTGGTATATACTTCTTCTGCTTAAATCATTATGACGGGGGAGAAACCGCTCCTTCCTCGTAGTCGAAAACAAACCACAACTAACTTGACGTCCCTCACGATCGTCCAGTGTTTTCTTCTCATAGATGACGATCATATAAACTGCTATTCATTCGAATAGAATATGTTTCAACCGAATGTTGTCTTCTTCATTGATAAATAAAATAAACTGGACCCAAGGTTAATCAAAATATCTTGCGTTTTCACAGCTGATAAAAATCGACAAACATCAACACGTCTTCTACGTTCCCTGTCCTTTCAGGGCATAGGTAATCATGGTTCTCCACGTCTCCCTATCCCTTGTGGCTATTAGTATGTTTGTTCCTGTTACACCTTGCAACTCCTGTTGTTATATATCGCCGTACGACGACAAAACAACAAACACGCATATATAAAAATATAAGGTTATATTTTTATTAATGACGACGAACCGTGTGGAATAGAGAACGGAAGGGTGAGAGCGCACATAGAATGGGTTGACGGGAGTGTAGTTTTTGCCTGTGGTGTCCCTCTGCTTCCACTGGCCGTTCTCTGCTGGCGAATCCGTGTGTCGAGGTCTTTATATAGTCTTCTAGAACCGGGACTTTCCTTCCGGTTTTGCCTCGCCCACGCAACGCCCACGTAATTCCCAGAGACACCTGTTCTGTTTGCCTCCGTATTCATTTCCGCCGCTGTCGGAAATAAGGTCAAACGACATCCGCTCCGGCCTCGACAGGATGTATTTCACAAACACCTGCCCCGCCGCTCGCCGACCTCCCCACCGACGGGAAACACCATCGCTTGCATCACTTCCTCGGGTGGGGCCAGATTGTTATATTACACTCCTCGCCCTCCCATTTTCCAAAATGTTCACGTAAGAACATTTTAAGCGCAACACCCTCACACCCCCCCATCCCACACAAGCCCGTCAATTGTACAAAACATGTGCACGCCGAAACAAACAAAACAACAAAAAAAAATATATGGGGGAGCCTACATCGGCAACCCAACAATGTTCGTGTCCATTGTGGAATTTTCCTGTACAAAAAACACAGAATCTCTTGCGTATGCTTCATGATGCAGTGTTGGAAGCCAAAATGAGTGAGACTGCCACAAAAGTGATGATAGAATTACTTGGGACTTATACAGAGGATAATGTTCTCCCAGCTCGATGTTTCATTGTTCTTTTTTTTTTTTTTTTTTTTTTAAGTTTCTGTAACTTTCAGTGTTCGTTTCCTTTCTCGACTCTGTCCATACGCGTAGACGCCTCGATGCACGACCATATGATCATAGGCGGTAACCGCGCCCCAGTTTCTAAACTGACATCGAGTAAATGACCTTTGACCAACACCATGCGTGTTTCCGCTCGAGTTTATTGTTACACATGTAACTTCATTTAATTTAATTTAATTTCAAACATACCATGTTTGAACACAGAAAAACTGCCATTATCTGCAGTACATATCATTCATAGTCTGACCGAGAAATGTTCAATAGAAAACGAAGAAAATTACCCTGATTCCAACGTTAATCCGCATGCAATTTACTTGTGGAGGATTAGAGGTTTCATCTATCTTAATTTAGTCTAAAAAAAAAATGGACCCGTGACTCGTAATTCCTTAGTTTGTATCTTCCGCATGTTTTGCTATAAGGAAGGTGACCTAACTATTTCACTTAAACTATCGTTAATCCTCCCACTGCTTTCTTTCCCAATCCTATAGCATATCAGCCAATAAGTCTACAAGAGTTTTCAGTTGTTCTTTCTTTTTGTTCCGATCAACTGTGGAATCTACAGGTCTATCCGTGCTTTTTGCCCCAACAGACGTTTGCCTCATTTGGGCATCTTCGCTGCTAGGTGATTCCCTAGAAAAACCCTGATCTACATGAGTAGATCCAGTCGTTTCACACTTTGAGCAATCATCCTCGAACATGGATGAAACATTATTTATACCACCGATTCTATCATCATTATCAATAGTTGACACGTTTTTATTCGCCATTTTACGTCGCGTCATGATGCGACGCTCCATTAATGGAACATCAGACTCATCGTCTGATTCCACACGTTGGTGTCGATTTTTGTGCACTGGAAAGTCGGTCTGTTCCGTTCCGGATTCGTCATCCGAATCACTGGATTCTAAAGCAACCTTTGCGAAAGGAAAAGGAGGGAAGTCACATTCCTGTATGTGGGGTTGCTGCCTCTTTAGGTTTCTTGTCTGACACGGGATACATTTACCTACGAAATCATTTATTTCTCTAAGTAAACAAGGCCAGAAATACTTTTGTTTTATTGAGTGGAATGTCTTATCCACCCCCATATGGCCACTGTCATCATGGTATTGAACTAGCACCATTTTTCTAAGGTGAGATGGTACATACAGCCTGATGAGGGGTTCATCATCAGGTTGAGACAAATAGTACACCACCTCATCCATTACTATATATCTCTTCTTTTCTGCTTTGGTAGCCCTACCATTTCGTAATCTAATCTTCAGGTCTAAGATGTTTTTGTCTGATTCTTGCTCCCTGATTATGTCTATTCCTTTCAATGTGGGCCGTTCGGGTGCCTCTGATGAATTTCCGACATTTTTATGGGCTGCTAATTCTTCCGGCTCCATTAGGTTGGAGTTTATAACACTAACCAAGTAATTTCTATCATCTATATCTACTGGAGAAGCAATATGGTCTTCGTTCACATCAACAGCGCGTGATAAGAGATCCGCGCAAACATTATCCTTACCCTTAAGATACTGTATGCTGCAATTGTAGCCAGACATGCTCAGAGCCCAAGTCTGTATCTTCTTATTTTGTATGGGCGAGTTAAATAAGTGCTCCAGGGGCCTATGATCAGTGTATATTGTGAATGTTGCGCTATGCAGGTAGTGATTCAGTTTTTGAAGAGCATAGTGTATGGCATAAGCCTCTTTCTCTATAGTTGACCACCTCGTTTTTGTGTCACTTAATTTATGGGACAATAAATAAATTGGTTTTTCTACATCCTTCCTATTTTCCTTATCGTACACCACCTGGGATAGGCATGCGCCAATCGATTGATCGGATGCGTCAGTATATAACCTATACGCCTTATTTGGGTTGGGATAGGCTAGTGTTACCATCTCCGCGAGCTTCTTTTTTAGTGTATCGAAAGCGGTTTGGCAAGCATCGTCCCATTGGAATCGTGCATATTTCCTTGTCAAATTGACCAGCGGTTCGGCTATATCAGAGAAATTTCTAATAAAGCGGCGATAGTATGAGGTCATCCCAATAAAAGCTCTTACTTGCCTAACAGTGGTTGGAGTAGAAAATGACTTTATAGCCTTGACTTTATTGAGGTCTGGTTGTATTCCCTCTTCACTTATCTTGAACCCCAGGTATTGGGTCTCTTTCTTAAAGAACTCACACTTAGCTGGCTTCAGTTTAAGGTTGTGCTTACGTAGACTACTCAAGACTGTGTCTATATGTCTTAAATGATCTTCCACCGTATTTGAAAATATCAGAATATCATCTAAATATGCCAGATCAAAATCTTCCTTTCCCTGTAAAACAACTGACATTAATTCCTGGAAGATGCCGGGTGCGTTTGCAAGTCCAAATGGCATAACATTAAAATGAAACAGACCCTTGTGGCAGGTGAATGCACTTTTTTCTTTGTCATCATCATGAAGCTTAACTTGCCAGTACCCTGATTTTAAATCAAGCTTCGAAAAGTACCTTGCCGAACCAAGTGATGCCAGTATATCATCGATGACAGGAAGAGGTCGAGCATATTTCTTTGTAATCTTATTAAGTGCTCTAAAGTCTACACAAAATCTCTTACCACCGTCTTTCTTATCTACTAAAACTACTGGAAAACCCCACGGGCTATTGGATCTCTCAATTACACCTGCCTGCATCATTTCGTCGATTGCTGAATTCATTGTCTTTCTTTGTTTGAGGGGTGTGCGATATGGGCGTTTTCTTATGGGCTCATGTGTTCCAGTATCGATACGCATCTCCACAGTATCGGTTCTGCCCAGGTTTTTGTCGTCACTAACGAACATGTCCCTATTTCTTTTTAGCAATTTGTTAATTTTAGGCTTGAATTCCTCCGGTACATGTACCTGTTCCAAATCTACATCAGGACTTTTATTATTTTGTTTATCGGGCATAGTAATTTCAGTAATATCACCTGCCCTTTCCAATTTAGCCAGCGGACACCCCCGTCTCAAAGTGATTGTCTGGTTAGTGTTATTCATTATCAGCAACTGAAACTTACGAGACTTTGGCATTTTTACAACTGCGTTGGCTACTGATATACCACATAAGTTGCTAACATATCCACTACTCAGCTGTTCGATTTCATATTCTTTGCCACGTCCATTTCTCAGCCAGGTTAATCCCAGACAAGCATGCAGGTGTTGAGGTCTTAATGTTACTTTTTGAGCTAACCTAACAATAGAGGAAATATGAACATCCTCCTCCAATGCCACGTATTCTTCACCAATCTTCAATGCCCCCAAATCGAAATACATTCTCACCCCGTTCTGCATCAGCCAATCTCGGCCAAGTATAACGTTTCTATTGAGATTTTTCACGACTAAAAAATCATGGGGCATGGACTTACTTCCTATCTGGACCTGTAGACGACAAAGGCCTTCAACGTATAACGGGGATCCATTCGCAGTTCGAAGTTTAATGTCCCTCTTTTGCAGTTCAAGTCCCAGTCGCAATTTTTTAAATACCCTACAGCTTATAACCGATACCTCTGCTCCCGTATCTACCAATGCCCTATAAGGTCTACGTTCTATTCTAATAAAGATGGAATATGGCGCGCCCATATTACCAACTATGTGCGTTGGTACCGTCTTGTTCCGTTCGTTGGGCGTCGCACGAACGGACCTCTGCCGTTTCCCGGGGCGCGTCTACAACATTTCGCTATGTGGCCTTCTTTCCCACAATTCCAACACCTAACAACGCTCCCGTTCCTCTCCCGCTCACGAGTCCCAACTTTTCTATTGTTCTTATTCCTATTATTATTATTATTATTATTAGATTTAGCGGGGCTTACGGCTTCTATCGGTACCCGTCTCCGAGAGTGGCAAATTTCCATAGGCTCCTCTTCGTATTCAGAGTTTGCGTCGAGTCGAATTTTCCATCTCAACTCAGATAACGCTTTCTGATAGGCAGCCTCTAGTGTTTGTGGCTCATCCTTCATAACTGCCATCTTTATTTTCCGATCCCTTAGACCTTTTATGAAAAATCCTAGAACTTGTTTTGTCACAACTTCATTCCTCCCGTCAAAAAACCCCAACATATGCGCCCTCCGCTAGGCGTACTACTCTCTGCATGTAGTCCTGCACCCCTCCGTTCTACCCTGCTTAATGTTCACTAATTCGACTAATCGTGCGTCGGGGTCTAAAACCAATTCGTAATATTCTTTTAAAGAAGTTTTTAACTCCTTCCATGTGAGTTGTGGGTTATTAGAGATTAGTCTATATACATAGTGTCCAACAGCTCCCCTTGTTGTGAGAAGAGCTGCCTGACACTTGTCTTCTTCTGCCACGCGCACAACTTTAAAATACCTCTCCATATCCTCCAACCAAGCACTATAACCACCATCTTCTTTGCATGCTAATGGCTGTATATTTTTTAAAAAGATTCTCCCCTTAAAGTGTTCGACACCGAACAAGCCACATTTCTCAATTCTAGGGTCAGACCTTGAACAAAATCGGCAAAAGTATGCTGTTCCATTTTTTTTTTTTTTGTTTGACTTATTATAAACTTATGAACAAGAGCAGAACACACACAAGATCGAATCAAAAGTCACCTACCTTTCGTTGATGTCGTCCGGTTGCTTTCTATTTTCGTCTTCTATCTGGTAGTTTTAATTCCGTTGAATTTCAATTGTCGCCGTGGTAACCAAGCTCGTATCTATCTGTTTTGTTGTTGTTGTTGTCTTAAAACAGCAAGTCACTGGGCACCAATTTGCGTATGTTATATATCGTCGTACGACGACAAAACAACAAACACGCATATATAAAAATATAACTGGCCGTTCTCTGCTGGCGAATCCGTGTGTCGAGGTCTTTATATAGTCTTCTAGAACCGGGACTTTCCTTCCGGTTTTGCCTCGCCCACGCAACGCCCACGTAATTCCCAGAGACACCTGTTCTGTTTGCCTCCGTATTCATTTCCGCCGCTGTCGGAAATAAGGTCAAACGACATCCGCTCCGGCCTCGACAGGATGTATTTCACAAACACCTGCCCCGCCGCTCGCCGACCCCCCCCCCCCCACCGACGGGAAACACCATCGCTTGCATCACTTCCTCGGTTGGGGCCAGATTGTTATATTACACTGTTCCGTCATCCACCTGATCAGGTTCTTCAAATATGGTATCTGCTGCCTTCCTGTGTCTCCTTTTCCTTCTATCTGGCCTGTCAGTATCAGGTTCTCCAAGCTCTCCTTCTTTATTGCGTGTCCCTGGGTCTTCAGTTGTCTCTTCCTGATGCTCAGTATTTTATACGCTTTGCTTTTGTCCTTTTTAACAAAGCGTCGATATGGAGTGGGTGGGTCGAATATGGTAGGATTACGCATGCATCGAAGCCGTCAACCAGCCACTGGCTGGTACGACTCTCTCCAACTGCTGTCTGCAACTCAACTTTAAAACTCTAAAAGTAAAATGTCTCTATATAACCGCTGACGTCCCTTAAATAGTTACCTCCTGACATCTTGGACTTTCGGTGCGTTCTACCTCGGGCACTGATCTTTTTGACCTTCGATCGTCAAATCAAAATCTGCTATCTATTTATATATTGATCTGAACTTATTTATAAATGGAACTTTGTCTCTGTGTGTGTGTGTGTCCGTTACCTATAGACTCCGAAACAGCTGAACCGAATTTCAGTTGTACTATAAGCGTCTGCGAGTGTTCCTAGCTAGTTTTTTGTGCCGAGGTACCCTCGATAAATATCGAAAATCGACATTCGAAAAAATCGGGTTATAGAAGGAGTGGTTCGATTTTAATTAAATTTGATAAACTCATAGACAAAGACATAAGAAACGATATTCAAAAGTTTCAAGGTTACAGTTCTTACAATAGTGCACAAAATCAATAATATATATATATATATATATATATATATATAAAAGGCAAGATGTTTGTGTGTGTGTGTGTGTGTGTGTGTCTGTTTATCTGCCTGTATGTCTGTATTTTTTCAGCCCTTTTTTTTTGCTTTGATTTTTGCTTTGAGTTTGGCACGAAGTAGGTATAATTGTAATTCTTAGTCTCAGCCATGATACCATTTACTCAGAGGACTTATTTAGCCTTCAAAATTCAGCTTACGACGAGAAAAACGTATTTGATATCGATACCAGGAAATCAAAATTTGACTTACATCCATTCATTTTTCTTTAAGTCTACGGTTTCGCTTTAACTGGAAACAACTATTGCTTTTTAGTCTTTCGTGCCAACGTCCAAAGAGTCTGAGCTCCAGGACCGTGGATTAGTTTTAAAGCTTTCATTACACCCGAGCAACGCCAGACTATACTGCTACTGTATATATATATATATATATATATATATATATATATATATATATATATATTATCTGCAATTGGTAAATTGTCGCAATTATTTTATTATTTCAAATATTCTTCAGGCTGAGTCTGAGCTCCAGGACCGTGGATTAGTTTTAAAGCTTTCATTACACCCGAGCAACGCCGGGCTATACTGCTAGTTATAATATGAATTTAATTCCCCACTTTATATCCACATTATAATTTCTGTTTTGTTTATCAAATTCTGATTAGGCATGAATCGACCTCTTCTCAACACTGATTAGTTATTTATAATTCATCTTTTATGTACCGCGTTTCTTTAAGAAGCAGATGGTTATGGCCTTTTACATTTCCCTATCCTTTGTAGCTTGCAAAACTTTTTCTCTCTTCCCTTACCAAATCCTGCTCTGACACCCATTTGCTCAAGCCCATCAAGTATGTCATGCGTTGGTTTCCCATGTTTCTGTTTCACTCTATCCAGCTTGTGGGTATCAGATTCTCTGAGCTCTCCTTCCTCATTCAGTCATTTAAGTGCCATACGTGAAACACCCTTGGGCGATCATGTCTCGAAAGAGACATGACTGACTGGGCAGAAGATTATCCCGCAGAAGGTTGCAATTGCATTCTGCGGTAGACTGGTTGCCGGCCAAGAACCCAATCTGTCCTGTTATTTAACCCATAACTGGAGGGAAGAGACAGATTAATACCTTTCCCAAGGGTATTTGCGCGTAAGTGAATGCAATAAATTCAACTGGAATTCGAACTCGGCTCCCCGATTTCTCTTTCCGAGCCGATATCCACTGGACAACAACGCACATCCCTTCCTCATTACATGTCCCAGAAACTTCAGCAACTTTTTTTTAAAGTTAAGTATCCGTTTTCTTTTTGTTTCTATTCTCTGCAGTACTTTGTCTTTGTTAACATGTTCGGTACATGGTATCCTCAGCATCCTTCTGTAGAAACACATTTTCTCTGCTTCAAGGCTTTCCATCATCTTTGATTAGATTGTCTAGCCTTCGCTATCATATTGAAGGACAGCCATCATATAACAATCCAGTACTCTCTTATTTGTTTTAAACGAAATTGTCTTTTTTTTTATAATCGTGTGGCCCCAAGCAAGGCATTTTACTGCCACTGTTGTGCAGGGGGTTACAGTGGAAGAATGTTATGAGAAACAGTGACATGTTATAAGGGGTGTCAGGAAGTCGATAAGAAAAGGATGACTGTGGCCATAAATTGAGGGATCAATTTATATATTGATTTTAATTTAGAATTGATCCTCCACTTTGTATCCACACCCTAATAGGACAGACATTTTTTTTTATAATCATATCGCCACAAGCAAGGTATTTTACTGCCACTCTTGTGCAGGGAGTTACATAGGAGGAATGTTTTAAGAAAGAGTGACAGGTGACATGGTGTGTCAGGAAGAGAGTTTGAGAAGGAAGGGAATACTGATAAGAGTGGAGTGGACAGAGGAAAAAGCATGAGAGAAAGAGGATGTAAGTTAGTGAGACAGGAGATGACAATTGACTTTACATTTAAATTCTTGGAGAATGTAACTGTCGGGGAAGTAAGTATGCGGAAGAGAATTCCACAGGCAGGAAGTTCGAGAAAAGAAGCTGATGGAGTAGAATCTGCGTTTACAATTTATCGGTTTCATAGTAAAAAGGGTGGGGCCTAGTTGCTAATTTGTGGATCCATGAAATTCATATATAGGGGTTACCAGTGAGTAAAGTTCATCGGAGCAGACGCCGTGAAAATGTTTGTAGAAGAGACTTAGAGAAGCCACATTGCGCCGGTGAGAAAGTGACTGTATCTGAGCTGACAAGTCGTGATCGATCACATTACAGATTCTTTGTTGGATTTGGTCGAGGACTCCTACTTGGATAGCAGGAGCACCCGACCAGATATGGCAGCAATATTCACTGCGCGGGCGGATGGTAGATTTGTATATGTGCAGGATTGTTTCAGGCGGAAAAGATTCTCTGGCCCTACACTGAGAAACGACTTTCTTAGCAGCGGATTTAGCAATGGATTCTATATAGTTATTCCACTTGAGATCTTTTTTTTTAATCGTATCTCCCCGAGCAAGTCGGTAATGCCACTGATGTGCAGGGGGCTACGTAATAGTGAAAAGATTGGAAAAGAGAAAGCCGGAAACCACATCCTAAACAGGGAACAAGGGATGAGCCTCTTAACCTGTTCAATAGATGAGGGTGGAGTGTGAACCGGGCGATAGATAGATCTATCTACTCCAATTGAAAAAAAAAGTGCGAAGATTGGAGAAGAGAAACCCGGAAATCACATCCTAAACAGGGAAGAAGGGATGAGCCTCTTAACCTGTTCAATAGACGTGGGTGGAGTGTCAACCGGGCGATAGATAGATCTATCTACTCCAATTAAGTCTGATGTGAGAGTTTATCCGAGGAGGCGCAGTGTTTTAATTTCAGGGAGAAGCCTGATCCAGGTTAATGGGCGAGAGGAACGATTGTCTCTGATGCCCTCAATACTCTTCTCGGCTTCTGGAATGCATCGTTGGCTATGTCAATACGCCTTCGGATCTCAGTGTCGCAGGTTCGATTAGGACACTTACTAGGTATTTAAATTTCTATACCTGCTTGATTTGAGTTTCCCCGACTTGAAGGAGGCATTTAGGGCTTTTTTTCTCACTAATGACAATGAATTCAGTTTTCTTGTAGTTTCTTCTTCTTTTATGTGCCATGTCCTTTCAGGACGTAGGCGATCATGGCTTTCCACATCTCCCTATTCCTGGTGGCTCTTAGCACGCTTTCTTCTGTTACACCACCCAAACCCCGCTCTGACATCCACTAGCTCAAGCCCATAAATCTAGAATATAAATGTATAAAAACTAGCATGGCCACAAAATGAGGGATCAGTTTATATATTCATTATAATATAGAATTTATCCCCCACTTTATACCCACATTATAATTTCTTATAAACAGTTGGCATATATATTCTTCTTCAATGTGCCCTGTCCTTTCAGGACGGAGGCGATCATGGCTTCCCACATCTCCCTGTCCCTGGTGGCTCTTAGCACGCTTTCTCCTGTTGCACCATGCAACCTTTGTTCCGTCATCCACCTGATCAGGTCCTTCAAATATGTTATTCGCTGCTTTCCTCTGTCTCGTTTTCCCTCTATCTGGCCTGTTAGTATCCGGTTCCCCAAGCCCCATCTCCTCATTGCATATCCCAGGAACTTTAGTTGTCTCTTCCTGATGCTCAGTATTAATTTCCTTTTCGTCTCCATCCCTTCCAAAATCTCGTCATCGCTCACATGCTCGGTCCATGATATCCACAACATCCTTCTGTAGAACCACATTTCAGTTACTTCAAGTTTTTCCTTTGTATTCGAAGATATTGTCCAGCATTCACTGCCGTATTGAAGAACTGACATCACATAGCAATCTCTCCTCTTTGTTTCTAGCGAAATTGTCCTGTTTCTTAATAGTTTATTCAACTTCTGGTATACTTCCTTCGCCATGCCAATTCACCTTCGGATCTCTGTGTCGCACTTTCCGTCCTCTGTTAGAACACTTTCTAGGTATTTAAATTTCTGTTCCTGCTTGATTTTACAGTCCCTCACCTGTAATTGGCATTTTGGGCTGCCCTTTTTGCTGATGACCATGCATTCTGTTTTCTTGCATTTTATTTTTAGTCCTTTCTTGTCACTCTCTTCAGCTACCTTCTGTAGGAGGTTTTGTATTTCCTTTCTGTGTCTGCTATGAACACTGTATCATCTGCGTACCTTAAAAGGAGTTAAAATCCTAAAAAAACAACAAAAAAAAAAATAAAACTGAAGTATAATGAGATTGTCAGGGTGGATTTCTCAGAGATTAAATAATAATATTCTGGTGAGGAATATGAAAGGATAATCTGCCTATCTCGCTTTCCTCCAGTAGCCTTTCTTTCTTTCTTTCTTTCTTTCTTTCTTTCTTTCAATAACTTGTCTTTCTCTCATTTGATAAATTTTCTTACTTTTAATCCCCTTTCATTCAATTTTATAACATTTTTTCTTTCTTTCCCTCTTTCTTTCTTTTTTCTTTCTTCATTTCAATTTTAATAACATTTTTTCTTTCTTTCTTTCTTTCTTTCTTTCTTAATTTCAATGACCTTTTTTTGTTCTTTCAATAACATTTTCTTCTTTTTTAATAACTCTTCTTTTTTCATTTATTCCTTCATTCTATAATCTTTCTTTCTTGTAATAACCTTTCTTTCTTTCTTTCTTTCAATAATCTTTCTTCCTTTCTTTTTTAATAACCTTTCTTCCTTTCTTTTGATCTATCTTTCTTTCAAAAATTTGCTTTTTTTTCTTTTTCATTTCAATAACCTGATATTCATTTTTTTTTTATTTCGTCATTCTCTTTTTTTAATATCTTTAGTGACAAAAGTTATAGCATTTCTTTCTTTCTTTCTTTCTTTCTTTCTTTCTTTCAATAAAGACAAATTATTGAAAAAACTTCAATAACTTGTCTTTTTTCTTTCTTGCTTTTTCTTTCAATAACATTTTTCAGTAATTTAACTTTTTTCTTTCTTAACTTTTCAATAATTTTTGTTCTTTATTTCAATAACCTGTCTTCATTTTCTCATTCCTCCTTCCTCACACACTCGTATCTGTCTATAATTTCATCGTCTCCATTTTCCACTTCAGTAAAAACATTGCGCCAACTGCTGCACCATGCGTATTAATGGCCGACACGTATACACGAAAAGAAAATCCACGAATAACTTTAGCCATGTCTTCGCCATCATTCTTTTTCTAACTTGAGTTACATTCTTTCTTTCTTTCTTTCTTTCTTAGCCGATGCCTTCATATCTATCTATCTATCTATCTATCTATCTATCTATCTATCTATCTATCTATCTATCTATCTCATTCTGTTCATATCTATCTATCTATCTATCTATCTATCTATCTATCTATCTATCTATCTATCTCATTCATTCATATCTATCTATCTATCTATCTATCTATCTATCTATCTATCTATCTATCTATCTATCTATCTCATTCTGTTCATATCTATCTATCTATCTATCTATCTATCTATCTATCTCATTCTGTTCATATCTATCTATCTATCTATCTATCTATCTATCTATCTCATTCTGTTCATATCTATCTATCTATCTATCTATCTATCTATCTATCTCATTCATTATCTATCTATCTATCTATCTATCTATCTATCTATCTATCTATCTATCTATCTATCTATCTCATTCTGTTCATATCTATCTATCTATCTATCTATCTCATTCTGTTCATATCTATCTATCTATCTATCTATCTATCTCATTCTGTTCATATCTATCTATCTATCTATCTATCTATCTATCTATCTATCTATCTATCTCATTCTGTTCATATCTATCTATTTATCTATCTATCTATCTATCTATCTATCTCATTCTGTTCATATCTATCTATCTATCTATCTATCTATCTATCTCATTCTGTTCATATCTATCTATCTATCTATCTATCTATCTATCTCATTCTGTTCATATCTATCTATCTATCTATCTATCTATCTCATTCTGTTCATATCTATCTATCTATCTATCTATCTATCTCATTCTGTTCATATCTATCTATCTATCTATCTATCTATCTATCTATCTATCTATCTATCTATCTATCCTCATTCTGTTCATATCTATCTATCTATCTATCTATCTATCTATCTCATTCATTCATATCTATCTATCTATCTATCTATCTATCTATCTATCTATCTATCTATCTATCTATCTATCTATCTCATTCTGTTCATATCTATCTATCTATCTATCTATCTATCTATCTATCTATCTATCTATCTATCTCATTCTGTTCATATCTATCTATCTATCTATCTATCTATCTCATTCTGTTCATATCTATCTATCTACCTATCTCATTCTGTTCATATCTATCTATCTATCTATCTATCTATCTATCTCATTCATTCATATCTATCTATCTATCTATCTATCTATCTATCTATCTATCTATCTATCAAGGACTGTAAGTTAATTTCTTTCTTTCTTTCTTTCTTTCTTTCTTTCTTTCTTTCTTTAGAGCGTCTCTATATATTGCGATAGTCTAGCAGCATTGGCGGGGTGTGTGTAGTCAATGTTCAATCCCAGAGAGCCAACAGCTTTTCACATCTTATTTTTCAAGCAACTAATGTCACACACAATCTCTACTTCAGTCGGAAAGCTCACCTACTTCCAAAATATTCAATACACACTTGGCATACAAAAGAAAAAAAAATTATAATAACCTCTGAAGAATAATGTCTTCGGATGAAATTGCGTCACTATTTCGCTTGAAAACCATAACTTCACACAACGATCACGTGATTCCCATTTGTATTATTTGGGATTTCTTCTTTTTCACTCGGATGTCACGTGGTACCACGTTCCAATGTTGAAAAGAGGATATAAGAAATGGCTTCCTTCACGACAATAACTGTGTTAAGTACCGGACGGTATCTTGCATTGTTGACGACAGTAGGCGTAGATTTTCAGAGGAACACTTCATCTTTGCAGAAATGTCATTTTTTTTTTTATTAATATCTTCAGTGTCAAAAGTTATGACTTGCTAAGCTTTTGTATTTAGAGGTCGTTTTGAGGTTTGGTGTTCTCAGTCAGTTAAGTGCCATACGTGATACACGCTTTGGCGATCATGTCTCGAAAGAGACATGACTGACTGGGCAGAAGATTATCCCACAGTAGGTCGCCATTGCTTTCTGTGGTAGACTGGTTGCCAGCCAAGGCTATAGAACCCAATCTATCCTATTATTTGACTCCTAGCTAAAGGAGGGAGATATGTATTATATTATTAAGTAGTAATTAGTGGGTGATCAGTTTGTTACTTATTAACAATAGAAAATTGATCCCCCACTTTATGACCAGTAGAAGCCTTAATCATGTTTTCAACTATTAGATTCAGTCAGTAAGTTAAGTGCCATACGTGATACACGCTTGGGTGATCATGTCTCGTGGTTGCCATTGCTTTCTGCGGTAGACTGGTTGCCGACCAAGGCTATAGAACCCAATCTGTCCTGCTATTTAACCCATAACTGGAAGGAAGAGACGGATTAATACTTTTCCCAAGGGTATTTGCGCGTAAGTGAATAAAATGGATTCAACTGGAATTCGAACTCGGCTCCCCGGTTTTTCGTTCCGAGCCGATATCCACTGTACCACAACGCACATCTTGGTGTTCTCAAAACATTCGATTTAGAATTGGGTGTCTCTCATTCTATCGATGTGTATTTATTATGAGGATATATGTATTTACTATTATCTATTCATTATGAATATATCTACGTTTATTCGTTATCTATATATCTATGTGTATTCTTTATCAGTATATCGATGTCTATTATTAATATAGCTATATGTTTTTATTATCGATATATCTACGTCTATTCATTATTAATATACGTCTTTTTATTATTAATATATCGATGTCTATTGTCAATATATCTATATCTTTTCATTATCGATATATCTATGTCTATTCATTATCTATATAACCATGTCTTTTCATTATTAATATATATATATATGTCTGTTATCAATATATCTATATCTTTTAATTATCGATATATCTAAGTCTATTCATTATTAATATATCTATGTCTTTTCATTATAAATATATCTATGTCTATTATCAATATATTTTTTTTAATCATGTCACCCCAAGCAAGGCATTCCACTGCCACTATAGCGCAGGGGGTTACACAGGGCGATAGACAAGTTAGGATGTACATAGGGGAAGAGTTGGGGAGAATGGGAGGGTTGGTGTGTTAGGAGGTGTCTACTGACCTTACATTTAAACTCCTGGAGGTTATAGCCGTCGGGGAAGCAATCATGCGGAAGGGAATTCCACAGGCGGGAAGTGCGAGAAAAGAAGCTGTTGAAGTAAAAATTGCGGTTACATTTCATCGGTTTCACTATAAAAGGGTGGGACCTAGTTGCCAATCTAGTATCTCGTGCGAACTCACACCTAGGGGGCACCAGTGATTTAAGTTCATCTGAGCAGGAGCCATGAAAGTATTTGTAGAAGAGGCACAGGGAACCCACGTCACGCCGGTGAGAGAGTGACTGCAGGCGGTCAGCTAAGTCGGTATCAATCACATTACAGATTCTTCGCTGTATTTTGTCAAAAAGCCCGAGGAGAATAGCAGATGTGGCAACAGTATTCAAATATCTATATCTTTTCATTATCGATATATCTAAGTCTATTCAATTTTAATGTATCTGTCTTTTCATTATAAATATATCTATGTCTATTATCAATATATCTATATCTTTTTATCATCGGTATATCTATGTACTTCCATTATCAATATATCTGCACTCTGAAACATAATTTTTAGTTCACCCCTGTTTTTTTTAAAAAAATGATGTATTTCATACTATTTTTAAATGAATAATTTTAAATGAAAATAAAATGGTTGTTTTGTTATTATTACTTTCCAAAATTTACAAGGCATAAAAGATGAACTTGTCCGAATCACCCTAATTTTTTTTCATTCTTTCAATGATGAAACTGTAATATAGTTAATTATTAAATACTTATAAATTCATTTGATGCACATGTTATTCTGCACTATTAACAAAAAAATTCAATTTTCGTTTACAATTATTCCCTTGGCAATAAATAATAAAAATAGTATGAAATACATCATTTTCTTAAAACACTAAGGGTGTCCTAATAATTATGGCCGGTAGTGTATGTGTATTCATTATCTATATATCTGTCTATTCATTCTCAATATGTCTATGTATTTTCAGTAAAGATATATCTATGTCATTTCATTATCAATATATCTACTTCTATTCATTTTAAATATATCTATGTCTTTTAATTTTCAATATATCTATGTCTTTTCATAATCGATACATTTATGTCTTTTCATTATCAATATATTTATGTATTTTCTGTTTTCAATATATCTATGTTTATTCGTTATTAATATATTATGTTCTTTTGTTATCAATATATCTGTATTTTCATAATATTTTTATATATCTATGTCTATTCATTATATATTTCTATTCATTAGCAATCTATGTCAAATTATTATCTATGTTTATTCATTATCTATCCATGTCTATTCATTATCTATGTCCACACATTAATATCTAGATATGTTTATTTATTATTTTCTGTTTATTGATTATAAACTATCTACTTCCATTCAATATCTTTTTTTTTAATCATATCACCCCAAGCAAGGCGTTGACGTCACTGAGGCGCATGGGGCTACTTAAGAGTAAAATGATTGGAAAAGAGAAAACCGGAAACCACATCCTAAACAGAAAACAAGGATCGAGCCTCTTCACCTGTTCAAAAGACGTGGGTGGAGTGTGAACCGGGCGATAGTTAAGTCTATCTACTCCAATTGAGAACAAAAAAAACAAAAAAACAGAGAAAAGAAAAAGTGAATGATTGGCAAAAAAATGAAAAAAGAAAGCCGGAAACCACATCCTAAACAGGAAACAAGGATCGAGCCTCATCACCTGTTCAAAAGACGTGGGTGGAGTGTGAACCGGGCAATAGTTCAGTCTATCTACTCCAATTGAAAAAAAAAACAAATAAACAAAAAGGAAAAGTGAAAGCAAAGACGAACTCATCCGAATTATCCTAAATTTTCTTCATTCTTTCATTGATGAAACTGCAATATACAAGGGTCGTTCAAGAAATAAGGTGAATTTTTCGGTATAAGGTCTTCTAATACAGATAGAAGCTTACTTTTTTTTATTTCTTTTTCAAAGGGATTTAATTCTTTTTGCAGATTGAAAAAAAACTTTGAGAGTTTTGGAGATTAACAAAGATAGCCGGCCAAGAAGCATGCTCCACGATTGAACAGGGGTCAGTTACCAAGTTTTTGGTTGCTGAAGAGTGCAAACCAGTTGAAATTCATAGGATTCATATCAACTGTGTATGGTGCCACATGTTTCAGCCAAAAAATGTCTACAAGTATGCTAAATTGTTTAAAGACGGACGGAGCAGTGTTGAGTATAAAGACAGGCCTGGGAGGCCTACTGAAGTGAGATCTACTGAAGTGATCGAATCAGTCGATGACCTAATTCAGTCTGACAGAAGGATGACAGTGGATGACATTGCAAGGTCTTTGAGCTTACCTGTTGGAACAGCACACAAAATTGTGTTATATATCGCCGTACGACGACAAACAACGAGAACACGCATATATAAAAATATAAGGTTATATTTTTATTCCTGACGACGAACCCGTGTGGAACAGAGAATGGAAGAGTGAGAGCGCACATAGAATGGGTCGACGGGAGTGTAGTCTTGCCTGTGGTGTCTCTCTGCTTCCACTGGCCGTTCTCTGCTGGCGAATCCGTGTGTCGAGGTCTTTTTATAGTCTTCTAGAACCGGGACTTTTCCTTCCGGTTTTGCCTCGCCCACGCAACGCCCACGTAATTCCAAGAGACACCTGTTCTGTTTGCCTCCGTAGTCATTTCCGCCGCTGTCGGAAATAAGGTCAAACGAGCCCGACTCATAACCCTGCGACATCCGCTCCAGGCCCCGACAGGATGTATTTCTCAAACACCTGTCTTGTCGTTCGCCGACCCCTTCACCGACGGGAAACACCATCGATTGCATCAACCTTCCTCGGGTGGGGCCAGATTGCTATATTACAATTGTCCATAATGGCATCATCAAGACAACGCAAGGCTTCACACAGCAACACAAACGGTGCAGACCATCAAGGAGCTGGGCTGGGAACTGCTTCTTCATCCCCCTTCAGACTTTCACCTGCTTGGTCCCTTGAAAGGGTTCACGAGAGGCACAAAGTTTGAAAGTGACGATAAAATCAAAAGGGCTGTGAGCGATTGGCTAAGACAAAGTCCAAAGATTTTTACGTTGAAGGAATACAGAAGCTTGTGCACAGATGGGAAAAGTGTGTGACACTGCTGGGAGACTACGTTGAAAAAAAAAAAAGCTTCTATCTGTATTAGAAGTCCTTATACCGAAAAATTCACCTTATTTATTGAATGACCTTCATAGATGTCCTTATACCGAAAAATTCACCTTATTTATTGAATGACCCTCATAGATGTCCTTATACCGAAAAATTCACCTTATTTATTGAATGACCCTCATAGATGTCCTTATACCGAAAAATTCACCTTATTTATTGAATGACCCTCGTAGAAGTCCTTATACCGAAAAATTCACCTTATTTATTGAATGACCCTCATAGATGTCCTTATACCGAAAAATTCACCTTATTTATTGAATGACCCTCATAGATGTCCTTATACCGAAAAATTCACCTTATTTATTGAATGACCTTCATAGATGTCCTTATACCGAAAAATTCACCTTATTTATTGAATGACCCTCATAGATGTCCTTATACCGAAAAATTCACCTTATTTATTGAATGACCCTCATAGATGTCCTTATACCGAAAAAATTCACCTTATTTATTGAATGACCCTCATAGATGTCCTTATACCGAAAAATTCACCTTATTTATTGAATGACCCTCATAGATGTCCTTATACCGAAAAATTCACCTTATTTATTGAATGACCCTCATAGATGTCCTTATACCGAAAAATTCACCTTATTGATTGAATGACCCTCATAGATGTCCTTATACCGAAAAATTCACCTTATTTATTGAATGACCCTCATAGATGTCCTTATACCGAAAAATTCACCTTATTTATTGAATGACCCTCATAGATGTCCTTATACCGAAAAATTCACCTTATTTATTGAATGACCCTCATAGATGTCCTTATACCGAAAAATTCACCTTATTTATTGAATGACCCTCGTAGGTAATTATTAAATATTTATAAATTCATTTGATGCACATGTTATTGTGCAATATAAACAACAACAAAAAACACATGCTATTTTCATTTACAATTATTCACTTGGCAATAAAGTCTAAAAAATAGTATGAAATTCATCACTTTTTTAAAACACGGGTTGCCTAATAATTATGGCCGGTAGTGTATAAATGCTGGTTTGGTTAAAAATGCCAGACACGGTGGTATGTATATTTTTTTTATATATAATTTTCCATGTCATTTTACAATTTTTCTTCAGCCCATAATACTGACTTTCTGTCGAAGTACGCAATCAACTGTAAGAAAGAGGTCATTGGCTAAAATTACATTCACACAAAAAAACAACCTTCATGGCCACAATATTTCTATGTTTCATAATCAGTTTCATTGAAATCGTTTTCAGGCAGACGAAAAATAGAAACACACCTCGTGACACAGTGGGAGAATAATCAACCAATCAAATCGTTCTACTTTCTTTTTAAATAAAAAAAATGTCTTAAGCTTGGAGCCTATACAAAAAAAAAAAAAAAATTAAATGTAGTTGGCAACTCATATTTTAGTATATATTCTCACTTCAACTAACGGTGACTTCAAAGAAACGGTTCTCAATCGTTTCTTCGAGATAGCGCAGCAATTTTAATTTTCTTGTTATTATTACGTGGTTATGTTATTTTGCGTACGGTTCGATTTTTTTATTTATTTATTTTAAAATTGTCTCACAGTTATTGCAAGAGTACTAACTCTTAATCTAAACAGACCTCCAGGATGTGCAAGGTTTCGGCTCGGAATGAGAAAACAAGGATACTTGTTCTAATTCCTGTCGTGTACGTTATATTCATGGATAGACGCGTTGGTTGCATTTAGAGACTTGAACACAAAAGTTGTCTGTTCAATACTTGGCTCCAGCAGATGTAAACAACAATAACAACAACAACAACACAAAAATTAGAGAGTTGAGTCTAAGAGAGATATCTGATACTGAGACATCTGGAAGTGGTATCCCTCGTGGAACTAGAACAATCTATCCGGTGGATGAAATAAAGGATTCAGTTCAAAATTCCAATCATCTGAAGAAGGTCGGAACGTATAACTTCTGAAACGCCGTGAATATGGCAACAAAGATGAGAACAACTGTCTGAACAATGTAAATCGTATAAATAATTACAATAGCTCATCTCTCAAAAATATAGACACCTACAAAAAGATTTTATAAATTTCAAACGACAACTGCACTGGCTGCTCGGACAAAGAATACCGTATGTTTCCTTGTAAGAAATCAACTATGATTAACAAAACAAAACTTGTAATTTAAGGGGAGTGTTCGTATACGATATACTTTTGATATCTTTATGGTATAATTTTCCTGATATAGTCAAGAAGGAAGTACATTATTTAAGATAAATGTAAAACCTGGAAATTTTTATATTCTTCGTGCTAAGCTCATCATGAGAACAACAGATATTTAATTTTAACTGACGCTCCAATCAGGATTGAAAAGGAAGGAGACTATGTTGAAACTTAAAAACTTTAGAATTTTACATTCATTTTGCTTGGTTTTGTGTGCTTCTCTTATTAAATATATTGTAATTAAAAAGAACAATCATAATTTTTTGACCCTTTATTTTTAGAAAAGAAAGAGACTATGTTGAGAAATAAAGTTCGAATCATGAAACTTCGTATTAACTTTTATGCACTGTGTGCTTCTAGTAGAAAGTCGGCTCTCTGTTTAGGTCCCGGAAATTTTTTCCGCCTGAATCTATCCTGCACATATATAAATCTTCCATCCGCCCGTGTATTGAATACTGCTGCCACATCTGGTCGGGTGCCCCTGCTATTCTCCTCTGGCTTCTTGACAAAATACAGCGAAGAATCTGTAACGTGATTGATACCGACTTAGCTGACCGCCTGCAGTCACTCTCTCACCGGCGTGATGTGGCTTCCCTGTGCCTCTTCTATAAGTACTTTCACGGCTTCTGCTCGGATGAACTTAAATCACTGGTACCCCCTAGATGTGAATTTGCACGAGATACTAGATTGGCAACTAGGTCCAACCCCATTCCAGTGAAACTGACCAAATGTAACCGCAACTTCTACTCCAACAGCTTCTTTTCCTGCACTTCCCGCCTGTGGAATTCCTTTCCGCATGATTGCTTCCCCGACGGCTACAACCTCCAGGAGTTTAAATGTAAGGTCAATAGACACCTCCTAACACACTAACTCGCACCCATTCCCTCCAACATTCTCCCTACGTACTTCCTAACTCTTCTATCACCTCCCTCTGGCATTTCCTATACCCAATCGCTCTATGTAACCCCCTGCGCTATAGTGGCAGTGGACTGCCTTGCTTGGGGTGATATGATTAAAAAAAGTATGAGATCCCTCATGAAATCACTATACAAGGCCTAATAGCCACTCAAGGAGGGTTTTAAAGAGTAAGTGGTACAGTTTATGGTATATTTGGGAAATATAAGAGTTCACCTTAGATGTAGATAAGATTGTAGCGATAGGGGAAGCATTCTCTTGAGAGTCGGTTCTGCAAAGCATCGGTTTGACAAAAGCGTAGAGAATGAGGGTGATTCATTACAGTGTGCATGACATGGCGGATCAACTGTGATAGTCATGATTGGTAGGAGTAAGAAATACAGGTCGTTTGAGCACTTTCAAGGAAAACAGCGATATAGCAGCGAAAGGTTTGCAATGTTTTATCACTGGGAAAAAGTAGAAAAAAGTTCATCACCCACAAGGACGCAGAGACGCTGTTGGAAACTATCAAGACTGAAATGTAAATACTCCTCAATAATAGTCCATTTTCGGCCTCTGTATACGCAGGGGATGTGCATTGAGGTGCAATGGATATCGACTCGAAACGACAAATCGGGGAGCCGAGTTCGAATTCCAGTTGAGTTCTTAATATTCAATTACGCACAGATACCCTAGGGAAAGGTACTAATTCGCCTCTTTTCTCCAGTTAAAGATTAAATAATAGGACAGATTGGGTTCTATAGCAAACAGTCCATCGCAGAATGCAATGGCACCCTATTGCGGGATAATTTTCTGCCCAATCAGTCATGTCTCGAAAGAGACATGATCACCCAAAGCGTGTATCACGTATGGCCCTTTACTAAGTGACTAAATATAATACATGAAAATATGATTAAGTTTTCTACTGGGCATAAAATGGGGGATCAGTTTTCTATTTTTATGAAGTAATAAAGTGTTTCCCCACTAATTAGTACTTAATGATATAATACATCTCTTCCCCCTTTAGCTGTGAGTCAAATAACAGAACAGATTGGGTTCTATAGCCTTGGCTGGCAACCAGTCTACCGCAAAAAGCAATGGCAACCTACTGCGGGATAATCTTCTGCCCAGTTAGTCATGTCTCTTTCGAGACATGATCGTCCGAAGCGTGTATCACGTATGGCACTTAACTGATTGATACGCAGATTATAGCAAGATGTGTAGTGTGGTACAGGGCCAACCATTTCCTCGCTATCTTTAGTGATGGATTGTATGTACGACTTCCACGAGCTTAAATACCTAATGGGTGCTCATCGTGTCCTTCCCCGAGAGAACACCAATTTGTTCCACGCTTCCCAGAACCACTATTATCTCAATCAGAGGCCTGGCTGCTGGGTGTAATTTACAGTCATATCAAGCACGGTTATAGGCTTAATTTGGTCTTACGTGAACATGTGTTTCAAAGACTAGGCAAAGACATTCGATCAAGTACACCACAAAGACTTGATAGAGATGCTCAGCAACTTTGATATAGTCAGTAGAGTAATCAAGATCCTAAGAGAAAAGAGACAGGGTTAAACAACACCTATTTTACATGATGGATTTCTAACAGATGAATGGTGGGGCAGGGTTTGCGAGCGGTAACACAGGAAGGAGTTTTAACCCTGGAACACGAACCATCAATTAAAGTTACACCACGACTAACCATAGGTATATCATAACCGATTATAAAATATCAAAAAAATATTAAAAATAAATCGTTATTTGAAATATTTTACATGCAGGCACTTCAAAATTTGTACTTTGAGTTAACATTAAAAGAAACTGAAAAATATATTATTTAGGTAAAAAAATCAGGTGTTGAAAATTTCATTAAATTGTAATTAAAATGAGCTGGATATCGGTTCGGAACGAGAAATCGGAGAACCGAGTTCGAATTCCAGTTGAATCCATTACATTCACTTACGCACAAATACCCTTGGGAAATGTATTAATCCGTCTCTTCCCTTCAGTTATGGGTTAAATAGCAGAACAGATTGGGTTCTATAGCCTTGGCTGGCAACCAATCTACCGCAGAAAGCAATGGCAACCTACTGCGGGATAATCTGCCCAGTCAGTCATGCCTCGAAAGAGACATGATCACCGAAGCGTGTTTCACGTATGGCACTTGACTGACTGACTATATACCCATAGTTAGTGTTCTCGGGTTAAAAGCTACAAGGGATAGGGAAATGCGGAAGGCCATTATCGCCGACGTCCTGAACGGTAGAGGATAGCATTCGGAGGCAGATACTGATTGGAGCGGTAACGAGAGTCGACCATTTTTCTTTTGCAATGCATCGTCTGCAGTGCATCGTTTGTGGCGGCACTATATTTGTAATCCAGAATCGTTTGTCTTTATTTTGGTCCGCTTCTTTCGTACTTTCTATTTTGAAAACTTTTGCAATGAAAGCAGAGGCCTTATTCTTTCATCAGTCCTCGTACATACACGGGTTCTTTTCAGACCCAATGCTGCACAGAGTCGCTTCTCTTCGTCTCTTTCTTTTGCTGTGTGAAACACTCCGTTATTGAATTGACCCACCTAAATTGGAATATTCGATCTTCTGCTGTACGGACGGAAATGTCTTTCGCGATTGTCTGAGAATAGTAATTAACATGTAGCCATGTGTTGTAGAACAGATGGACCTAGATTTCGTTTTCAGCCTTTTATATGGGAAGCTTACATAAAAATCTGGAATAAATCCTTTGATAGTCATGCTGCTACAGCGACGATTATTCTCAAGAATCATAGGCCGGATTAGGTTGGCGAAGCATTTGAAACAGTATTACTTAAATAGATTGGCCTAGTCGTAAGATAAAAATAATTAAAGAAATGATTTTTAAGAGAATAATTTTGTCAAGTAGCAATTATTAACCGCAAGGAACTATAAGGATATAAAAAAATAACCCATACAAAAAAAATAAGGATTTTTTTTAATGAAATTCTAACCCTTTCATAATAAAAAATACTTTGTAAAATACAGTGAAAAATCTATCCCTGATCTTTTTTTAGAGTTACCTGAACCTGGTTGTTATACACAAGTTTCAAATTTGAAACATCATTGAACTATTTTTTGGATAATCGTGTCGCGCCAAGCAAGGCATTTTACTGCCACTGTTGAGCAGGGTGTTACATAGGAGGAAAGTTATGAGAAAGAGTGACAGGTTATAGGGGGTGTCAGGAAGTGGGTAAGAAAACATGAGAATACTGATGAGAGTGGAGTGAACGAAGAAAGGTGCATGAGAGAGAGGATGAAGGTCAGTGAGAGAGATGACGATTGACTTTACATTCAAGTTCTTAGATATTGTAGTTGTCGGGCAATCTATCTATCTATCTATCTATCTATCTATCTATCTATCATAGTCTTACCATGATCTATCTATCTATCTATCTATCTATCTATCTATCTATCTATCTATCTATCTATCTATCATAGTCTTACCATGATCTATCTATCTATCTATCTATCTATCTATCTATCTATCTATCTATCTATGTCAATCTGATACTTATCTATCTATCTATCTATCTATCTATCTATCTATCTATCTATCTATCTATCATAGTCTTACCATGATCTATCTATCTATCTATCTATCCATCCATCTATCTATCTATCTATCTATCTATCATAGTCTTACCATGATCTATCTATCTATCTATCTATCTATCTATCTATCTATCTATCTATCTATCTATCTATCTATCATAGTCTTACCATGATCGATCTATCTATCTATCTATCTATCTATCTATCTATCTATCTATCTATCTATCTATCTTTTTTTTTATAATCATATCGTTCCAAGCAAGTCATTTTACTGCCACTGTTTTGCATGGGGTTACATAGGAGGAAACAGATAAGAGATGACAATTGATTTTAAATTTAAATTCTTGGAGATTGTAGCTGTCGGAGAAGCAAGTAAACGGAAGAGGAATTCCACAGGCGCGAAGTGCGAGGAAAGAAGCTGAGGGGTAGAATTTGCGTTTACAATTTATTGGTTTCACAGTAAAAGGGTGGGACCTAGTTGCTAATCTTGTGGCTCGAGTAAATTCATATATAGGGGCACCAGTAAGCTAAGTTCATCGGAGCAGAAGCCGTGAAAGTATTTGTAGATGAGACACAGGGAAGCCACATTGCGCCGGTGAGAAAGTGACTGTAACTGAGTTGCCAAGTCGGGATCTATCATACTACAGATTCTCCGTTGGATTTTGTCAATGACCCCTAAGTGGATAGCAGGAGCACCAGACCAGATTTTTTTTTAATCATATCACCCCGAGCAAGGCGGTAACGCCACTCATGTGCACGGGGCTACATAAGATTGAAGAGAATGGAAAAGAGAAAAACCGGAAACCGCATCCTAAACAGGAAACAAGGGATGAGCCTCTTCACCTGTTCAATAGACGTGGATGGAGTGTGAACCGGGCGATAGTTTAGTCTATCTACTCCAATTGAAAAAAAAAAGAGTGAGAAGATTGGAAAAGAAAACCGGAAACCGCATCCTAAACAGGAAACAAGGGATGAGCCTCTTCACCTGTTCAATAGACGTGGATGGAGTGTGAACCGGGCGATAGTTTAGTCTATCTACTCCAATTGAAAAAAAAAAGAGTGAGAAGATTGGAAAAGAGAAAACCGGAAACCGCATCCTAAACAGGAAACAAGGGATGAGCCTCTTCACCTGTTCAATAGACGTGGATGGAGTGTGAACCGGGCGATAGTTTAGTCTATCTACTCCAATTGAAAAAAAAAAGAGTGAGAAGATTGGAAAAGAGAAAACCGGAAACCGCATCCTAAACAGGAAACAAGGGATGAGCTTCTTCACCTGTTCAATAGACGTGGATGGAGTGTGAACCGGGCGATAGTTTAGTCTATCTACTCCAATTGAAAAAAAAAAGTGTGAGAAGATTGGAAAAAGAGAAAACCGGAAACCGCATCCTAAACAGGAAACAAGGGATGAGCCTCTTCACCTGTTCAATAGACGTGGATGGAGTGTGAACCGGGCGATAGTTTAGTCTATCTACTCCATTTGAAAAAAAAAAGAGTGAGAAGATTGGAAAAGAGAAAACCGGAAACCGCATCCTAAACAGGAAACGTGGATGGAGTGTGAACCGGGCGATAGTTTAGTCCACACATATGGCAGCAGTATTCAATAATTATAGGCCGGATTAGGTTGGCGAAGCATTTGAAACAGTATTACTTAAATAGATTGGCCTAGTCGTAAGATAAAAATAATTAAAGAAATGATTTTTAAGAGAATAATTTTGTCAAGTAGCAATTATTAACCGCAAGGAACTATAAGGATATAAAAAATAACCCATACAAAAAAAATAAGGATTTTTTTTTAATGAAAATCTAACCCTTTCATAATAAAAAATACTTTGTAAAATACAGTGAAAAATCTATCCCTGATCTTTTTTTAGAGTTACCTGAACCTGGTTGTTATACACAAGTTTCAAATTTGAAACATCATTGAACTATTTTTTGGATAATCGTGTCGCGCCAAGCAAGGCATTTTACTGCCACTGTTGAGCAGGGAGTTACATAGGAGGAAAGTTATGAGAAAGAGTGACAGGTTATAGGGGGTGTCAGGAAGTGGGTAAGAAAACATGAGAATACTGATGAGAGTGGAGTGAACGAAGAAAGGTGCATGAGAGAGAGGATGCAGGTTAGTGAGAGAGTTGACGATTGACTTTACATTCAAATTCTTAGATATTGTAGTTGTCGGGCAATCTATCTATCTATCTATCTATCTATCTATCTATCTATCTATCTATCTATCTATCATAGTCTTACCATGATCTATCTATCTATCTATCTATCTATCTATCTATCTATCATAGTCTTACCATGATCTATCTATCTATCTATCTATCTATCTATCTATCTATCTATCTATCTATATATCTATCTATCTATCATAGTCTTACCATGATCTATCTATCTATCTATCTATCTATCTATCTATCTATCTATCTATCTATCTATCTATCTATCTATCATAGTCTTACCATGATCTATCTATCTATCTATCTATCTATCTATCTATCTATCTATCTATCTATCTATGTCAATCTGATACTTATCTATCTATCTATGTCAATCTGATACTTATCTATCTATCTATCTATCTATCTATCTATCTATCTATCTATCTATCTATCTATCTATCTATCATAGTCTTACCATGGTCTATCTATCTATCTATCTATCTATCTATCTATCTATCTATCTATCTATCTATCTATCAAAGTCTTACCATGATCTATCTATCTATCTATCTATCTATCTATCTATCTATCATAGTCTTACCATGATCTATCTATCTATCTATCTATCTATCTATCTATCTATCTATCTATCTATCTATGTCAATCTGATACTTATCTATCTATCTATCTATCTATCTATCTATCTATCTATCTATCTATCTATCATAGTCTTACCATGATCTATCTATCTATCTATCTATCTATCTATCTATCTATGTCAATCTGATATTTATCTATCTATCTATCTATCTATCTATCTATCTATCTATCTATCTATCTATCTATCTATCATAGTCTTACCATGATCGATCTATCTATCTATCTATCTATCTATCTATCTATCTATCTATCTATCTATCTTTTTTTTTATAATCATATCGTTCCAAGCAAGTCATTTTACTGCCACTGTTTTGCATGGGGTTACATAGGAGGAAACAGATAAGAGATGACGATTGATTTTAAATTTAAATTCTTGGAGATTGTAGCTGTCGGAGAAGCAAGTAAACGGAAGAGGAATTCCACAGGCGCGAAGTGCGAGGAAAGAAGCTGAGGGGTAGAATTTGCGTTTACAATTTATTGGTTTCACAGTAAAAGAATGGCATCTAGTTGCTAATCTTGTGGCTCGAGTAAATTCATATATAGGGGTACCAGTAAGCTAAGTTAATCGGAGCAGAAGCCGTGAAAGTATTTGTAGATGAGACACAGGGAAGCCACATTGCGCCGGTGAGAAAGTGACTGTAACTGAGTTGCCAAGTCGGGATCTATCACATTACAGATTCTCCGTTGGATTTTGTCAATGACCCCTAAGTGGATAGCAGGAGCACCAGACCAGATTTTTTTTTAATCATATCACCCCGAGCAAGGCGGTAACGCCACTCATGTGCACGGGGCTACATAAGATTGAAGAGAATGGAAAAGAGAAAAACCGGAAACCGCATCCTAAACAGGAAACAAGGGATGAGCCTCTTCACCTGTTCAACAGACGTGGATGGAGTGTGAACCGGGCGATAGTTTAGTCTATCTACTCCAATTGAAAAAAAAAGAGTGAGAAGATTGGAAAAGAGAAAACCGGAAACCGCATCCTAAACAGGAAACAAGGGATGAGCCTCTTCACCTGTTCAATAGACGTGGATGGAGTGTGAACCGGGCGATAGTTTAGTCTATCTACTCCAATTGAAAAAAAAAGAGTGAGAAGATTGGAAAAGAGAAAACCGGAAACCGCATCCTAAACAGGAAACAAGGGATGAGCCTCTTCACCTGTTCAATAGACGTGGATGGAGTGTGAACCGGGCGATAGTTTAGTCTATCTACTCCAATTGAAAAAATGAAAAGGAGTGAAAAGATTGGAAAAGAGAAAACCGGAAACCGCATCCTAAACAGGAAACAAGGGATGAGCTTCTTCACCTGTTCAATAGACGTGGATGGAGTGTGAACCGGGCAATAGTTTAGTCTATCTACTCCAATTGAAAAAAAGAGTGAGAAGATTGGAAAAGAGAAAACCGGAAACCGCATCCTAAACAGGAAACAAGGAATGAGACTCTTCACCTGTTCAATAGACGTGGATGGAGTGTGAACCGGGCGATAGTTTAGTCTATCTACACCAACTGAAAAAAAAGAGTGAGAAGATTGGAAAAGAGAAAACCGGAAACCGCATCCTAAACAGGAAACAAGGGATGAGCCTCTTCACCTGTTCAATAGACGTGGATGGAGTGTGAACCGGGCGATAGTTTAGTCCACACATATGGCAGCAGTATTCAATGCACGGGCGGATGGTAGACTTGTATATGTGCAGGATTGTTTCAGACGGGAAAAACTTCCTGGTCCTGCACAGAAAACCGACCTTGCATATTTTTTTAATTTTCTGAAATTGATAATATTTTAACGACGTTTTTCGTAGGGTGGGGATAATTATTAATTCTCTCATAGACAAAAAAAAAAACGAAAAAAAAAACGCGAGTGTAATGCGAATTATTACGCAAAGTATATGTGGTCACACTGAAGATAAATAACGTTATTGAATAATTTTCTGGAGGGGTTAAAATTATTGCTAAAATGCAGGTGTCCCACAAAACAAAAGTGAGCTACATAAATTTATACGGTTATACATGTAAATTTGTGTTCGTTAATTAAATTGTATATCTCTTTTCTAGAATAGTTTTTTAAATGTCTCTTTTCGTCTGTTGAACAGTCGGTTAGTTAAGTGCCATGGGCGATCATGTCTCGAAAAAGACATGACTGACTGGTCAGAAGATTATCCCGTAGTAGGTTGCCATTGCTTTCTGCGGTAGACTGGTTGCCAGCCAGGGCTATAGAACCCAATCTGTCCTATTATTTGACTCATAGCTAAAGGGGGAAAAGATGTATTATATTATTAACTAGTAATTAGTGGGGGATCAGTTTATTACTTCATAAAAATAGAAAACGATCCCCCACTTCATGCTCAGTAGAAACCTTAATCGTGTTTTCACCTATTCAGTCAGTCAGTTAAGTACCATACGTGATACACGATATGGGCGATCATGTCTCGAAAGAAACATGACTGACTGGGCAGAAGTTTATCCCGCAGTAAATTGCCATTGCTTTCTGCGGTAGACTGGTTGACGACCAAGGCTATAGAACCCAATCTGTCCTATTATTTGACTCATAACATGACTGACTGGGCAGAAGTTTATCCCGCAGTAGGTTGTCATTGCTTTCTGAGGTAGATTGGTTGCTAGCCAAGGTTATAGAATCTAAACTGTCCTATTATTTAACCCATAACTGGAGGGAAGAGACGGATTAATACCTTTCCCAAGGGTATTTGTGCGTAAGTGAATGCAAGGAATTAAACTGGAATTCGAACTCGGCTCCTCGATTTGTCGTTCCGAGTCGATATCTCTTGCACCACAAGGCACAACCTCTGTAGAACAGATAACTCTATAAAAGCCAGTTATCGATTTAACATTGAATCGATATTATTAACGCGAATCATTTCTAAAAAAGATAAAAACAGATCGATATCCTTTCGATTTTAACAAACATTGTGGCTTTAAGAAAATTTAATCTATATTAACTAAAAAAATATTTCTAAAATTCCTTATTTTTTTACAATTACTTAAATAATGCCATTGTTTTTTGTAACACAGGAAAATATTCGTTTTTAAGTTCCGTGTCTTTTCAGGACGTAGGCGATTATAGCCTTCCACTTGCCCCTATACCTTGTCGTTTTTAACACTTCTCCTGTATGTCTCACACTGCTTTCTTCTGTCTCTCTTTCCCTCTAAACCGTCCTGTGAGTATTAGATTCTCCAAGCCCACCTTCCTCATTATATACACCAGAAACTTCAACTGTCTCTTCCTTATGCTAATTATGAATTTTCTTTTCGTTTGCATTCTTCCCAAAACCTTGTCGTTGCTCACATGTTCGGTCCATGGTATCCTCAGTATCTTTCTGTAGAACCACATTTCTTTTGTGTCAAGTCTCTCCTTCGTCCTTGCGAAGATAGTCCAGCATTCACTGCTATAAATGAAGAAAAGGCTACAAAACCAAAATATCAATCTGTTATCTCGAGTTAGAAATAGAAATAATTTAATTTCGAATTTTCATCATTCATTTCATCCCCAAGAAAGGTAATAAAGCCACTAAGACGCAAGAGGATTGCTAAGTGATAAAGAAAACATCAAGAAGAGAGAAGAATAAAGAAAATAAACTAAGAAGACACGGTAACGATTTACATTGCATTTTTCAAGATCAAAGTTGTCTGAGAAACAAGGAACCGAAGGAGAGTTCCACAAGCGGGTAGTGCGCGAGAAGAAGCTTCTGTCAAAAAGTTACGGTTACATATTTCATTTGTTAAAGGACGTGACCTATCTGTCAATCAAGTACTGCGCTTGAATTTTAAAACTTGGCCAATAATGAAAGCTTATCAGAACAATGACTATAAAAATACTAAGGGTAGAAAGACACAGGAGGAACTACCAGGTTCTTAAAATATGCTATCCGCTGCTTTCCTTTGTCTCTTTTCTCCTCTATCTGCCCTGTTAGTAACATGTTCTCCAAGCTCTCTTTCCTCATTGCATGTCCCAGTAATTTTAGTTGCGTCTTCCTGATGTTCGATATTAATTTCCGTTTTGTTTCCTTTCTTTCCAACACCTCATCATTGTTCACATGTTTGGTCCATGATAACCGCAGCATCCTTCTGTAGAATTATATTTTCAGTTGCTTCAAGTTTTTCCTTCATCTTTGATGATATTGTCCAGCATTCACTGCCATATTGAAGAACTGACATCACATAGCAATCTAGTACTCTCTTCTTTGTTTTTAGCGAAATTTTCCTGTGACTTAATACTCTAGTCAGATTCTGGAAGGCGTCCTTCGCCATGCCAATTCGCCTTTGGATCTCTGTGTCGCATTGTCCATCTTCTGTTAGAACATTCCCAAAAATCTTGAATTTTTGTACTTGCTTGATTTTAGTATCCCCCACCTGTATTTGGCATTTTGAGCTGCTCTTTTTGCTGATGACCATGCATTCGGTTTTCTTGCCGTTTATTTGTAGTCCTTTCTTGTCACTCTCTTCAGCTACCTTCTGTAGGATATATTGCAGTTTCCTTAAACTTACTCTGTAAAAAAACAAAAACAAAGACAAAAACAAAAAAAAACAAAACAAAAAAAACAAAATAGTTAATCTGATCTACACTACCGGCCATAATTATTCGTCCACCGCAGTTATTTTTTAAAAAATTATGTATTTATTACTATTTTTATTATTTCTTGCCAAATGAAAATAGAATGATTCTTTTGTTATTATTACTTTGCAAAATTTTATAAGACAAGGAAACAAAGATGAACTCAAATCACCCTAAACTTTCTTCATTCTTTCATTGATGAAACAGCAAAATAGGTACTTATTAAATATTTATAAATTCATTTGATGCACATGTTATTGTGCAGTGTTAAGAAAAAACATTTTATGTTCATTTATAATTAGTCACTTGGCAATAAATACTAAAAAATAGTATGAAATACATCATTTTTTAAACACTGGGGTGTCCTAATAACTATGGCCGGTAGTGTTAAGTCACAAGAAAGTCTAAGTTGGAACATGATCCATATGTGCACGGTTAAAAATATAGCATTATTTATTACTCGAACGACTCTCTATTCTCATTCCATCAATTGTAGCATCGTTATTGGAAGTTGAATAAATATTCAGTCTTCTCTACGATTATCTGATTAGAATTACAGTAACCAAGATCACTAGTTAAAACATTCATGAATGTAGAATTAAAAAATCGATCAGATCTCGATAACCTATAATTTATAATTGGCCTACATTAAGCTGCAGATCGATAAAGCTGATTAACAATCTTTTTTCGATGAAGACTTGGTTTAATTAACGAGAAAGTAGATTTTGTTTTGGAAATTATTAGTGGAATGAAGAGAAGTGCCCCAAGGATTAACAGAACATGCAATATAAAAAGGTGTCAATAATTGTTCCATTTCAGAGATAAAACAGACGTCATGCTGCCCAAATACAACCAATATATATATATATATATATATATATATATATATATATATATATATTACAGTCACGATTACCGCAACTCATTATATGCTTAGTGGATATACATTTACATTACGAAGCAGGTGGGTATCTTGGGTAAGATAGCCTGATGGAACCCAAGAATATATATCTTATATCTTACGGAAATTAACAAGGATTAACGAAATGGTTATAAACAATTAATCTGCCGCGTCTTCGACCTCTCGACCACGAATGACCAACAGTCTAAACGAAGTTAAATCAAGCCTATATAACAATTTTTAATGCTACGTAAACAACCATCTCTGCAGTGAAAAGTATCGTAATATCAACAAATATAAATGCACAATGTTACGGAAATTCACGAAGATTAACAAAATGGTTTTAAACAACTGACAATTTGAAATTATTTGTTTAAAGTTATCCAAATGCTGGAGAGTTTTTTTCTTTATTTTCACCTGAAATTAAAGCCAAGATGTTTAGAACGGTTCATGATTAAACATAATAGACATTCAGTGTGTCTTATATTTAACAGTACATGTTTAAAAAATTATCTGTTGCCTCGATACACTAAATTTAAATTTATATATATATATATATATATATATATATATATATATATATATATAAATTTAGTGTATCGAGGCTAACAGATAATTTTTAATGTACTGTTATAAGACACACTGAATATATTATGTTTAATCATGAACCGTTCTAACATCTTACTTTGGAATTTCAAGTGAAAATCCCAAAGCGCTGATGAACTACTAAATATATATATATATATATATATATATATATATATATATATATACATGTTATCTTACGTTTTATGTACGACTCGAAGTTTCATACGTTATGCAACCATCAGGGGCTTTTTATGATGTAAACGTTTCTCGATTTGAGAAAACGTTAGTTCATATTATGCACCTGATGATTGCGTAACGCATGAAACTCCGGGTCGTGCCCAAAACGTAGAATAATATGTATTTTATTAATATATATATATGCTCTGTTATATAGCATCGAGCACTATTCTATTCAAAATTAATATTTATATATTGATGTGTATCTACGTGTACACACACACACACACACACACACACACACACACACACAGAGACACACACACACACACACACATATATATATATGTGTGTGTACTTCTTTACTTTCTTTCTGCAGATGGCTGTTTATACTCTCGCCCGCCGACTGAGCACAATGGGGAAATAATAGACTTTAAAAACAGTAGCTACCCGAGCTCATACGCATCGTCCATTCAGCAAATGAATTTGAACATTTTCGGCGACTGGCGTGTAATTACATTGTGTATACAACACTCTAAAATGCGCCTTTCTCCACTGAGCGCCCATAGCTCAGAGAAAAAATCACAGACTGATATCAATTCAGTCGGGTTTCAATCTGATATCTTACCGGACTGATGAACCAGAACTGTCTGCGGATGATGTATGTATGTATTTATTATATAAATAGATTGTGTTTGTTTAGATTAAGATAGGAAAACAGAATAGATATGAACTTTATGAAAATGCATTTTAAAAGCATTATTTCAGTCCACGTTTCACCGTACCTTCTTCTTGGTGAAGCGGTCACGGCACTTCAGATCGACTATCACTATCCCCAAGAGGACGCAGGTTCGAATCTTTCTGGAATAATGTTGAAAGAAATGAATTCAAAATATTTACAGTAATTTTTAGCAACACAGTTTTGCTGTTATTTTTTATTACCATAACAGAGCCCTGAAGATGAAAGTACTTGGGTACCTTGAGAAGATTGAAAGTACTTGGGTACCTTGAGAAATAAATGAAAATCTGTCAAAGCTACAGCTCATTTCTGACATCTTTCAGTTATAATACGCGAAAGATTATCCGTGAGTATGAACAGATTTCATTAAAACTAGCAGTATAGCACGGCGTTACTCGGGTGTAATGAAAGCTTTAAAACTAACCCATGGTCCTGGACCTTAGACTCTTTGGACGTTCGCACGAAAGACTAAAAAGCAATAATTGTTTCCAGTTAAAGCGAAACAGTAGGCTGAAAGAAAAATGAATGTAAGTCAAATTTTGATTTCCTGGTATCGATATCAAATATGTTTTTCGTCTTAAACTGAATTTTGAAGGCTAGATAAGTCCTCTGAGTAAATGGTATCATGGCTGAGACTAAGAACTACAATTATACCTAGTTAGAGCCAAACCCGAAGCAAAAACTAAAATAAAAGGGCTGAAAAAATACAGACATACAGGCAGATAAACAGACATTCATTCATATATATATATATATATATATATATATATATATATATATATATATATATATTATTGATTTTCTGCACTATTGTAAAAACTGCAACCTTGAAACTTCTGCATATCGTTTCTTATGTCTTTGTCTATGAGTGTATCAAATTTGATTAAAATCGAACCACTCATTCTATAACCCGATTTTTTTTATTATAGATTTTCGGTATATATCTGGGGTACCTCGACACAAGATTTAACTAAGAACACTCGCAGACGCTTACAGTACAACTGTGTAAATTTTCAAGAAAATCGGTTCAGCCGTTTCGGAGCCTATAGGTAATGAATACACACACACACAGACACACACACAGAGACAAAGTTCCATTTATAAACAAGTCTAAATTTGCAGACATAATGTTTGCAATTTATTTAATCTGACATGTCTAAAAGAAAGTTTGTTGCCTAAATATAAAGATTTATATATATATAAAATTGTATAACTTATGTTACCAACTTTCTTGTGTGTGAGAACATATTTCCATTTTATTCCATTTATTCTACAATGTACTTCTGAGAAATACCGTGGAATGTCAGGATAATAAATGGAAAATAAAACTTGAACAATATTTTATATTAGAGAATTTAATCGTAGAATGTTCGCATCATTCAATTTAGGTCACCAGACATATAAATTCTTCTTTATTTTAAAAAAAAAGGATGTTAGTGAATCTAATAAGAATTTAACATCATCAGTCTACCATTCCTACCAAGAATGTATACCATTCCTACCAAGAATGTATACCATTCCTACCAAGAATGTATACCATTCCTACCAAGAATGTATACCATTCCTACCAAGAAACGAACTATAGTCGTCCTGTAACCTTTCCTTTATTGCTTCGTGGTTCTAGTTACCAACTTTCTTTTTTTTTTTTAATCATTTCACCCCGAGCATGGCGGAAATGCCACAGAAGTGCAGGGAGCTACATAACTGTAAAAAGATTAATTAGAAAAGAGTGAAGAGTACAAACTAGTTAGAAAGGAGCAATAGAAACCTGAAAAAGCAAGTGTGATGACAGATACATAGGTGGAGAGAAAGGGAAGGTTATACAGGGATGGGGAGAGAGCTAGAGTCCAGTGGTTAGTAGATGAGTATGGACTTTGCATTTAAATTTCTGGAGGTTGTAGCCCGTCAGGAAAGCAAGAATACGGGAGCGAGTTCCACAGGCGGGAAGTGCGAGAGAAGAAGCTGAAGGAGTAGAATTGTCGTCTGCATTTGGCTAACCTGACTGTGAATGGGTGGGACCCAGTTGCCAGTCTGGTTGCACGAGTAAACACCTGTTGAGGAGGCATCAGTGACTTAAGTTCATCTGAGCAGAAGCCATGAAAGCATTTATAGAACAGACAAAGGGAGGCCACATTTCGACGGTGGGGAAGTGGCTGCAGTCGAGCCGCCAGATCAGTACCTATCACATTACAGACTCTCCTTTGGAGTCTGTCAAGAACACGGAGGAGAACGGCAGGTGTGCCTGACCATAAATGGCAGCAGTACTCCTACGATAATCGTATTGTCTTGGATCGATTCGTGACTGAATTTCGTAAACGTATTAACCATGTTAAATCCTAGGCAATGTGTATTTGAACTCACGGGACACAGGGGGAATAATAACTAACCAGTACTAAAAAAAAAAAAAAAAAAAAAAACCGG
The DNA here is from genome assembly GCA_037127315.1 of Ascarosepion bandense. Lineage (NCBI taxonomy): Eukaryota > Metazoa > Mollusca > Cephalopoda > Sepiida > Sepiidae > Ascarosepion > Ascarosepion bandense. The sequence goes on from JBBBDQ010001309.1 coordinate 1,716,396, forward strand.
ACGATATACCGCTAGACATAAGCAGTGGAGCGAGAACGCTTTGAAGTGGTTCGGAATTATTTGTAGGTTATCCGGATCGACAAACTTCTGATGAAAGACGGAGAGCATAACTGTCGAAACGTTGTGATAACAACAACAACAACAACAATAACAACAACGAGAATGATAAAGAGGACAATAGCCAGCGTATATATCGTGTAAAGCAATCTACTAAAAATATGAACAATCTAAATGCAACAGATATATGGGTCTACAGAAGGATACTGAGGATACTATGAGACGAACACGTGAGCAACGACGAGGTTTCGGAGAGGATGAACAGGAAAAGGAAACTGATACTTAACATCAGGGATAGTGTTGTGGAGTAGTTTTCCGCACTGAAGGTTCTAATCGTGCAATGTCGGTTGCTAATCGACTTAACGCACCCAAGATGTTAGGAACTTGGTAATCTTCCACTGTAAGCTGACTCCTTAGTTTTCGACTAACTGCCGACTAATATCAGCTGCCTAGTAGGTCTACCGAACTCTAATAGAACGCTAAAGAACTCTCTAGAACTTCTAAGAACTCTTATAAACTTCCCAAGAAGGAGGGAGAGTCCATTATCTGAGAAATAGGTGTGTTTCACCTAACAGAAAGATACCTGCAGTTTTTGAGACATGTAATGAGGAAGAGAGGCTTGGAGAATCTGATACTCAAGGTCGGATAGAGAAAGGGAAAGCAACACATGGCATACTTAACAGCCTTGAGCAGATGGACAGGTAGAGTAGTCATTGAGTAGGATAAAAGGAGAAGGGATATTAAGAATGACTGCCCATACCTATCGCCCGTTTTACACCTCTTCCACGGCACTGAGCTTCTGGTTCCCTATAAGATTTTCTTATTCTCTTTCACTTCGAGTAACCATTTGCATTTTAGTGGCATTATCGCCTTGTGTCACTTAAATTAATTAAAGTATCTCTAGGAATATCTTGTCTAGTTCTTTATTTATCACTGCTCAGCCTCTTCCATGCAACTTTTCTTCGTGAATTTCGTGACAGTAATTGCCAGGGCGACCTCCTGGATTAAACTTATTGAACACGCGCCAAACAATGACCGACAATTCCAACAAGGCTACTAGGATCGACAAGAGCCTGGAGCAGGCTAGAGATCATAATGACAAGAACTTTGTGATAATAACAACAGAGATGAAGATAGTCGTTCGAATGTAAATCATGTTAATAATGAAAATGTATGATAGAAACAAGGAACTTCATTCTAGATTTAAGACTGGTTGCTGGAAGTTTGGCGACTGGAGCGAATGAGTTTAGCTGGCAATTGCGAGCAAAGATTTTTTTTAATGATCGTTCTGTAAGGGGATCAGGGTTCATACATATGATCGTTGAGCCAATTCTGTAAACCAAACTACACATCTCTTGAACCGAGTTTCAAAAGCATTATGCTTGTAAACAAAAGTGTGGAATATAAAAAAAGCGAAAGACAAAACGTCAGATTTCAAAAGTGTTCTACTTTCCTTATGTCGAGAAACGCTATATCTTTAACGTTTTGGCAGATGATAAACAATGCTCAAGAGATAAGATCTGCCTGAAATCCTTTATTTCGAAACGAAGTCATCGGATTTTATGCCAAAGAATGCGGTCACCTTTTTCGCTGAGTTGTCTTAAACTTGGCTTTAGGAAAAGAACGCAGTTGCACCTGGCCATTGAATTTTATCTCTTTGTGAAAAGATCCAGCACTCGACAGATTAATACAGAATCTATGGAGAAAAATAACCTTTCGGATAATTCTTGATGCGAACGGAAAAGAACTTGCAGGTGGCCGAACTAAAAGGAAATTCTGTTTTCTGTAAGGAAAATAAAAGGTCAGTGATCTATAAACGTGTTCTTGAAGGTTTCAAATGTGAGGGATTCTAACTCCCTTAATTTAGCCTTTCCTCTTTTCATTATGAAGATTCTATTAATGACAGGATTCCTAAACTTTAAAATAAGAATGTTCCCAAAGTATTCAAGAGTTCATTTTCTGCCACGTCGATTTTAGCACAGAATCAAAACATCTTTTTCAAGAGAACTGTTGACAAAGATAATATTTTTTCTGTGAAATGTGCTCATTTTTTCAAAAGAAAAAATAATTTACACACACACACACACACACACACACACACACACACACACACACACACACACATATATATATATATATATATATGGACGCGTGGCCGAGTGGAACCATGAAGTCCGGTTTCGAATCTCACCATAGCCGATTTGTCAGGAAATTGACTTCTTGATATATATATATATATATCCGCAAGAGATAAAAGCGAATATATATATATATATATATATCCGCAAGAGATAAAAGCGAAACTTAAATGACGCCCTAAACACAAAAACTTGTTTCTCCATTTTCTTTTTTTTCTCTCTCTCTCTCTCTCTCTCATTAAAATTCTTTTATTTTCTAATAATAAAATTTCCCAGAAATTTAACTTGAAGAGATCTCGGACGAAGTCAGTTGTTTATTTTAGTTTTCAGTGTTCATGATGTCATGTAAATTCTGCTTATTCCTTGCGGTTAGAAAATTTTGTACCACTAAAAATCTTTTCAAATATGTTTACACTAGCAGTATAGCCCGGCGTTGCTCGGGTGTAATGAAAGCTTTAAAACTAATCCATGGTCCTGGACCTCAGACTCTTTAGACGTTGGCAAGAAAGACTAAAAAGCAATAGTTGTTTCCAGTTAAAGCGAAACCGTAGACTGAAAGAAAATGAATGGATGTAAGTCAAATTTTGGTTTCCTGCTATCGATATCAAATAAGTTTTTTTCGTCGTAAACTGAATTTTGAAGGCTAAATAAGTCCTCTGAGTAAATGGTATCATGGCTGAGACTAAGAACTACAATTATACCTACTTAGAGCCAAACCCGAAGCAAAAACTAAAATAAAAGGGCTGAAAATAACACACATCACATACAGGCAGATAAACAGAAACACACACAAACATCTTGCCTTTTATATATATATATATATATATATATATATATATATATATATATATATTATTGATTTTCTGCACTATTGTAAAAACCACAACCTTGAAACTTCTGAATATCGTTTCTTATGTCTTTGTCGATGAGTGTATCAAATTTGATTAAAATCGGACCACTCCTTATATAACCCGATTTTTTTCGATTATCGATTTTCGATATTTATCGGGAGACCTCGACACAAATTTTAACTAAGAACACTCGCAGACGCTTATAGTACAACTGTGTAAATTTTCAAGATAATCGGTTCAGCCGTTTCGGAGTCTATAGGTAACGAAGACACACACACACACAAACACACACACACAGCCAAAGTTCCATTCATATATAAGTTTAGATATATATACATATATATATATTCTTCACTCGATGACATAATTATTGCAAAGAAAAATAAAATAATAAGGCACTGTTCAAGAGCAATCACATGGCAACAATTTTCATAACTGGTAGTAAAGTATAATAACTGGTAGTAAAGAGAATGAACTGAACCGACGTTGCCTCGCTATTGTCTCTTCATTATCGGTTGATAATAAAAGTTTAAACTTGTTAAGATTGTAAGAATAATTGTTTTTATGAGTTAATATTGAATTAGGGTGCAGTGGATATCGGCTCGGAACGACAAATCGGGAGCCGAGTGAGAATTCCAGTCGAATACCTTGCATTCACTTACGGACAGATACCCTTAGGTAAGATATTAATCCGTCTCTGCCCTCCAGTTATGGATTAAATATTCGGATAGTTTGGGTTCTATAGCCTTGGCTGGCAACCAGTCTACCACAGAAAGCAATGGCGGGATAAAATTCTTCCCATTCAGTCATCTCTGTTTCGAGACATGATCACCCAAATCGTATATCACGTTAGCACTTAACTGACTGAATGCATTAAAAAATTACTGCGTGAATAAAAATTATTTTTTCAGTACACATCATCCTATTTAATCTATACATAGGGGAAATTTATAATCGCTTAAGTGGGCAAAATGAACCCAACTGAAATTTGATCTCGGCTTCTAGATTTCTCAGTCCGAGTCGCTATCCATTGGAACACCAACTTCTCCCTGGATTAAGCCTGATTAAACTTATTACTTAAGGAATGCCTTTTTTTCTTAAAACAAGAAAGCAGTTTTTAAATACAACGCTTTTTTTAATCATATCACCCCGAGCAAGGCGGTAACTCCACTGATGTTCAGGGGTCTACATAAGAGAAAAAGATTAGAGGAGATTGAAGAGAAGGACGAACCAGTTAGAAAGGAGCAAGAGAAGGACGGGAATACAGGTGTGATGACAGTTGCAAAGGTGGAGAGGAAGGAAAGGATATACAGGGCGGTGTGGAAAGAACTAGAGTCAAGTAGTTAAGAGATGAGTATTGATCTTGCAGTTAAATTCCTGGAGGTTGTAGCAGTCAGGAAAGCAAGAATATGGAAGCGAGTTCCACAGGCAGGAAGTGCGAGAAAAAAGCTGAAATAATAGAATTGTCGTCTGCATTTAGTTGATTTAACTGTGAATGGGTGAGACCCAGTTCCCAGTCTGGTTGCACGAGTAAACACGTGATGCAGAGGCACCAGTGACTTAAGTTCGTTAGAGCAGAAGCCATGGAAGTATTTATAGAACAGACAAAGGGAAGCCACATCTCGTCGGTGGGGAAGTGGCTGTAGTCGAGGTGCCAAGTCAGTACCTATCACATTACTGATTCTCCTTTGAGCCTGTCAAGAACACGGAGATGAACAGCAGGGGCACCTGACCATATATGGCAGCATTACTCCATGCAGGAACGAATGGTTTATTTGTATATATGCAAGATGGTTTCAGGTGGGTAAAACATCCTGGCCCGACACAATGACCCAACCTTCATAGCAGTGGATTTAGCTATTGACTCAATGTAGTGGTTCCACTTGAGATCAGAAGAGAGGATAAGGCCGAGGAGGCGTAGTGTATTGATCTTAAAGATGTTTATATACCCAATCAGTTTCTTCACACCCATTATTGATGGGTGTGAAGAAATCCTTCTATTAAAAAGAATTTCTTCTTCTAAATGCCGTGTCTCTCTTCAGTATATAGGTGGCTATGACTCTCTTCACCTTTACATTCTTTGCTGCATTAAATTTTGCCATTTTGTTTTCTCTCCTAATCCATATCATGTCAACTAATTGCATGAACTTGTTACATAGATTATTCTCTGCTTTTCTGAGTCCCTCTTATCTTCAATATGTTCTGTGGGTGTCAAAATTTCCAAGCCCTCATTCCTTGTTATGTGCCCTAGATATTGAAAATGATTTTTATTATTCGAATTGAAATTCTTTTTTTGTTTCCATTTTCCGTAAAATTTCTTTGTCACTCACATGTTTAATCCATGGCATCCTCAGCATCTTTCTGTAGAACTACAGTTCTGCTGCCTCGAGATTGTTTTTCCATCTGTGAGATTTTTCCAGCCTTGAAAGAAACAGCAATATTGCATAACAGTTTAGTACTCTGTTATTGTTTATGTAGCGGATAGGAAATTAAGATTAAAATCAACCTTCTTTTACAATTTTACAAAAATTCACAATGACGTGTGAAATCCTGGTTTCGCCGAATAGAAAAAGGATTGACTTCGTGTTTACGTGGTGGATAAGAAATTAAAAATTAAAATCAACCTTCTTCTTCACTTTTACAAAAATTCACAATGACGTGTGAAATCCTGGTTTTGCCGAATAGAAAAAGGATTGACTTCGTGTTTACGTGGTGGATAAGAAATTAAGAATTAAAATCAACCTTCTTCACTTTTACAAAAATTCACAATGACGTGTGAAATCCTGGTTTTGCCAAATAGAAACGAATTGACCATGTGCTTAAAGAAAACGTCGAAACCAGATTTCGTGAGTCGATATTAAATTGATTTTATGACCAATGGGAGCGATTTGCAAGAAATGCTAAATAGCTATCAAAAGCTTTGATCAATTCCAGTTGAATTCATTGCATTCACTTAAGCACTTACGCACAAATACCCTTGGGAAAGGTATTAATTTGTCTCTCCCCTCAAGTTATGGGTTAAATAATAGGACAGACTGGTCGGCAACCAGAAATCAGAAAGCAATGGCAGCCTACTGCGGGATAATCTGCCCAGTAAATCATGTCTTTTTCAAGACATGATCGCCCAAATCATGTATCACGTATGGCACTTAACTGACTGATTGTTGAAATGCATGAAACTCAGAATCGTGAGAAAAATAGGATAATATGTATGCATATATTTTGTTAAATATAACAATCAATGACTGCCTATTATATTTAATCATGAGCCGTTCCAAACATCATATTTTGGTTTTAATTTCAGGTAAAAATAAAGACAAAAATTGTCCAACATTTGGATGTTGCTTCTAAGCTTTAGGCTCACATGAGCCATCTTCAGATAGGCTTGACATGAAGACATCTACCATCAAAGATGATTTTATCTTGTGTTGACATAAAACTTTGCTAGGCAACGATAACAGTCAACGAATAGCAAACGCAGTTCATAAATTTGTAAGGCAGTTCTATCACGTCACACCGCGTGAGAGACCAAAATGTTAACAGAATCATATAACTAAATGCAATGTAATGTGTTGTGGCCAAAAATTCACAATGACATGTGAAATCCTGGTTTTGCCAAATAAAAATGAATTGACCATGTGCTTAAAGAAAAAGTCGAAACCGGATTTCGTGAGTAGATATTAAATTGATTTTATGACAAATGGGAGCGATTTGGAAGACTTTTAAACTTAGCGATCCAGTACGAAAAAACTAAATGGCTATAAAACGCTTCGGTCAGTGTCAGCCAGATAGCCAGGTGGGAACAGCGAAAGAGAGCGGTACAACTCAAATATAACTAGAGAAACTTCAAGTCGACCCGGACATAAGGTCGCGTCGCACATCGGCTTCCTTTTCCTTTCTCGTTTGCTGTTTCCTTTCACTACTTTTCTTCTGCTTCATTCAAAGACATTCCTACTAAACAAACGCTCATACACACATACATACATATATATATATATAAACATAAACTCTTTCCATCAAATTACTATTAAGAAAATTTCTACACTATTGATACCCTTAAATTTCTAATTGAACATTAACTTCTACAAATTATGTATATTTTATTCTTCCACTATTCCACACTAATCCACGCAATCCGCACAAATTCACAACTTCTAACCTTCTGCTATAAACCTTCTGATGGCAACCTTCTGAAAATAACAAACACAATCTGTAAGTTGTAGGGAGTTCGGTTATGTATGAGAGAAAGCCGAATAAAGAAACATTAACCATCTCCCTATAACTACAAACTTTAATGAAATCTTCCAGAATTTGAATAGTTTGTTTAGCTTTTCGAAGGCATCTTTCGTTTTGCACCTTTAAATTTCAGTTATTTGCATTTTTCCGTCCTCTCTTAAAACACTTCCTATCAATGGCAAAAAACGAAAACCTCATGCTTTCCTTCATCGAACAAAAATTATCTAGTATCGATATGGGCTTTTGGTTAGGATTCTAACGGATCTGCCTTCGGTGAAGCTTGGGGGTGTTTAAAGGCCGAACATTGTTTCTTTTGCGTGTGGGTAAGGAATAGATTCTTCTTCTATGAGTATATATTTTTTTCACGATTTAGTGGAGGTATCTATACTAGTGGGCTATTGCATCAAAAATGACGGCAAGATATTTATATATATATAAAATTGAAAATGACGGCAACATAAAGATTGACTAATAATTATCTTACATTCAGACAGAAGGAAAAAATTCAAACCACGAAATGTGACAGGAAAGAAAAGCTGGCAGTAAAGAGAATAAACTGAGCCGTCGCTGTCTAGCTATTGTCTCTTCACAGGACTGAGCCGATTCTGGTTCGCTATTGTCTCCCTTTCCATCGTCGTGACAGGAGGGATATATATATATATATATATATATATATATATATATATATATATATATATACGCAAAGGTATTTATTATAGTAGCGGGCATATATATATATATATATATATATATATACGCAAAGATATTTATTATAGTAGTGCGGGCATATATATATATATACATATATATATATGCAACTGTCTTTATTATAGTAGCGCGGATATATATATATATATATATATATATATATATATATATATATATACGCAACGGTCTTTGTTATAGTTGCGGGGATATATATATATATATATATATATATATATATATATATATGAAATGAATTGTTTGAACATTATCTTTTATCGATACTCGTATTTAAGTAGATATTCTGTTTTTTTTTAATTAAAAAGTATTATATATTTATATCTACTGGCCTGATTATTTACGTTAAATTTTTATTCCAAAAATGTGTTTTATTCAGGTCAAGGTTCTTTTTACTGTGTGTTTTTATCTGCTGCCTCGATGGACCACATACACACACACACACATCTATATATATATATATATATATATATATATATATATATATATATATATATATATATATTGTTGAGTTGTGCTAATACAATGGAAACTGCCTAATGCGACAATCTTCATCAGCGACCACCAGTTGTTAACCTCCAGAACGCGACCAGCGACTAACATCAACGAGTGAAAATCACTGATCAAGCGATCGCTTTAAAAAAAATCCATTTTGGTCGTACACTGCGAACTTCTAAATTAGGAGAAACTAAATGAGTAATCTATTTCATTTTGATTTTATCTTAGCCAGGAACACTTCCTCATTGTTTTGTTATTTTAGTGTTGCATCAAACTCATGGCCAAACATCGTTTTGTACAACATTTATTTCATTTGACATGTTCAAGGGATTTATCACAGTCTCTTTACTGACTTGGATAAATTCAGGAATTGGGAAAATCACAATCATGTCCCTTTCTTAAATGTCTATCTGTTTCGTTCCTTTATGTTTTTGTGTATCTATCTACTCTATTTCTATCTGGGTATATCAATCTCTATCTCTCTGTTTCTCTACCCCCATACACGATCGCTGTCAGTTCTTTGTATGTTTTTTCCTTGTATTATCGCAGATTCTCTTTTGCTATCACTCACCTTAAAGAAAAAAAAACGAATAATTTTTTTTAATTCCACTAAATAAATATTTTTTGTCAATAAATATTTTTTGTCAATAAATATTTTGGTGTGTTGTTGACCGTTGTAAATACGTTTTTTAAAAATTTTAAATGAATTATGCTGAATAAATTTCTTTAAAGTTTGTCCATTTTCTTATGTTCTCATTCATTTATTACCAGATTACATGGTAAAATTCTAATATGTACATTCTGAACGTTTCCGGCGTAAATAGGTCATGACTATAAGCCTTTAGTGATGATCGCTTGCTGTATGCAACCAGTTTTTGATGGCAGTAGGGGTGGTCGCATACGACCGGTTCCACTGTATTTAAGGCCAAGATTGCATCGTAAAATCCAAGAAATTCATAAACTGATATCCTCAAGGACACATGGATCTGGATTTTTTTTTAATCATCTCACGCCAAGCAAGGCATTCCACTGCCACTATTGCGCATGGGGCTACATAGGGGAAAGTAAAGAGAAGGAGTGGTTAGACATAGGAAATGTCAGGAGGAAGGTGACAGATGAGTAAGGATACCAAGGATGAAGGTTGGGAAGATGGGAAGAATGTTTGATAGAATGGGAGCAGGTTAGTGTGTTAGGAGGTGTCTATTGACCTTACATTTAAACTCCTGGAGATTGTATGCGTCGGGAAAGCAATCGTGTGGAAGAGAATTCCACAGTCGGGAAGTGCGAGGAAAGAAACTATTGGAGTAGAAGTTGCGGTTGCATTTTATCAGTTTCACTGTAAAAGGGTGGGATCTAGTTGCTAATCTCGTGCAAATTCGTATTTAGGGGGCACCAGTGATCTAAGTTCATCGGAGCAGAAGCCGTGAAAGTATTTATAGAAGAGACACAGGGAAGCCACGTCGCGCCGGTGGGAGAGAGACTGCAGGCGGTCTGCCAAGTCGGTATCTATCACATTACGGACCCTCCTCTGAACCTTATCGAGAAGCCCGAGGAGAATAGCAGGGGGAACCCGACCAGATATGGCAGCAGTATTCAATGCACGGGCGGATGGTAGATTTATATATGTGCAGGATATAGTTTTAGTGACTTGATCCAAAGAGTTGTAAGTCCAATACGTGGCTACAGCAGCGTTGAACATATGACTTACAGCGTTGAATGAAAGGGAGATAACTACATGACATCCAGCAGTTGCATAGGAGAGGAGCGCCATTCTTACTAATGGAAGTTTCTCTATGGTGATTCAAGGAGAGAAGCTTCATTTTGGAAGCATTAAAATTTACGATTCATTTTCTACCCCATTCCATCACAGATTATTCTTCTTCTATGTGCCGTTTCCTCTCAGGACGTAGGCGATCATGGCCTTCTACGTCTCCTTATCCTAGTTTACAAAGTGAAAGTAAGAACGCTTTCTTCTGTTAACCCATTCAAACCCCGCTCTACCATCCACTTGCTCAGGCCCGTCAAGTATGTTACTGTTATGGATCATCGTCGCCAATTTGTGGTGCAGTTGTTAATGCGAAACTTCACGCGAAGCAGGACACGGGAAACACAAAGTAGGATCAAAACAGTGTATTACTATAACATATGTACAAAGTAAGTATTAACAATTAATAATCAGTCAATAGAAATAAGTCCGAACGGTACAGTTACGCTGCTTATTGCCTGACTAGACGACTGCTTTAACTGCGTTGTAGCAGCATACTTAACAGCGTCCCGGAAGTCACGCAGGCAATTACGTATAGTAAGAGGAAGAGTCTATTCCTCGTAGAAGGACACCAAAACAGTTACACGAAGCTTTTCCTGTATCTCTTTCCTGATGTCTGACCCGTGAGTATCAGATTCTCTAATCCTTCTTTCCTCATTACAAGTTCCGGGAACTTTAGCTGTCTTTTCCTGATCTTCAGTATTAGTTTTCTTTTCGTTCCCACTCTTCTACAAAGCTTCATCATTGCTCGGTCCATGATATCGGCGGCAACCTTTGTAGATTAGAGGTTCTTTTTAAGAGTGGCAGGAAATTTTACTTTTTGCGACAGTCATTTGGTCCTAACGGTAGAAGTTTTTTCTGGAGCGATGAAATGAACTGATCATTTTTTAAGTTATATAAAATATAAGAAAAAATGTTGAAAGTTACACACGAAAAACTTACCAATCAAGAAAATAAGCGTTCATCGAATAAATGTAACGAAATACACACACACACACACACACACACACACACACACACACACACACACACACACACACACACACACACACACATACACATATCACGTGAAACTTTTCAGATTAAGAAATAAATAAAGAAGCTGCGATCATTCCCTACATATTTATTTCAATATGTTTGTCTTTCTTCAAAGAGTTTATTGAAGATTCTTATTTGGTGGGAAAGAAACATATCTCAAAACGAGGCTCTCATCGGCCAACTTTTAATGATATCCATAAGCCAATTTCATTTTGACTTTGTATAAATTTTTTTCTAGAAATATATATATTTCTGTTATATATATATTTTCTGTATATATATATATATATATATATATATATATATATATATATATTTCTGTTAAATTTGTACATCAGAAACAGGTGTTATTCGAGTAAACATATATTGTGCCTGTCCACAAATAAATGTAAAAAAAATATACGAGAAGGCAAAGAGGGAAAAGAAAAAAATTTATTACGAGAGAGAGAGAGAGAGAGAGAGAGAGAGAGAGAGAGAGAGAGAGAGAGAGAGAATAACGGAAAAAGTAAAAGTGAGAGGGACAGAAATAGAAGAGAAACAAGAGAGAGGAAGAGAAATAGAAGACAAACAAGAGGAGGGAGAGAAATAGAATAGAAACAAGAGAGAGGGAGAGAAATAGAAGAGAAACAAGAGAAAGAGAGAGAAATAGAAGACAAACAAGAGAGAGGGAGAGAAATAGAAGAGAAACAAGAGGAGGGAGAGAAATAGAATAGAAGCAAGAGAGAGGGAGAGAAATAGAAGAGAAACAAGAGGAGGGAGAGAAATAGAATAGAAGCAAGAGAGAGGGAGAGAAATAGAAGAGAAACAAGAAGAGGGAGAGAAATAGAATAGAAGCAAGAGAGAGGGAGAGAAATAGAAGAGAAACAAGAGGAGGGAGAGAAATAGAATAGAAGCAAGAGAGAGGGAGAGAAATAGAAGAAAAACAAGAGAGAGGGGGAGACATAGAAGACAAACAAGAGGAGGGAGAGAAATAGAAGAGAAACAAGAGAAAGAGAGAGAATTAGAAGAGAAACAAGAGAAAGAGAGAGAAATAGAAGAGAAGCAAGAGGAGGGAGAGAAATAGAAGACAAACAAGAGAGAGGGGGAGACATAGAAGACAAACAAGAGGAGGGAGAGAAATAGAAGAAAAACAAGAGAGAGGGGGAGAAATAGAAGAGAAACAAGAGGAGGGCGAGAAAAAGAAGAGAAACAAGAGGAGGGAGAGAAATAGAAAAAAAACAAGAGAGAGGAAGAGAAAAACAAGACTGAGAATTAAAGACAGAGAAAAGGGGGCAACGGGACAGAGAAGCAGAAAGTAGAAGAGAGGAAAAATAAGAGAGAGCAAAATATGAAGAGAGGCGTGGTAGGGTTAGGGTGAGGAGGAGTTCATTCTGGAGTTACAGGTAAGGACCCATGTCAACTCTTTTCTTTGCTTTTAATAAAATATTCATATTTTTAAATACCTTTTTTTCGCTCCAAAAATGCATATTTTGTTATTTCATTAATTTAATTTATTTTATTTTATTTTTTTTTATATCGGTTAAATAATTTCTGTCCTCAGTTAAGACTTTTCTTTCCACGTAATCAACTGTTTGCGCTTATTGCTTCTTTGATAATTAAACCAAAAAAATAAAAAAGTAAAAAAACATGCAAAATCAGAAGATTCAAAAAGGTTCAAACCCTATTAATATAATCGATCCTGAAATGGCAACTCGCCTTCAGTTACTTTCTAAACGACGTGGCGTGGCTTCCCTCTGTCTTTTCTACAAGTATTTTCATGGCAACTGCTCTGACAATTTTTTTCTCTGGTATCCCGACCACAGAACATGCAAAATCAAAAGGAGATTCAAAAAGGTTCAAACCCAGATAATAAAATCGATCCTAAAATGTCAACTCGCCTTCAGTTACTTTCTAAACGATGTGGTGTGGCTTCCCTTTGTCTTTTCTACAAGTATTTTCATGGCAACTGCTCTGACGTGCTTTCTTCCATGGTACCCCGACCACATGTATTTACTCGTGCTGCAAGATTGGTAACAAGTCCCCACCCTTTTGCCTTCGAAATAGTTAAATGTAACCTCCTCTTCTACTCAAATATTTATTTTCTCGCATTTCCCGTTTGTGGAACTCACTTCCATTTGCTTACTTACCTAATAGGTAGAATCTCTAAAAGTTCAAATGCAACGTTAATTGCTATCTTTTATCTACTTGATTCCCATTCATCACTTATTTTTCTTTGGCAACCCCTCTACCTTTTTTTATTCTCTCACTGTACACATTGAGCACCAATGGCATTTTTGCCTTGCTTGGGATGAAATGATTATAAAAACATGTTGAGGACTTTAAAATTTAGCATCATTTTAAAGACATAATTAAAGTAGCAATGTCTCATAAAAAAGTAAACGTTATTTTTGAAAAGTGATGAAAATTCACTTCCTTTTATTGACAAACATTTAGCATCATTTTAAAGACATAATTAAAGTAGCAATGTCTCATCAAAAAGTAAGCGTTATTTTTGAAAAGTGATGAAAATCCACTTCCTTTTATTGACAAACATTTAGCATCATTTTAAAGACATAATTAAAGTAGCAATGTCTCATCAAAAAGTAAGCGTTATTTTTTAAAAGTGATGAAAATTCACTTCCTTTTATTGACAAACATTTAGCATCATTTTAAAGACATAATTAAAGTAGCAATGTCTCATAAAAAAGTAAACGTTATTTTTGAAAAGTGATGAAAATTCACTTCCTTTTATTGACAAACATTTAGCATCATTTTAAAGACATAATTAAAGTAGCAATGTCTCATCAAAAAGTAAACGTTATTTTTGAAAAGTGATGAAAATTCACATCCGTTTATTAACAAACATTTAGCATCATTTTAAAGACATAATTAAAGTAGCAATGTCTCATCAAAAAGTAAACGTTATTTTTGAAAAGTGATGAAAATTCACTTCCTTTTATTGACAAACATTTTGTACGTGGTAAAGACGGTAAGAAAGATGATGAACCAGAAGGGGGAATCAAAACAAAAAGTGGTGACACAGAGGATATAAAAAACAAAAAGGGGGAAAACAGGAGAGAAAGAACTAAAGAGACATGAGGGAAGAACCAATAAAAGACGTCTCGGGGAGAAACAAACGCCAGGTTTAGGTAGGAAGTAAGAGTATAGGTATATACAAACATCGGTGACACGGCGTCTGGGCTTAACAATGCGGAAGAAGTAAGAAAATGCACAGAGGAGGATGTAAGCGAGAAAAATCGTGGAGCCTAGAATAGTTGTACAAAATTAAAAATATAAAATGTCAATATTTTACACATCGCACTACCAGCGCCCGTAGCTCAGAGATAGAATCGCCGACTGACGCCAATTCGGTCGAGTTTCAATCCTGGGTTAAAAGCAATCGGCTGTCTAACCGTACTGATGAGCTGTGATACAGCGAAACAGATTTGTCTGCGGATGACTATTTACGCTCTCACACCCTGATTAAGCACTCTGGAAGAATGGTAGACTTTGAAAAACAGTAGCTACTCTGGCATCTACGCATCGTTCATTCAGCAATGAATTAGAACACTCTCAGCTATTGGGCGTGTATAATGATGATATACACGCTAATATATATATATATATATATATATATAGTCATCCGCAGACAGATCTGTTTCGCTGTATCACAGTTCATCAATACGATTGCTTTTTACCCAGGATTGAAACCCGACCGAATTGGCGTCATTCGGCGATTCTACCTCTGAGCTACGGGCGCTCGGTAGAAGGAGGCAGACTTTTTAGCGTGTATATTATCATTATACACACCCAATAGTTGAGAGTGTTCTAATTCATTGCTGAATGAACGATGCGTAGATGCCAGAGTAGCTACTGTTTTTCAAAGTCTACCATTCTTCCAGAGTGCTTAATCAGGGTGTGAGAGCGCAAATAGTCATCCGCAGACAAATCTGTTTCGCTGTATCACAGCTCATCAGTACGGTTAGACAGCCGATTGCTTTTAACCCAGGATTGAAACTCGACCGAATTGGCGTCAGTCGGCGATTCTACCTCTGAGCGCCTGGCAGTGCGATGGGTAAAATATTGACATTTTATATTTTTAATTTTGCACAACTATTCTAGGCTCCACGATTTTTCTGATCTACATTTACGATCTCCCCGATGTTATAAGACCCCAAGTAGGTATGTACGCCAACTACATCACCGTTTACTCTCGCCTCGAACAAAAATCTGCTGAGGTTGACAAAGCAAATCTCGCTGCCGAGCTTGAGAAGGACCTCCAATCCCTGGTGGAATGGGGTAAGAAATGGCTCGTAAATTTTAATACTTCCAAAACGAAGCTGCTATCTATTAACTATCATAGACAATCGCTCCTAACCATATTAGCATGGAACAAACTAGTCTCCTTGAGATTAAAACACTACATCTCCTTGGCCTCAAACTCTCAGCGAACATCAAGTGGAATGACTACATCGAATCTATTGCTAAGTCCGCTGCTTAGAAGGTCGGTTCACTATGCAGAGCCAGGAAGATTTTTCCCGTCTGAGTCCATCCGGCACATATATAAATCTACCATCCGTCCGTGTACTGAATACTGCTGCCACATCTGGTCGGGTGCCCCTGCTATTCACCTCAGGGTTCATGACAAAATTCAACGGAAAATCTGTAATGTGATCGATACCGACTTGGCAGCTCAGCTGCCGTCGCTGTCTCACCGGCGTGACGTGGCTTCCCTGTGCCTCTTCTATAAATACTTTCACGGCCTCTGCTCCAATGAACTTAGATCGCTGGTGCCTCCTAGGTATGAATTTACACGAGCAACTAGCAACTAGGTTCCACACTTTTACAGTGAAACCGATAAAATTTCTACTCAATTTCTACTCTAACAGCTTCTTTTCTCGCACTTTCCGCCTGTGGAATTCCCTTCCATATACTTGCTTCCCCGACAGCTACAATCTCCAGGAATTCAAATGTAAGGTCAATAGAGATCTTCTATCACACTAATTCGCATCCATTCTCTCAAGCGCTTTTTGGGAATCCCTTCCATATACTTGCTTCTCCGACAGCTACAATCTCCAGGAATTTAAATGTAAGGTCAATAGAGATCTATTTTTTTAAAATCATATCACCCCAAGCAAGGCGATAACGCCACTGATGCGAAGGGGGCTACGTAAGGGTAAAAAGAATGGAAAAGAGAAAGCCGGAAACCACATCCTAAACAGGGAAGAAGGGATCAGCCTCTTCACCTGTTCAATAGACGTGGGTGGAGTGTGAACCGGGCGATAGTTTAGTCTATCTACTCCAATTGAATAAAAAAAGAAAAGAGTGAAAAGATTGGAAAAGAGAAAATCGGAAACCGTATCTTAAACAGAAAACAAGGGGTGAGCCTCTTCACCTGTTCAATAGATGTGGGTGAAGTGTGAACCGGGCGATAGTTTAGTTTAGTCTATCTACTCCAATTAATCTATCTTTTATCCCACTAACTCGTATCCATTCTCTCAAGCTCTTTTTCCATCTACTCCACCCCCATCCTCAGTATTCTCATCCGTCTATTACCCTCCTCTTGACATTTCCCATAACTAACCCCTCTTTCTCATCACTTGTCCCTATGTAACCCCCTGTGAAACAGCGGCAGTAGAATGCATTGCTTGGGCTGAAATGATTATAAAAAAAAAAAAAACACTTCCCACCTGTAGGAATTCCCTTCCAAAACTCCAACACGAACATTTCAGAGTGTTTGGGCGTCAATCTGAGGAGAGTGTAGAGCTTTCGAAAAGAGTTGGATGATATACCCAGTCGACATCATGATATTTGAAGTTAACACTAGTGATGACGTTAAGTTTCCACTCATCTTCCCAGCGGGCCTCAGACTCAACACGAAGACATGCATCAAATACCGTGAGAAAGTAGTGCTGCCCTGGGTCAAGAGGGTGGCTGCTGGAAAAATCCAGTTCATAGCAACAGGACTCTGCACCATGCCAAACAAGCAAAATAACCGTCATGTCTGTCAGACAATTTCTTCGAATATATTACACCTTACATCTTGCCGCCTGTCTCCCCAGATTGCAACCTACTTGATTAATATGTGTGGGAGCAGATGAACAAAAGAACAACAAAACGCCTTGTAAAACTAAAGATGAACTGAAGGCAAGAATTATGGCAGTATTTACAAACTTTAATAAGTGTAATATATTACCTTGACCGGAAAAAGTATGATTGACAAAAATATCCGGCCGTGGATAGTGGTGACAGGGTGCAACAACAAAAGCAGAAATAGAGGCGATAGCCGACAAAGATATGATTGAGAAAAATATCCAACCGTAAATGATGGCGGTGAGGTACAATATCAAAGGCAGAAAGGCAGGCGATAGAAGGCGAAGATAATAAACACAGGCGACAACCGACTTGAAAGGTGATAGCTGGCGATGGTGATTGAAAGAAGCAGCTGGTCGTAAATGATGTCATTTAAGCGAAAAAGCAAGAATGCGTAGGAAATTTGGGGTTATATAGGTGTAGGGTTTCTGGTCAAAGAGACTGAGAAGACTGAGCAAAAGAAAAGTGAGATATCCGCTGGCTCCCCGACAACTTCTGCTTGTGCGTGATCTCTCTCTGGCCACTCTCCTATTCCACACAACCGTTACCAACAAAGAATAAAAATATAAGATTATATTTTTATATATACGTATTCGTCGTTGTCTCTCAGGACGATTGTTGTTTGTCTAGAGAACCTGCAGCGTATGAAGACATTCCAGAAAATTTGAAGATTTCGAAGGCGTCTGACAGCCGTAGTTTAAGCTAATGAGAATTTTATTGAAATATATTTTAAAATATTTTATTAAAATATATTGAAATATGTTTTATTATTTTGTTTTTTTGTGTGTAATTTTGGTAAATATATCTGTTAAAATATGATGTCAGTGTTATTTTAATTAGTATGTAATTTATATAAAAATTCATCCATCGCCCTGTATATTATTTTAAAAAAATGGGTAACCTTAAAAGATTTCTACAACTTGATTCAAGATCAATCAATACAATTTTTTTCCATGTTAAAGAAGTGTTATTAATGTTTTAATTTTTATATATTTTTTTTATTTTTCCTCTTATAATTTCTGAATAGTGTATCGAGGCAGCAAGTAATTTTCTAAACATATGCGGTTAAATATAAGAGACAATGAATGTCTATTATGTTTAATCATGAGCCGTTCTAAACGTCAAGATCAATCAATACAATTTTTTCCATGTTAAAGAAGTGTTATTAATGTTTTAATTTTTATATAGTTTGTTCTTTTAATTACATTTGTTGGTCTTTTCCCGCAGATGTTAAAAATGTTTACGATTGATCGCTGACTGTTGAGGGATTCCCTCTTTTTTGTATATAATAACGGACTCGACTGAGTGTACATATAATCCTGCCGATAGAGAGAACAACGAGTTTAGTTAATGAACAGGGTTAGTTGGGGTTAGATATGGAATCACAATTGTAGTAACCGTTGCTATGAGCTCCACCCAGCTTGAATAAGTTACCCGAACATACTATTTCACTTCCAGACTGTATATATTTATTTCTACTAATAGTATTTTTAAATTGACTAACCCGCGTTCCAGTTTGTATATTACGTTCAATATAAGTTACATTTTCTATCTCCATATCTTTTTTTGTTATTTATTATTTTGTGCGGTTCGTCACCCGGAATCCACAACATCTATCTATCTATCTATCTATCTATCTATCTATCTATCTATCTATCTATCTATCTATCTATCTGTGTTTGTTCATTATCTATCTATCTATCTGTCTATCTATCTATCTATCTATGTTCTTCATTATATTGTGCGGTTCGTCACACGGAATCCACCACAATCTATCTATCTATCTATCTATCTATCTATCTATCTATCTATCTATCTATCTATGTTCTTCATTATATTGTGCGGTTCCTCACCCGGAATCCACAACATCTATCTATCTATCTATCTATCTATCTATCTATCTATCTATCTATCTATCTATCTATCTATCTATCTATCTGTGTTTGTTCATTATCTATCTATCTATCTATCTATCTATCTATCTATCTATCTATCTATCTATCTATGTTCTTCATTATTTTGTGCGGTTCCTCACGCAGAATCCACAACAATCTATCTATCTATCTATCTATCTATCTATCTATCTATCTATCTGTGTTTGTTCATTATCTATCTATCTATCTATCTATCTATCTATCTATCTATCTATCTATCTATCTATCTATCTATCTATCTATGTTCTTCATTATATTGTGCGGTTCGTCACACGGAATCCACAACATCTATCTATCTATCTATCTATCTATCTATCTATCTATCTATCTATCTATCTATCTATCTATCTATGTTCTTCATTATATTGTGCGGTTCCTCACCCGGAATCCACACAATCTATCTATCTATCTATCTATCTATCTATCTATCTATCTATCTATCTATCTATCTATCTATCTGTGTTTGTTCATTATCTATCTATCTATCTATCTATCTATCTATCTATCTATCTATCTATCTATGTTCTTCATTATTTTGTGCGGTTCCTCACGCAGAATCCACAACAATCTAATCTATCTATCTATCTATCTATCTATCTATCTATCTATCTATCTATCTATCTATCTATCTGTGTTTGTTCATTATCTATCTATCTATCTATCTATCTATCTATCTATCTATCTATCTATCTATCTATCTATCTATCTATGTTCTTCATTATATTGTGCGGTTCCTCACCCGGAATCCACACATCTATCTATCTATCTATCTATCTATCTATCTATCTATCTATCTATCTATCTATCTATCTATCTATCTATCTGTTTTTGTTGTTCATTATTTTGTGCGGTTCCTCACCCAGAATCCACAACATCTATCTATCTATCTATCTATCTATCTATCTATCTATCTATCTATCTATCTGTTTTTGTTCTTCATTATTTTGTGCGGGTCCTCACCCGGAATCCACAACACTGATATTTAATGAAAAAGACAACATGGCAAAAGAAAGTGCAATATGTTTTCTAGTTCATAAAGACCAAATCGAGCACACATGTCTCATAGAAAATTTTTTAAAATCATTTTACTCCAAGCAAGACAGTTTTACTGCCACTGGTGTGCAGTGGGTTACATAGGAGGAAAGTGATAAAAATAACGGAAAAGGTTATATTGGGGTGTCAGGAAGTGTGTAAGAGAAGGATAACAATACTGATGAGAGTGGAGTGGACGGAGAAAGGAGCATGAGAGAGAGAGAGAGGATGCAAGTTAGCTAGATAGGAGATGACTACTGACTTTACATTTAAATTCTTGGAGATTGTAGCTGTCGGGGAAGCAAGTAAACGGAAGGGAATTCCAGAAGCGAGTCGCGTAGAAGTTGCGGTTACATTTTATAGGTTTCACTGTAAAAGGTGGGGACCTAGTTGCTAATCTTGCACCTCGAGTAAACTTATACATAGGGGCACCAGTGAGCTAAGTTCATCGGAGCAGAAGCGTGAAAGTATTTGTAAAAGAGACACAGTGAAGCTACATTACGTCGGTGAGAAAGTGACTGCATCTTATCTGCCAAATCGTGGTCGCTCACATTACTTTTTCTCCCCAATTTGCCATTTGTCATCTGGGGTGTAAGGGGGTGTGTACCAGATGATTTTCCTATTTCTATTTTTTCTTCGTGGGTTACTTTTTTTGTTTACATATTTAATATTTGGGTTTATGTATCCACTATTTTTTAATGCAGTATTATAAAAATTGCTATGCTTATTAAACACTTCCTCATTTCAACTAACTAATTCTGTAATTTATTGATGAGGGTATGTTTGATGATAGAAGGAGGGTGGTTAGATTTTGGGTTGGTGTATGAAGTGTTTGTGTTTGTTTTTTTTGTATGGTTGGTGGATATTTTTCTCTAGATCCAAAGTTACATCGAGGAAATCTACATTGTTTTATCTTAGTTTTTATTGTTACCACAAAATTCAAAATAGACAGGGTTAGAAAAATGATGCACAAAGTGTTTAAAAATCTCAATTTAAAAGTAACAATTAAAGCTAAGATAAAAAAAAGTAGATTTCCTCAATCTAACCTTGGATCTAGAGAGAAATATACACCAACCATACAAAAAAAAAAACAACTACCAATCCTTTATACATCCACCAAAAATCTAACCACCCTCCTTCTATCATCAAACATATACCCTCATCAATAGAATACAAAACTATTACACTCGCAGTTCAAAAATTTTCGAAGAATATTTTAATTTTAGAGGAAAAATTTGCATTAATGTCACACGAATTACAGATAGTTGATTTCCTGCATGAAATATTTAGCGAAAAAAAGCTTTATTTTTTTTTAATTTTATTTTCTGAAGTCTGAAATATTAAATCTGAAAAAAAAAATCAAATATATAATAATAATTATAGTAATAAGAATTACCACAAACTTCAAAATAGAAAGGATTAAAAAAAATGATACATAAGGAGTTTAAGAATCTAAATTTAAAAGTAACAGTTAAAGCTAAGATAAAAAAGTAGATTTCCTCGATGTAACTTTGTATCTAGAGAAAAATATACACCAACCATACAAAAAACCAAATACCAATCCTTTATACATCCACCAAAAATTACAGTTTAGGTTTTTTTTTCTTTTTTAAATCTTTTCTTTAACAAATAGACTAAAAAGGATAAAAGAATCTCTACTGGCAGCAAACGGCCTGCATACGGACAGGTAACGATCTCAGTAGATACACAAAGATAGAAAAAGGCGTAAGACAAGGCTGTGTCTTTTCACCGGATTTGTTCAACCTATACAGCGAGAATATTTTGAGGACCCTAGATGACACACCAGGATTTATTATTGGAGGTCACAACCTGAACAACATAAGATACGCGGACGATACAGTACTGATTGCGGACACGGAAAGGAAACTGCAAGATCTCATACAGAAAGTAGCAGTGGAGAGTGACAAGATGGGACTACAAATAAACTTTAAGAAAACTGAGTGCATGGTCATCAGCAAAAGATACAACCCAAAATGCCAAATACAGGTGGGGGATAACAGAATCAAACAAGTCCAAGAATTTAAGTACCTAGGAAGTGTCCTAACAGGAGATGGAAAGTGCGACACGGAGATCCGAAGGCGAATTGGCATGGCAAAGGACGCGTTCCAGAAGATGAGCAAAATACTAACACACAGGAAGATCTCAATAGAAACGAAGAAAAGAGTGCTAGACTGCTACGTGATGTCAGTTCTTCAGTACGGCTGTGAATGCTGGACAATATCATCGAAAATGAGGACAAAACTGGAAGCGGCCGAAATGTGGTTCTACAGAAGGATGCTACGGATATCGTGGACTGAGCATACAAGCAACGACGAAGTGTTAGAAAGAATGGCAACAAAAAGGAAATTGATGCTGAGCATCAGGAAGAGACAACTGAAGTTCCTGGGACATGCAATGAGGAAGGAAAGCCTGGAGAACCTGATACTGACTGGTCAGATAGAAGGAAGGAGAGACAGAGGAAGGCAGCGGATAACATATTTGCAGGGCCTGATCAGGTGGATGACGGAACGGGGGTTGCCAGGAGCAACAGGAGCAAACATACTAAGAGCCACAAGGGATAGGGAGACGTGGAGATCCATGATCGCCTACGTCCTGAAGGGACAGGGCACATAGAAGAAGAAGAAGAAGGAAAGAATAGGGGATTGGTACTCAAAAGGAATATCACATCAAATGTAATAAAACTGAAGGGAAATTGATCAGATCCGATTAATGGGAGGTAAAACATTAAGGAAGGGAAACAAACAAGGGAAGAATAGGATTGAGGAAAAAGGAAGAAGGAAAAAAGTTGGTTACCATGTATTCTTCGGGGTCAAACCCCAAAGTGAATCTCCATTCTTATTAGCAACAGAAAAAACACCCACATACATTCACAGCAAACCAAAAGATTTTGTCATTTAAATGTAAATCATCTGCACAAACACATCAACATTGGCTGATGATGAGAACCTATCTCGAAACATAGAAATTTCCATGTCGCAATGTACAAATTGATACATAACTATATAATTCTATTCTATTCTATTATATATATATATATATATATATATATATATATATATATCAGTCAGTTAAGTGCCAAACGTGAAACACGCTTGGGCGATCATGTCTCAAAAGAGACATGACTGACTGGTCAGAATATTATCCCGCAGTAGGTTGCTATTGCTTTCTACGGTAGACTGGTTGCCAGCCAAGGCTATAGAACCCAATCTGTCCTGTTATTTAACCCATAACTGGAAGGAAGAGACGGATTAATACCTTTCCCAATATATGGCACTTAAATGACTGACTGAACAGTTATTACTCAAGTGGGCCAAGTATTTATTTGTTATATTATTATGCTGTTGAAATATGTACCTGATGATTGCCTAATGCATGAACTGTTGAGTCGTGCCACCGACTTAGGATATATATATATATATATATATATATATATAGAGAGAGAGAGAGAGAGAGAGAGAGACAGACAGATAGTGAGGGATATAGTGAGGGAGAGAGAGAAGGAGATAGCTATCTAGCTAGCTAGATAGATAAATAGAGAGAGAGAGAGAGAGAGAGAGAGAGAGAGAGAGAGAGAGGTAATAATTTCAGGAAAATATTTAGTAAATAATCCTAAAAGTTTCTAGTAATGCTAAATTAAATAATGAAACTAACCCATCGAGGACTGCGATAAAAATTTAATTTACAGAGCAAATGTTTATTTTCCATATACATTCAATATTTTACAATTAGAGAATAGCCATTTCAACAAGTCATTAAAAAACGGTTACTTTATTTCCGAGTGTGAGATGAAACACGTTTTTAAAAGTCTGTAGAAATGGCTGTGTATATATATATATATATATATATATATATATATATATATATGACTACCCGATTGAGCACAATGAAGAATGGTAGACTTTAAAAAACTATAGCTACTCAGGCAGCTACGCATCATTCATTCAGTAATGAATTTTAACACTCTCGGCTACTGGCGTATATCACACACTAAAGTCCTTCCTCTACCGAGCTCAGATGTTGAATCACCGACTGATTTCAATTCAGCCGGGTTTCAATACTGGCTAGAAGCAATTGGATGTCTAACCGTACTATATATATTTTGTTTTTTCTAAACATATACTGTTAAATATGAATGTTTATTATGTTTGATCATAAGCCGTTCTAAAAATCGTATTTTGGCTTTAATTTCAGGTGAAAATAAAGACCAAGTTTAAAAATCTATTTTTTTGACAGTATTTATTTATTTTCTATTATTGGAGACTGTTTACATCACGTGACGCAGAAAGCGACAGATATTTTTAATATTTGTAAACGTAAACCTATCTTTAATAATACATATAAATGTTGTTTTAAAGAAAATGTTTTTAAGTGTATCTAAAAAATGTTTAACTATTGAAATATTTATAAAGATTCAAAACACCTAAGTCCCTATTTAACCCTAGCCTGTATGTATTTAATTTTAAAATCCAGTCTATCAGACGAACGCTCCTCGCGAAAACATTTCTAATTTAAATTTTAAAATCATTTGTTTCTGATCAAAGGCCGAGGACAGTCTGAAACATGCAATATTATAATAGAAATAAATATGTACTGTCAAAAAATACATTTTTAAACTTACAACTTTTTAGTATTTTTTCCTATATATATATACACACACACACACACACACACACACACACATATATATATATATATATATATATATATATATATCACTTTGTTAATATCTATCTCTTTATCTGAATATATATATATATATATATATATATATATAACTTTCTATCGAGGGCCCATAACTAAGAGGTAAAATCGCCAACTGACGCCAATTTGGTCGGGTTTCAATCCTGGATAAAAACCAATCGGATGTCTAACAGTACTGATGTGCTGTGATACAGCGAAACAGATCTGTCCGTGGATGACTATATATATATATATATATATTGTGGATATTTATTCTTCTTCTTCTATGTGCCCTGTCCCTTCAGGACTTAGGCGATCATGGCTTTCCACAATTCCCTATCCCTGGTGGCTCTGAGCACGCCCTCTCCTGTTACACCATGCAACCCTCGTTCAGTCATCCACCTGATTAAGTCCTTCAAATATGTTATCCGTTGCTTTCCTCTGTCTCTTTTTCCCTCTATCTGCCCTGTTAGTATCAGGTTCTCCAAGCCTTCCTTCAGGAGCAGACATACTAAGAGACACAAGGGATAAGGAGACGTGGAGAGCCTTTATCGCCTACGTCCTGAAGGGACAGGGCACATAGAAGAAGAAGAAGAAAACCGTTCAACTTGAAATGAACCTCATCACCTGATAAGACACAAGAATCTGTATTTGTGTGTGTTTGCCAGTGTATATGTGTTTTCTCGTCTATTTGTACATGTGTGTAGGTTTATTTATATGTGTGCGTTTTTTCTTTTCTTTTCCTCGTTTAATATATGAATAACTTTCTAAATCTAACAAATAGTTAAACTTAGAAATTTAAAAAAATTCTTCAATAATAATAAAGTGGATCTCATAGTTAATTAATAATGCTGATCTCAATTTAATCAAATATTAATACTTATGCGCCCAAAACTTAATTTTCGGTCTGCTCACGTATTTTTCAAATTAGAAGTTACATTATTCTGATTGGTCCACACTGTCTATGCAACAATGCCTCCCTGATTAAAGGGGTTTTGCTTGTTTTTAACCTTTTAAAATACTCCATCTTGAAAATAAGCCTCATCACTTGATAAGACAC